>VZRL01004803.1:1350692-1449084 GCA_013397895.1 Origma solitaria
CGGGGCCGCCGCCGGGCGGGGGCGGGCGGCGGGGCCGGGGCTTGTGCTGTGCCCGGGCTTCGGTGGCGCTGCCCCGGGGCACAGGACACTCTAGAGCCGCCCCGGGCACCGCAGTGCTGAGTGAGGCTTTCCCTCCCCATCCCGATCAGCCATTGGGGTGGGGGGAGCTGCGCTCCCAGCCGCCCCCCGGAACTGATGGTCGTCCGGCGGTGGGCTGGGGGCGTTATGGGGCAGGTCAGAAAAAGGTGTCTCTGAAAAGTAAAGGAATTGTGCTGGAAAATGAGCTTAAGCGACTTGAAAGCACTGGGTCAGGGGGAGCACAGACAGCTGAACATGAACCAGCCTGAAGTCCGGTGGCATCCAGGCCTGTATTGGCAATACTGTGGCCAGCAGGATGAGGACAGTGATTGTCCTGCATTCGGCACTGGTGAGGCCACACCGCCAGTACTGAGCTCGGTTTTGGGGCCCTCACTTTAAAAAGGACATTGAGATGCTGGAGTGTTTCCTGGGAAAAGTGCTGAAGCATCTGGAGCACAAGTCTGATGAGGAGCCGCTGAGAGAGCTGGAGGGTGTTTAGCCTGGCGAAAAGGAAGCACAAAGGAAGACCTTATTGCTCTCTACAGCTACCTAAAAGGAGGTTGGGGTGAGATGAGGGCCAGTCTCCCATGTTACAAGTGATGGGACAAAAGGAAATGGCCTCAAAGTTGTGACAGGGAAGGTTTAGTTTGGATGTGAGGCAAATAATCTTGGGTGCTCACACAGCATGTACAGGCCCAGCCAGCATGGGTTTAAGTAAAGGCAGGTACTGATTGACTGACCTGATCTTCTATGTCAGGGTGACCCACTTAGTGGATGAGGGAAAGGCTGCAGGTATGTCTACCTAGACTTTAGTAAAGCCTTTGATGCTGTTTCCAACAGCATTCTGGAGATACTGGCTGCTCATGGCTTGGACAGGTGTGCTCTTTGCTGGGTAAAAAGCTGTCCAGATGGCCAGGCTCAGAGAGTGTTGGTGAATGGAATTACATCCAGCTGGTCACTGGTCACCAGTGGTGTTCCCCAGGGCTTAGTGTTGGGGTCAGGCATATTTAATACTTTTATCGATGATCTGACTGCGGAGGCAAGGAGCACCTTCAGTCAGTTTGGAGAGACACCAAGTTGGGTGGGAGTGTTGATCTGCTGAAGGGCAGGAAGGCTCTGCAGAGGGATCTGCACAGGCTGGATCAATGTGGTGAGGCCAATGGTAGGAGGTTCAGCGAGGCCAAGTGCAGGACTGTGGACTTGGGTCACAACAACCCCTGCAGTGCTACAGGGGAAGAGCAGCTGGAAAACTGCCTGGTGGAAAAAGACGTGTTGGTGGACAGCAGCTGAATGTGAGCCAGTGAATGCCTAGGTGGGCATCTATCTCTTTTGCCAAGTAACAAGAACTACGATGAGAGGAAATGGCCCCAAATTGCACCAGGGGAGGTTTAGGTTGGATATTGGTAAGAATTTCTTCTCCAGCAAGGTTGTTAATACTGGAACAGGCTGCCATGGGCAGTGATGGAGTCACCATCCCTGGAGGTATTTAAAAGATGTGGTAAAAGGTGTTTAAAAGACATTGGGCTTAGGGACATGGTTTAGTGGTGGACTTGGCAGTTTTGTGTTAATAGTTGGACTTGATGATCTCAAAGTCTTTTCCAATCTAAATGATTCTATAATATGGGATTTAAGAGAGAGATGAAGAGAGAAATGATTTGGGCAGGAGAGAGGTGGGAAAGTGCAGAAGAAAGAAGGGAAGTGTAGAATATATAGGTGAGAATAGGAAAATTGCATTCAGAATTTTAAAAACCCCAACCTATTTTCTTCCCCTTCTTCTAACCATCTCTTCTACCACAGAGATGTTCCTTGTGGGACAAAGAGGACTTCTGTCTGCACCGCTTCAAAGACTATTGGACGTTGAGGCCATGTCCTTTTCCAATTTCATCCTGTGATGGAGGACTGTCTCCATCTTCACGAGCTCCTCTTGCATGTGCTCTACCATCTCCTGTGGGCCTGCACTCAAGCACAGCTTTCTGCCCTAGCCCTTTGCTGGAAGAAGGGGTGACAGGGATTCCCTAGCGACAGCTGGAGCAAAGAATCTGTGGAAAAGCATTGACAGCTTCTGGGAAGTGGGAGTAAGGGAAAGGAGGAAATTATGTTAAGCTAGGCATTTAATTCTGATGTTTTTTGCCATCATGTATTTAGCATCATGATGCTGCTGTGATTAGAAGTCCAAAAGCACCAAAAGTAGCAAAAAAATTAGTGTGGGAGCAGATAGAGGGAATATGGAATGCCTTCCAAATGTCCACATTTTTCTTTATGTGTACTTAAGGCTGAAATTTGGACTGTGTAGGTATAGACAATATGCTAACAATTAGAAATATATTTAAAAATTTTGTGCAGTTTTTTGAAAGCCTGTTTCTGCAGCTCATTGCAAAATGACAGCTAAGAAAGCAGATATCCTGAGTATTTGACACTTTTTTCCAGTGTACCCAAACAATAAAAAGAAGTTAAAAGTTTAGGCTCTTTGAACTCAGATTTCCTGAAAATAAATGTGAATTAGAATTAGTGATTCTGAACATAAGCACAGTTTTGTGAATACAGTAACTGCATCTTGGAAAATTAAATTTGTTGTGGTACAACAGGCTGACTGGCTTAACGTCATTTCAGAACATTTATGATATGATACTTTCCTTCAGTCATGTGTGCCACTTAGAAGTTCTGTATCTAAAATAACTGTTCCAGTGCTTCAGGATACTTCATTTAAAAGTCATTGACAATTTCAACAGGAACTGAAGTTTAAAAATAAACATACTTATTCTTCACCTTTATGTAACTACTAAAGCTGAAGTGGTTTGCAGTTAGAGAACTTATAAAATACAGTGAATGCAAAGGTAAGTCTTCCAAATGGTGTTAAATAATTACAATTCCTTTTGAATTTATATGAGCCCTTACTGTTGCTTAAGCAAAACTGTTACTGTATTCACTGTATCGACTGCCTTTCAGAACCACAGATGTGGCATAATGAGCATACAATGGTTCTTGATGTATTACATGCCACTTGGAGAGACACAAAATATTCTTTCCAGTGTGCACACATATTTGTGCCTTTACCAATTACTAGTTTTCATTTAAAAATAAAATTAAATGCTACAGTGGATTTATCTGTTGCTGGTGAAAAAGAAAAGAGGTCTGATGACAGTTTAAATTTCTTGTATAGACTGTTTTCAGTATTCACAGAAAAGATCAGTCATTTCTAATAGTATATTAATATTCCTCAAGCCTTTACTTCATGATGTACTGTAGAAACTTTGTAGCAGTGATAATTAGCATCAGTCTGGAATATCAAGTTCTAAAACAACACTGGGAAAAATAATTCTTTGGTGACTAATTGAAGAAAATATTTTTTGTGAGGTAGCACCTCAACATCTGAGCTTATGATATTCAGTAGCACTGTTTCTTGAGTATTTTTCAGAAAAGTGTGTCAGGGATCCCAATTCTATTTTACAGGCTTTTGTGAATGAGTTTTTCTTAAAAACGAAGTAGTAAAAAGAGTTTCTGATTAGATTTGAAACTAAACAGACCTTAGTCACTACTAAACATTACCATAGGAAAAAATGTAAACTGTGATATCTGATGAAGATAATATTTTCTCTTTTTACAACCTACAGTGGACAAAGAGCTACTGTTTTAAAGATTATATTGGTAATGATTTAGAAGAGTAGTAGTGTATTATCAGATAGAATAAACTGAAGGGTATACCTACATGATTAAGAATTTTATGATGTACAGTATTAATGTGGACTAATTAGTAGTTTAGGGTAATAAACTGGCTAAAAAAATCCATCGTTGCAATGCCCACATTAATTTTTTTGCATTTAGCAATGCGGTATATTTTCAGAATTAAATCAATAGAGGTGTTTGCACAGCAGTGCTTTTGCCATATATCAGTGCAAGTGGAAATGCCAATACATGGTCATAAAGGGGTGAACCACTGTGTTCTGTGGTGCTGTGAACTGGAGCCTTTATGGGGAGAGCAGCAGCAACAGACATGTCTGTAATACTTCCCACTCTCCTGTAATTTGTGAAGTTTTAGACCATTAATCATTACCTTGCTGTTCTCTCTTGCGCGTTAGTCTGCATGGAGGAATTTTACATCACATTTAAAGAAAATCCACCCACATGCAGTAAGGTATTGTAGCATAGTACTAGTTTGCTTCAGACCAAGAGGAGAATCATTTAGGTTACTGTTGGTTTAGGTAGTTAAGTTAGGAGTACTTCAGAACACTGTTATTTGAAGATTGAAAAGCTACTTAAATCTGCTGCACTAGAGCATAGACTCAAAAAAGTTGGGGAGCTTGGACAATACCAAACACAAGCTTTGAAAAACCTCTTAGTACCAGACTTCTGCTTCCTACAGATTAGGCCTCCTGCTGACTATTTGTACTTTTTAAATGTATAAGAGATTTAAGCTTTAATGTCTGCACCTCAGTTCACCTACCTTTGAAACAGCAGTGGTAATTCTGACTTAAATATTGTGATGATACATTAATAAATATGAGCAAAACTCTTTGAAGTTGAAAAATATAATGAGATTTAAGTATATTCCTTTTTGTCATGATTAACCTGTCAAATGTTTAAGTGCTGAAACACTGCTTTTGGGAAGGAAGAAAAAAAAGGAGAAATGCCAACTAAGATAATAAAGAAGGCAAGATACAGATCAAATAAGCAGAACAAGCAACTAAAATAAGTACAGGGGAATAATCCAAGGGACAGAGCAGGTCTAAAAAGATACAGATGAGAAAAATGAGATGAAAAAAATCTGAAACAAATGCTGCTGGAAATTGGAAGGGTGGTTAATATGCTGCTGAGAAACACCTTTGCATAAGATTCAAAGTGAATGCGTATTGAGACTGTGTCAGAGAAGTCTGGGCAGCAGTTTAACTCCCAAAGTCTCAAACAGATCAGTGGTGCCCTATAAGTTCTTATTTATTTTCCTCGGACTCTAAGGGGAGCCTACTGCAACCGCCTCAAATATATGAATCCCAGCTCTTCAGAGCTCAGGTACCTCGAGTGTTAAGGGATGGCCGAATGGAGGTTTTCAGATAATGATTTTGGCCTTATCTTGAAACAGACTGGACAAGATGGCTAAGGCTGGGCAGAGGCCCATAAGTGAAGTAAAAAGACTTCAGTCTGCTGAAGTGGGACCAGATAGACTTGCAAGATTAGGTAGGAGGAGGAAGGACAAATTCATTGCTGGCAAGCAGAATAAACTTGCACACAAGAACACACTCTATCCCAAATCCTGGAATGGATCAGGGATGCTTAGTTTTAATATTGCCTCTTGCAATAATATATATCTGCAGCTTAAACATCAAAAGCATATATCTTCATTTGCACAGAAGATGAGAATCCATCACTGCTGGTGGTTAGCACAGTAGCCAAAAAAACAGCACTCTGTATGGTTGATCACCCACCTGTCCAGAAAGAGAAAGTAAATACACAGTAATTGCTCATTTAGTGAACCTCTTGTTCTGTTTTTTAAAGAAAAGTTGGACACACATAACTAAGAATTGTATCATCATCAAGAGCATGAAAGTCAAAATCAGGCTGGCCGGCATTCTCTAATGTCTCAGGATGTGATTTCTCAACCTCCTAAAAATCTTTCAACATAGCTTTTGTGTTGTGAAGGCCAGAATTTATGTCCTTTATTATTGTTTTATAGAAGAGAGTAGAAACATATTTTAAGTATTTATTATCCTTCTTTTGAGCTGACACTTTCAAAAGGTTCTAAGAAATCATAAAGTAAGAAAAATCTCTCTTTGAACTGATTTTGTACCAGGTTAGGTTGACTGATTTTTCAAAGACAGCAATAGATTTCAACAACATGAAAGGCTTGACTGGTGGTGCCAAATAAAAATTATTTTTAAAAACCCACAAGCTGCTTGTTCTAAAGTTTTCATTTTGTGCCCAACAAGTTGATCTCTGTCCTTCAAGGTAGTAAAATACCATGACAAGCCAAGAACACATAGTTCTTGTCTCTTTTTTTGTTTTTCTTATTGAGAAGCCAAGGAAACACACGACTGAGAGGAAACCTGCAGGCTTGCAAGCAGGAAGAAGCAAACTCCCTTCTTTCAGTATCACGAAATATTATTTACTACTATTGTGGACTAAAAAGCCTCTACGAAGAACTGTAATGCTGTGAAGCATTTAAAAAAAAAAAAGGCAGAACTTTTGAAAATGGAAATATAAGAGAAATATGTACAAAATTAAAGTATTTTTTAATGGGAGGATAGGAAAAAATGAAACTATACTTAAAAGTATGGGGAAAATAAGCTTTTGCAAATAGAATAAAGAGGTGAAGGAAAACTGAAAATAAGCACAAGATTAAATGGGAATGACAGAAATTACGGATTCAGAAGTAGTGAAGACACTGTTTCATATTCATTTAGAATGAAATTTCCATAAAGGTTGGATAACTTAGGAGTAATAAAAGGTTTATAAAAGTAGCTGTTCCTAAAAAGCAGTCAACGAAACATTTGAAAAATGTGCAGAGTTGTAAGTCCATCAGCCAGCCCAGCTGCTATGCATCCTAAGGGATAAAAGGTATTTGCTGTGAAACTTCCTGTAGCGCTGTTAATGAAGCTTGAAAGGAGGGACAAATACTGGAAGACTGAAAAAAAATCAAATATTACCTCTTTTTTCAGCAAAAGCATAGAATGCCCTTTGTAAATGCAATCCATACTTGACCACTATGTATCTTATTCTAGAAATGCTGTATAGCAAGAGGATGCTGTGTTTCAGAGACAAGGATTAAATTATTTTTGCTTAGAATTTTAAGTTCATGAAGGTGTTATGCTGACAGTGAAGACGTTCTTCGTAAAGATAAACTTTTGAATGAAGACTGCAGCTCACAGAAAGAACTTTCAAGGTAGTGAGTAGAGCAGGAACCCTGCACAGACAGCCCTTCTTTTAACACCTGATGATCTGTGGCACGGATACACTATTGGCTTTCTGGATGGTTTGTCACATGTCATAAAAATCTTTATTTGTGTGTTTTGCAATACGTGTGTTCTGTAATACAAGGAAATGCCTCTCTGTTTCATTTTCATAATACACAAGTCTTGCACACTGGGACTTCTCTTCTTGCAGATGATTGTCCCAGGGTACGGGTTGCCCAGGACGTTCTGGGAGTGCAAAGGTGGCACACCTGCAGCCATGTCTAGCCGAGCTGCAGCATTGAGGGTGAGCAAATTGCTCTTGAATCAAAAGACAGACCGTTGGTTTTAATGAAAATGACAATCTGGATTTGTTTTAAACCATCCTAGAGGTATCTGCAAAATATATGGGAATGGGATGTGTGGGAGATTGGACTACAAAGAATTTTTGTCATTTTAATCTCAAGAAATTTAAAATAGTCCTTTAGTACCTCTTGAGGCAGCTCTTGCTATTTTCTTTCATTTCAAAGAATTAGTTTGAATACTTTATCTATATGCTACTCAGTAAGCATGGAAACTATATTCTCCTTTTCCAGTTAGGCACTGAGGCAGGGACGCCTTAATGTTATTGCAGGTTTCTCAGAGAATCCCAGACAGTCTGTTCTGCCCAGACTGACAAATAAGATGGAGTCTCTTCTTAGAGGCAAACCGTATAGGAAAAGGATCCTGGTGTGAAAAAGCTGAGTGTCACTGGGTTATTGGCAGTCTTCTCTGGAAAGTTTTTTTTTCCTTGTCTGCTTTTTATAATATATATTTTAAGTTGTGTTTGTTGTTGTTTTCTTTTACCATTACTGGCAATCTATAATTTCTACAACCCTTGTCTTCAGTGTACTTCACTACACAAGAGAGTTATAAATACATCTAAATTTATTTGGTTGACTTCTGTGTTTATACAGTTCCCACTGAAGTGAGGTCACTAAACTAGAGAGCTGACTCTCCAACTGGTTCTCAAACCCCTGTAGCATCTCACTGTCATTCTTGGCACGTGAAGCATGACCTCTTGTCCCACAGTAGCCAGGCATATTACCAAGAGGTTTTATCATAGTCACTTACTCCACATTTAATTAGTAATATTTTTTCCATAGCAGTGAATCTACATGGCAGTTTTATTTTTCATTTCCATTAATAACTCTATGGTGTACAGATAAAAGTGAGAAATCAAAGGTCCCTGTAAATACTTACGTTTCTGGAAAACTATAACATGGAAAGGAAAAAAAAGCCCTGAAATTATAGTAAGATTTTGTGTACTCCTATTCCCCAACTGAATTTAAAAAATCATGGGAACCAGCTTCAGTCATTATGAAGTATCAGTTGTTGAAACCTCATCAAATCGACACATCACCAGCTAAGTTTAGAGTAAACTTCTGGATGCAATCAAGTGACCCATGGCCTTGGCAAAGATCTAACTTGAAGTCTCATGGGGAAATAATTTCTGGCTCTTAATTTAAGACAAAGCCAAAGGAATTGAGCCCTTCAAGTCCTACAGCTAAAATCCAGAAATCCCATTTTGATTTGAATAGTGAGCTTCTCAGTTGCTAGCAGGTATGTGTATAAGAGTTAGTGAGGTACAGATTTCCTGCTATTTTGCCCTTAATGTGGAAAAATCAATCACCCGCTTTAAACGGCAGACTTCAGATAAAACATGCAGTGCTCAGTGCTTATGAAAAGGCTCTCTTTTTCCAAGACTTTGATAAGAAGAGTAAGTTAAACAGAATTTTAACCTTTTTTGTGAGTACTTTTGAAGTGACTGAGGACCTGATTTTCATTTGCATCAAGGCTTCTGCATTAAGCCTAAAGAACCTTAAATGGGCATAAGCTGTAATTAGGATCTAGTCCCCTGTCTCTCCTAGCTTAAGGTATGTAACGACTCTGAATCTTTAATGTCTGTAGATGCAGCTCCAGGGGTGAACCTCTGATGTCCAGAGATTTACCTCTAGGGAATAGTGACAGCCTGGCAACAGCCCAGAAATATGATTAAACAAAAGTCCATCCTCTGAAACCCCCAGAAAATCAGTATGTTTAAAAGCATTAAAAATTTATTATTATTCTTTATTCAGGATTCATGTCACACATAAATATGGAACCAACTATTATAGTTTTCAGCCAGTGGTGAAGAAGCCTAATAATTTTCAGTTTCTTATGTGAGTATTTTACATAGATGATTCATTTACTGTGTATTTTATTTTTCATTTGTATTATTTGTACATAGGTATATTAAAAATGTGTTAGTGAATAAGGTACACAAAGAAAAAGTGATAGCTGTTTTAAATTAGCAAATCCAGTTTGCATGTTTTCCTTATGGATACAGTGAGTGCATGATTTCAGAAGGTGTGTGTGGGAAAATGATCTAATGCTCATATAGATCCTCAAAAAAAAAATTATACCAAGGAAAAACCTGATTTTAGCTTTAAAACCATAAGGAGTATGTTCTTGAAAGGATACAGTAAGGCAAGAAAGTAAGTTGTTCCGGTAGTCTTAAAATTCCTGCACTTTGATTCTCTCTATATTTGTCCACCTCCACTGGATTCAGGGCCATCCTGATGTTCCCAGTGATGACACCAGTCCTATGGCTAACAATGCTTTGAGCTTGCTGGCTTATCAGCCAGCTGATGCCACCTAAAATATGGCACAATTTATGTCCAACTAATCCCCTGAAATGGCACCATTTTATCTTGCTGATCTCCCCTACCTGCTTATTGCTGCAAAAGCAGTAAGAATGTCTTTTTCTTTGAGACTCCTCTTTCAGACACAGACAGAGTTTCTTGGTGGATTCCTCTGTTACTACCAGGGCACTGGCAGGCAGGAAAAGAAAACAAAACTACATCACAAGATAAAAGGCAGTGTTGCAAATACCTCATTTCCTTAGGCAGCCAGGTTAAGAAAAGAAGCTTATGAGGCCTGTGACCATCCGGCTCTTGGCCATGAGCAGTCTAGCAGTGAGAGGAAGGAAAAGAGCAGTAATATTGAGCTCTGATTCTTCAGCGCAAATCCCATGCCAAGACATCTGTGTTCTGAACAGAAAGAAATGGAACCATTTCGGTAATTTGTCTCCTGGGTTAAGGGTAAAATATGTCACTAGAAGGATGCAGGATATCCTAGCAAGTTCTTACCAATTATAGTCCACATAGTAATGATAACACAAATGAAGGTAGATTTAGAATCCTCACTGAATTACTTAGCAGATGCAAGAGAGAAGAAAGGATATGTCTGATGTCGGGAACCTTGTGGTATCTGATACAGAGGACAGCAAAGGAGTTAGCCAGACTGATCATTATGTGATAGATGTAATGGAGGTACAGGAAGAATCCATTCAGTTTGAAAGCTGCTGGGATTGTTTCTGCCCCTAGGGCTTGCTGGGACACAGCTTCTTCCCCCTCACACTGAGTTCCAAAGCAGAAAGACATGTCCATATAAAAAGTGAGGAGGACACATTTTTTGGCACCAGAAATCTAGCTAGAATTTTCCAGCTTGTGAGATAAAGCTAAAGAAAAGTATTAGTCTAATAACAACAAGAATAACACACAAAAAATAATATCTATACTTTATGATTATATTTTTTTAAATGTCATCTTGATATATGAAATAAAAGTTTAGAAAAGAAGTTATTCCTAGGGCCACAAGTTGTGGAAGGTGGGAGAGTGTTGCAAAGAAGTACTGAAATATGCTTTTCTTGTAGTACTCTTCCCTGCATATCTCTAGGATATTGGGATAGAAGAATCTTTGGTCAGTAAAACCTTTTGTCAGTCCATTTGTTCATACTTCAGTCACTGACTATTAAAATTGGATGTTTCATACTGTAGTCAAAGGAATTATTCAGTAAAGTTCCCTGTGATGGCAATTATAACATATATCCTGCTGTTTATTATATTCTTCATAGAAAGCAACAACTATATTTTAATTCATGAGCATGCATTTTACATAATTTAAGTTACATGAAACTGAGGGAGCATCATATCTGGAGATGAAATAAAATGGGTTTATAGTTATGTATCTAAAAGGCAGGCTGACTGTGAAGGAGTCCAAGTTTGATTTACTCTTGGAAGGAGCAAGTATATGTTTTTCTATCACCAGGTTTTTCCCAAATGTCACACAAAAGATTTTTTTAAAGCATCACTAATTAGTTGATATTGACACTCAGTACATAAGTGTTTTAGACATAGCTGTAGTCCTATATAGGTGAAATTGGTCGATCTGAGAAGAAACCAAAGGTTCTGTTGAATGTCTGTTTAATATTCTTATGATTTATATCATTTAGACTTGAAAACATCATCAGAATGATGTTGAAATAAAAAGAAAAATCCTGGAAACAGGAGGCAAAAGCTGAAATTTAGTAACTGTCACTAATGATTCCAGATTGGATGCTTTCATGCATAGCCTACTAAGCCAAAAGAAGGTGCATAATGAAAAATGTCACTGAATTGAGAATGTTAATTTTTCAGGAGGTGTTGTTGAGTTGGTAGTTGTCTTTTTTTTTTTTTTATATTTAACTAGGAACACGTACCAAAGCATGTTCTAAGTTATGTATAAATAACTACACCTTTCCCCCATGCAGAGAGATCATGTCTCTGAATTTGCACAGGTAAAATTCAGGATGACAGAATATATATATTATAAAAGCAAAATATAGAAGAAGGACTGCTTTAATTTTTAACATTAAAACTTTTCTCTCTACAGAAGAGACAAAGAAAGAAAGAAAGAAAGATTTTTAAGGGTACTCCTAATTGGAGCAGGCTGAATAATAAAGTGTATAGAATTAGAAGTCCTTTTTACTAAGCAATAGAGAGAAAATATGCAAAAAGTGGGCACATTCCTAGGGGGACATCAGTGGGTAATTCCTGTATACATCTATTTGGGCTTATTCCATTGGACTACTTCAATCATTCATTGAAATTACAGTAATTAAAGAGATTAAACAGAAGTGCACACATACCACTGGTTTTTTCCCCAGTCAAGGTGCTTTTCTTATTAATCATACAGTCTCTACAGCTTTATGTCTATATATTAATAAATCTTCCAATATTCCATGAGGCTATTCCATAGTGCTTTTTCTAATGGTGAATTCTAGGATGCCTACCGGAAACTGCAGAAATTTGGAAACTGGACTTAAAAGTAACAACTCCCGTGATTCCTGTGCTGGCATCTGCTGATTTTGCCAGCGCCACCTTTGCCCTGGTGACAGGCAGCAGAGGGGATGCTGCTGAGTGTCCATCAGAGTGTGCACACATTGGCAGGTGGGCAGCAGGCTGGTTTGGCAGCGCGGTTTCATCGGCTTTCTGAGGACATGGGAATATTCTTAACAGAGAAGAAGAAAGATGAGGGCTGAAAAGCTGTTTTTTCTGGAATCACTGCACATGATATGAGGCGTGCTTGAAGACTCAGCCAGCTAGCAGAGCTCCTGGGATAGGTGCCGAAGCAAAACTCAGATGTCTGGGCCTCCTAGCAGATTGTCAGAAAGGTAAAGGAAACTTCCTAGAAATCTGTGTCCTAGAAGTCACCTAAGTGTTGCAGCACCAGAGCAGCAGTCAGGAAGTTGTCCCCAGTGCAGAAGAAATAGGTTGCCCTTGCTCTTTGGGATGCTGGCTGCCCCCACTTACTGCCTGTGAGTAGTTAAGCAGGTTGGGGCTGGCAGATCAGCTTCTGGGCTTGTTGCCATGGAAGATTGAGATGTTTCTTTGAGCAGTGCTGCTCTACCAGGTGTATACACAGGAGGAACTGGCATCTCTTCAGAAAGCAGAGGAGAGAGATTTGTGTCCACTGATTTTTGGGAGCAACTTTTCTGCTTCATTTGCTCTGACAGTGCCTTCTCAATGTTTGGGTTAGTGACTCTTAGATGGAACTAAATGTAGCACTTGGGAAGGGCAGGCCTGACCTCTGCAGTAGTCCATGCAGGTGCATAGTGGGGCATTAATGATTACTGCCTAGAATCTATGCCTAAATTTACCTCAGACAGCAGTAGAGTTTGGAAAAAAATTCCCATGTAGCTGGCACAGACAGTATTTAAAAACATAAAAATGCTGCCACCCATTTCAAGGGCTAAAAAAGGAGTACAAAACTTG
Source organism: Origma solitaria (assembly GCA_013397895.1). NCBI lineage: Eukaryota > Metazoa > Chordata > Aves > Passeriformes > Acanthizidae > Origma > Origma solitaria. Next base: position 1,363,765 of record VZRL01004803.1, read on the forward strand.
CTTGCTGGTATTCTCAGTGAGAAAAATAACATAAGAAAAGGCAGAAAGTATCTTGATGAGGCTTTTGGAATAAAGCATAAGGATGGCATGTAATTGTACAGGCTGCAGAGGCAGTTGCAACAGAAGGTGCTCCTTAGTAGGCTGGACATTCAGAGAACTTCACCATGGTCTTTATTTCTCCCTACATCTACTCTTGGTTTAAAACCCTAATTCAGCTGTAAAAACCTTTAGTTCCACTCCCTCCACTTAAATGAATGAAAAAAAAAATCTTTAGACTATTCTGATACCAATCCCTCATATGTAAAATGAGATTGACTTGGTTGACTTTAATGGCAGCAGTTGGGGCATACTTTACTGAAACCCATCAAAAATTAGATCACTTGGCTTAAATCAAATGCATAAATAACAAAGGTATTTCCAGTGCTTTCTCTGTAAGCTGGTTTCATTTGGCTGTACCTGGAGTTAATCTTAGCCCTGAGTCCAAAAAGGCCTGGATTTCTCCCAGAGGTGTTCCATCAGCATACATCTGGCCTAAATGATCCCAGAATAAGCTCTACCAGCTGAGTGAATCATGCAAGCATCCTTTCAACTGCAAGTTTGAGGCTTTCAGTACACCTGTCCAGTACTCTGCTGAGGCTGAAAGGGAACACATTTCACCAGTGACAGGAAAACAAGAGAAAAATATTTGCAATTCCAAAATAACTACATGGAAAAGCATTGCTTAGAAATAACTCCACACACATCCTTGCATAAGTATCCTTTGTCTGTGAGCAGGGCTAACTTGTAGTGAACTCTTTGATGTGGGATTTTATTTTCAGACCACTGCAGACACAGATTTTTTTTCAAAGCAACAACTGTACTATTTACTGCATGCCACAGCTGTTTTTAGAAAGAATTGCCACAAAACATAATTTAAAAAGAACTTTCATGTAAGACCCACAAACTTCTAAGTATCCTTACCAAATAGTACATATTTCTATCAAAAAGCTCTATTTTATTTTTCTCAAATAACAACGTAAAGTTATTATATAATTCTTTACCTCAGTAGACATCAATGTTCTGTTCTTTCCTGTATGTTAACAGGAAGGGAACAAAGGGTTGCTTTGGTTCTACACTATCTTGTCTTTATCTATTATACTTATCATGCAAAATAGATGCAGGCTACTATCAGGTACTTGAGCAGCTTCCCATGCACAGTTTGAAACTGGCTTCCCCAGACAGCTGCATGTGAAACTGCGTGGGAGAATCAGGGCCCAAAACTCAACTGAAGACCTACCTGGTCTGAGGGCCATACCCCCAAATGACATAAAGCAACATCATTCTGTTCTTAATGGAGTCCGTTTTCTGTAGGTAAGGGTCTGGCCATAGGGGTCCTCAAACTACTAAAGCGGAGAAATATCATATGGAAACTTGAATGGGAAAAATAGTCTCATATCCAACATTTCATTTTATTATGCTGAAAATTAATTGTCTTCATTAAATGTGAATCTAAAAGGTGAAAACCAGCTAATTTTTAAAAAAATTGCTATGGCCTTTGTTTCCTACTCACAAGCATCCCCGTCTCCTGAATCCTGGGCTGAAATTCTATCTTTCCATAGAAAGTTTTGCATAAGACTTGCTTACCCAATTTGGTATCAAATCTGCCAAAATGAGGAAAATACACTCTCCTTAGTCTTTGTTTTGGCCATAAAGAAAAAAAGAAATTATGCGTTTAGGCAATCTTCATTTTAACCTCATCTAACTGGAATCCCTGCTTATTCAATACCCTCAGATGTGTGCATGCAGTTTCTAATGGGTAAATTTATACCAGTGCCATATTGAGCAGCACCACATTTCACTGCTGAATAGCTATGCCGGTTTGCAGCAGTTGAAAGGACAGACTTTGAGGTTAAACATTCTCAGTGCCTGTGTGTCTGGGATGCTCAGAACTACAATTTTTCTATGTGCTTGTCATGGGAAGTATGGGCGGGCCACTGAGTGCAAGCAAGTCCCCTAATTTTGGTTTTTAACACTGTTGTATCCAAACTAGTGACAAAACACAGAGGACTGCAACTAACTCAGATACCTCTGCCTTTAGTTAATCAAAGCTTTGGTGAGATACGCCTTGCAAAGGCTGGAAGGAGCTCCAACATCTTGTCTTCTTTTGTCTCATTTTTTGCAGCTGTGCACGCCATCTTTTTTTTTCTTTTGAGACAAATACAAGCAAATATATGTGCATATTATCTACAATGTTATTTTATATAATTCCGTATTTACCTGTTACTTATGTACTATATATAAGCACACAGAGAATTTTCTAGCAGAAAATTTAAGATGACAACTGAAAAGCTACTTCTAGGAGAAATACATATTTTCAAAGATGTGAAAGCACTATTTGTTAAGGAGCAAAGCTTTAAGCAATGTATGTCATTTTCTCACAGACCCCTTTCCTTTTGTACTCCTTCCTTTGCCTTTATTGATGCTACTTCACTATAAAAAACACTGCTCTAGGGTAAACCTCAGAGCCCCAGTTCCTACCAGCCTCTTCCTCCCTATTCTCAGTAGCAGAAGCTACTGCAAGGTTACTTTGTGATCGAGAAGTTTATACAATGCCCCAACTCTGCAGCTTTCAACTGTTCCTCATTTTTCCAGATTAGTGCCTTAATTAAGTCCAAATGTTTTTCATTTTCTCCCTTATGGTCCCTTCTGTGAAACCTGATGCTGGCCATGGACACTGTCCTCTTGTGACCTTTTCTCTTCCTGTTCCTGCTTCTGGCTGGCTTGTAAATTGTGAGCAATTGTGGGAGGGTGATGGTTGCACATTTTCTCATCTCCTCACACACCTGGGGGGCTGTTCACTCTCTTGCTGAAATCAGAACCACTCAGGAATCCACTTTGCTTTTTCCCTTCTCTATGAGGCAGAAGTGAGAAAAAACCAGACTTTTAGCTGGTGGAGAAAGCAGCTCATATGATCCACTAGAGTCACTCAACATAAACTCTTAATGCAGTGCAACCATAATTTATCACATTGCAGAAAATGTATAAACGAGGTTTCTTAAGTCCAGCCACTGATTTCAAGATTATTTTTAGGGAGCTATTTTGCAAGTTTGGCCTGCAATTTCACATGCATTATTTTAGCAAATCACATGGGTGCCTGTGAGGGCAGGAAGAGATTTTAGAATGTTCAACACAAAGGAAAGAGTTCATTAGAATGGAAAAGTAGAAATTTTAACTGACTCGTTTTGAAGTTTACCTGTAACAATGAAGTGCAAATTCTGCCAATACAGTATGTCAACAGAGCTGAACTGAAGACAACACAGAAAAATTAAATTAGCTAAGAATCTGGCCCAAGTGATTAAGGAAAGAGAAACTAAAGCAAACAAAAAAGGGCTTGGTCCTTTTCTTATGGCGTGAGTAGCCCCAGTTACTGGAACTACACTGATGTAAAATTGGTTTATGTAGCAGAAAAATCAAATCATATGTCAATTGGAATTGCATGACTGATCGTAAACATAAAAATTAAGCATGAAAACCATGGTCAGAGACAAAACCATTGCAATGGGGAAAAGATGGCAGTAGTATCCTCAAGAGCATTTATCTGCAGGAAATAAAAGACAAAATTTCTAACATTTATATTTATCTTAATACAGAGCAACAGCATGTCTTGATTTTCAAATAAAACTTTGTATCACTAACCTCATTTCTCTATATGAGGTGTAATAGGATTTGTAGAAATCATGCAGATGTGTCCACATAAAACTACAAGTACCAGAAGAAGAATGATGTACAGAAATGGTAATTGTTTATTTTTTCCGTGCAAGGTTTGTTCATTGTTCCCCTCAAGGAGACAGACGTGCAGACAGTATGTGCTGAGTGAAATGAGTACCCCTTCCATTTTGACACCTTTAAAATTATTAGAATTAAATCTATACTTTGCTAAGTGAAATGTTTCAATTTAATCAAACTGTGCTGTCATGACCATACTTACATTAAGAGTTTAAGGGCCCTACTTTGCCCTCAGCTAATCCCTCACATATGAGGTTTTCATGGTTAAATTGTCTCCTGTGTAAGTAATCAAGTACATATGAACTCTGCTGCTAGGGAAATTGAGCACAAGTCAAAATCTCTAAGAATGGATTGCTAGGAACAGTGGAGTTAAGGAAGGGAGGGGAACTGGCCTCAGTCCTCAAGTCCTCCTGATTCTCTCTCTTGCCTTGCAACTTACTCCAGTGAAAATCTTAAAGATGAACAATATCTGCTTCTGTACCAAGAAAATACATTCAATCTGTGTGCTCCTGTTGCCACTCTTTCACTCTTCTAATCATTCTCATAATTATGTTTTGAAAAAGGAAACACCCATCATCTTTTAATAATGGTGATCCATGGAATATGAGGCAAGCCCTAAAGGACAGCACCACTGTGTAAGAATCTCCAAGTGTCTGGAAAGTGTACCCAGCAGGAATAAAAAGGGCAATAATGGAACTTCCAGTTCAGAAGACTTTTTCATAGGATCACTGGAAAATATTCTGATCAAAAATCAAGGAAAGCAAGTGGAAGAGTTCCAATTTTTAAGGAGGACAGAGGTATACTAGCCAAATAGGACCACTATGAATTTTATCATTGAAAATCCACAGAAAGAATGTGGTAAAAAAAGTGAGATTTAGGCATTTATGTAATGAAAACATACATAAAGGGAGGATGTGATCAAATTGCAAAGTTGATTGATAAACGAAGCACAGTTCCATAAAAATTGAGTAAGTGCCTAGAAAGATAGTCAAGAGATCATATAGCCCACTGCTTTAACCACTAATAGGAACTATTTCTAGATTAATTTTGATAGTTTCCTGTCTTTCCTAAAAACCTCCATTGATGTAAATTCTGTGATGTCCCTACACACAAACAATATAAACTAGCTGTCTACCACTTCACCACTGAAAGTTTTACCTAATGCTGAAATTAAATTTTTTGCTGTAATCTAATCTTGTGGTTTTGAAAAAAAAACCTCTCATTTTTATGGGACTTTTTATCTGTTTGAGAATAGTTATCATGTTCCATCATAGTTCCTTTCTCTTCTATTTTCTCACTGTGTTGTTTACACTGTGCAAGTGTTTCATTTTACTTCCTTTTGACCATATTTTGGGAACAGCTTAACCAGTTTGTTCTCTTTTTACAGTGTCTATAGTTTCTCTCATGTGGAATCATATATATGCTTAGAAACATTTTTTTGAGGAATTTCCAGCTGTCTTTGGTGCGTGTGTTCACTTAGCTGCCTGCTATCTAATAGTTTGTTGAAGCCTCCACACTTCTAGCCCATCATCTTTTTTTTGCTCTTCTTCATCGTCTTTCCAAGAAACCAAGATTCATATACTTTGTGACTCCGAGGTTACTCTTACATATGTAATCTTTCACCTTCGCATTCTAACATCATTCTTTACTGCTTAGTATCAAATGTGAAAAATCGGCAACTTTTTTAAACAGAAATTGCTAGTAATTCCAGGAACTGACTGGACACTGGTGTTCTGTTGCATTTTTTCACGAAGGAATACCTGGTTTGTTAAAATCCCTCACTAATATGATATCCTGTCCTTTGGCTGATTCTGCTTTCTGCACACAAAAACCTTCAAGCCTTCCTTGTTTAGTATTTTGCAATCCCTTCAATCAAAGCCTTCATATTCTTTTCCCCTTTTACCTTCTCAGAGATAGTAAATTCCTCCACATCTTGGATCTCCCAGCCCACCTGTGTGCCCTTGAACGCAGGGCAGTACATCTAATCTTTCCTGTCCTTCCTAAGCAAGCTAATGCTTTATTTGTTAATATTCCAGTCATGCCACCAGCTCAGCACAATTCATGAATATACTGGTGAAGGCAGTGCCCATTAATGAGTTTAAAAAGTCTTAGTGCCATTAAGAAGATGCATCTGTTGGAAAGCCCAAGGACTTAAAAAAACTGAAAAAGAATTAGGGGGAGTCTTCTGAGGAAAAAGGAAACTCTCAGAAGCACAGGACAGAGCAGGGAGAGTGCAGCATAACAGCAGTTCACACCACTCACCTTGAGGCAGGAGCTAAAATGAGACTGGGTAAGTGCTCTGAGAGATCTGAGAAACCACAAGTGGCTGTGCTTATTGGACACCACAGCAGGGAACAACAGAAGCATTCACTTATATAGAGAAAACCTGAAATAAATGAACCAAGTATGTTAAGAAAGGAATATTTTCCACTACCTACAAGGAGAGAAATCTTTGGAGACGTGGTTTGTGCCAAATATTTTTCTATGCTTGGTGCATCAGCAGGATTCTGGCAGGTGTCCTTAGGAAAACAGAGCACATGTTTGTGCACATTCTGCACCTCCTCTGGGAGACACTGTTTCTGCAGATGGCTGTTTGGGTTATGTTTGGCACCCACAGTATGTCACAGGAAAACACAGGAAAAAAACAATGGTGGTGGTACTAAATGGTATTGAAGTATTAGGTGATATTCTTACCTGAGGAAGGCAGTAGAAAAGCATGACCAGAAGCTCTGAGCAGCCACAAGTTTGCCAAAATACCAACAGTAAATACTGTTAAACAGGAGTAACACATCTGGGAGAAAAATTAAAATGTTAGTGGGCTGCTGTAAAGCCATTTCCGACACATTTGCTTCAATAGGCAAGAATGCTGAAGACTGCATTCCCCAGCTGTCCCTGCCAGGCTGGGAAGTGCTGGCTGCTCAAGCTGTCCAACTCCAAAGCAGCAGGGTGCTCCTGGACAGAGGTGTGCTGTGGCTGTGGCCACAGGGACTTGTGGCAGGCAGCCCACGGTGGCTCATCAGGACCTGTGGCAGCTGGGTTAGCAGATGGGTGTTTTTAGGAAGTGGCTTTGGCTGGAGCATAGTTCTGCTCTGTCACATGTTAAGCCAGACCAGTAACTTAGATATAATGGGTACGAATAAAAATGGTGCCACCGCACTTGTGTAGAGAAGGAGGCCTCAGCCTGAAATCAGGGGTGAAAAGTAACCATGTTCTGTAAAAACTGGAGGCGGTTGGGTTGACCATAAGCCATTATCCCTAAGGACCTAGGAAACTTCCTATAAGGATTTGAAACTCATTTTTTATAGCTACATTTTTACCCTTGATTTAAAATCAAATGCAAATTTGGGAAAGATTTACAGCTGCAAATGTATTTTCTATACCACAAATAGTCAGAGTGCGAAAACTGGAATTAAATTTCTCCTAGGTCAGTCTGATAAAACAGTGCAGCCTTGGACAAAATGATTGTTAGAAGCTCAAATGCATATTAGGCAAAGCACTGCTATGCTTTTTTTACACTCTTCCCTAAATAATCACAACTGATCTTTGTTGATGACAAGGTATTTGGCTAGGCAGACCTCTGGTCTGGCAGTTATTTGTTCCTCTGAACTACTGGTGAGAGCAGACAGTAGTGAAATCCATGAGCAGTAGCCCAGGTACAGCTTATTTTCTCACCCTGCTAAGATGGAGTTCTTGTTGTTGGGAAGTATTTTGTTTAAAGGCACTGAGCAGTGATTCCAAAGGCACCATAAAAAATGTGCTTAAAAGGATACATGAAAGTCAACCAAGGGACTGAAAAATCTAAGAGAAGGGCCAGGGATGTTTTATATTGGCCTTAAATAAACAGTGCCATTGTGGGAAGTTAAATATGGTAGCATCTGCCAAGAATACTATTCAAGCAAAAGAGCCTATGTTGGTAGCAAAAGAAATATCTCCCCCTCTCTCCTCTCCTGGCATGAAGCAGGAGTAGGTTTGTTTATGTTGGCTATATAAACTTCATTGCTTCAAGCGAATTATTCTCAATTCCTGAAATAGCCACATTTGAAGATATAAGAATAAAAAGGACGATCTCATGTAGTAATTCAGTTACACTGCAGCTGAGTTTTCTTCATTATCAGACCTTGTTCTTGAGCTGACATAAGAGATTTGGAGGGGTGACCGACGTAGAACCAGGACCCAATCAAGCAGTATTTTTCAAGAGAGTCTCATACAGGCAGAGACCCTAGAAGGGTACGAAATTTGAGTCCCAGAACATAGTATAAGCAAAACAAAAAGGTTTACAACCAACCTGAGAATATGAGACCTGGGGAGCACAATTTGTCCCTTAACTGAGTAAACACAGTTAGCTGCATTTTACAGCTCCAAATTCAAGGGGTCATTCCTGCCTGAAAAAGTACCAGCGTGTGCTTAATATCCATTGAAAACCACTGTAATCGGAGCCTCAGCCAGTCCAATAGGCAGGTCACAGAGGAAAAATATCTTCAAAACACACAGAGATTTTCATGCAGAAGGACGATGCTCACATGTCTACAGAACCATAAAGGGCAGAAGAGGTACAAAGACTTTGCCTAATGCAACTGCAGCTGAACAATGACTGGGAATCTGCTTCTTGCATAAAGCAAAATTGCACAAACCACAATTTCTGCTCCCTGGGAACTCAGAGAGCAGTGGAGCTCACCTCCTGCAGCCGAGTTAGCCATTTTCTGCAAGGAGAACATTACATTTAATCCAGCAGGGAGGTCCCCATTCAGGTCTCTTCCAAATGCTGCCTTTCAGCTTAATGTTTAATGATTCAAGCTGCCCTCATGCCTTTATGAATATAATATGAAAGGGCTGGAAAAGGAACTGTTTGCCTCTAAGATTCATTGCCATCAGATAAAACTATGATATTTATGTGGTGTATTATACTAAAGAAAATTACTCTACTGGGGCATAGCTCAGTGCTGGCAGAAACCATGAAAGAGATGCTAAATTTCTGGAACTGCTATGAAAGACTGAAGAAATATGTTATTTCAGTATCATGATAAGAAATATGTGCATTGAAATTCTATTCCATGAAAGAGTATATACTAACATTCAATCAATAAGACCTTTTGTTTTGTGGGGGGTTTTTTTGTCCCTAGGGATTTTATTCAGGTCATGCCTTGGAAATGAACAATGAGAACATAAAATTTAAACTTTTACATTAAGTTGCTCAAGAACTGAGAAGACTGAGTGCATGTGGAGAAAAATGCAAAGGATCTTCTATTCGCCACTTAATCATGCTAGTTACATTTTTCTATTGTTCTGACTTAGAGATACGCAGAAAGCAAACAGTATTTATAGCATAAAAAAAATTTCAGTTGCCATCCTTTAAGCTTTCGAATGGAAGATGTTGTGAGAATGCCACAGGCTGAGATTTTTATTCATGTAAATATGTATTTTTATGTTTCAAGTGTTTGTCAGGCCAGAAGAGTGTAAAAAATTGAATTTGACAGTTAATTTCTAATCACCTCCTTTATCATCCATTGCAGTGCAGTAATAAATCCTACTTCACCTCTCCCTTGGACTCTTTTTATTCTTGTCACTGCGTTTCCATGGCTGTTGTTTTCATACCTCAACCTCCTTTCTAGTCTCTAACATGTGCTTCAGCAGCCATCATCAGAGTTCCACTGTCTTGCAAAGCCCACAAACACCTAACATTTAGAAATATTACATTAACAAAGGGAAAGGAGTCTGTAATTCAATTTTTCTCAATGTATTTAATACATATAGTGATGTATATCCTTTTACTATGTCATCTTCTGGCTTGATTCAGACAAGAAAAGGTTTAGCAACTAATAAAATAAGTTGATAAAATCTTTTCAGGATCACTGTGTCCAGCAACAGCCCCCTGGGCCAAAGATGATTTGGGAACAAGGGCAGAAAAGTTGTGATGAGAGGGAATGGAAATTCTACTTTGCATAAGGAGGCCAGAAGAGCTTGACATATTTAGTGTAACAAAACAAAAGCTGATACAGAATGTCATTACTTTCTATAAATACACCAGGAGGTTAAACATCAAGGAAGGAAAAGATCTTTTGAAGATAAAGTACAGTGCTGGCATAAGAACAAATGGGCATAAACTGCCCATGAATGTATTTTGACTGGAAGCTGAAAGACATTATGTAGCCAGTTGAGCAGTCAGTGCTGGAGAGAGCAGACTTCCAATGCAGGGATGGGGGCACAAGAGGGGTTGTAAGATGGAGTGTGAACAGCTGATGAAAGGCATTGTGTGATGTGGCCTGGGACTGGTGGGGGACTGGGCTCCAAGACATAGGGGGTCCCTTCCAGCCCTCTGTTCCTTTGTTTTAATTTTTCTCAAAGGTATTTGGAGTTTCTGCATGGTGATGTCTCACAGCTGGTAAAGGATATGGCCCAGAGAAGAAAAAGAAATAAGCAACATGTTTTAGCTCGCCAGATGTATGTTATTACTTTATTCCCAATTCACAGGAAATGAACAATCATTTAGTACTGACAGGTACACACTGGAACTTACTATCTTTCTTTTAAACCTTAAAATAATGTACTACAGAAGTTTAGCATTAACCTTAAAGTAGACTTCACATTTTTGCCAAGGTTGCTGTGATATCTTGTGAAATCTATGAGGGAAAACAGAAGAAGAAGGAGGCAGCAGGCAGAAATTACATAAATTGCTGCCAGAATGGCTGAAATGTTAGCAAGGTTTAAAAAAACCCTATCATCCAAAGCTCTTCTGCTCACGGAGATACCTTAACGAAAGGTCTCTTGGGAGCTGCAGAAGGTTAGGTAGGTCTGGTTTTCATTGGGGTGTAACCCAAATTACCTTCTTAATAGACAATTAGACAAGACAAAAGTAATGGTAAAAGCAGCAAGTGTCTCACTGAATCAAATGACTACAGTTTGTTAACTGCATTAAGTGGAGTGGGTTACAGCTATGTAAGGGTAGGTCATTTCAGGTCTGAGACAAGGTCAGTGTTGTTTACCAGGATGATTCAGTTTGCCTTTTTACATAACTTTTTAGTGTTTGCCTCTGAAGAGGTGAAGGTTAGGTATGATAGCAACATAAAAAGAAAAACTCAGGCCAATACTTTCTAATGTTGCTAGAGAGTTCAGCATGCCTTTCCTTAAAAACAGATAAGGCTGGGGACTCAAAGGCAGGCAAGTATCCAGCTCTATCAGCAGCCAGTTTGTCTAAAGGAGAAATCTGAATGGTGCCTGAGAGCCAGCAGGCTGCTGCTCACAGTGTCACCATTCCCACCTGCTCCTTTTCCACTGAGCAAGTCAATGCCAGGAGTGACCTTGGAAAGTCTTGGTTTTCCCAGCCACCTCTTGAACTGGGAAGTCAGGATGATTTCTAAATAGCAAATGGAAACAGAACCATTCAGATAGAAAGGGTCTTCCGAATACCACCTTACCCAACCTGCTCTTCAAAGCATAGTTAACCTGCCCAGCTGAGGTTCGAGTATCTCTAAGAGCAGTTATCACAATTTCTCTGGGCAACCTGGCCATCGTTCAACTATCCTCACTGGGATTTATTTCTCCCATATTTCCAATTGGAATTTCCCATTCTTACATTTGTCTTGCCTGTTACCTTTCTGCTGTGCAGCTTCAGGAAGGGTCAGTCCCACCTTCTCTGCAGCCATTCCCTAGGTAACTGAAAACAACAGTAAGATTTCTCCCTTATCCTTTCCATCCCCAGGCTCAGCAAAGGCAGTTCTCTCAACCTCACCTTCTCTCAACCTCTTGCTTCAGCCCCTTAAGCATCTTGCTGGCCTTCTTCTGTGCTCTACCATGTATCATCGTTTCTCATGTACCACGGGATCCCATACTGGCCATATTATTTCATACAAGGTCTCATGATAGTCAAGGGGAGGAGAACAGTCCCTTCCACTGACCCATTGGCTTTACCCTTCCTGTTACTGCCCAGTACACAGAGGGGCCTTTGTTCTCACAGGGCACACTACCAACATGTTTAACCTGTTGTTCACCAGGACTGCCAGCTCCTTTCCTGGTGAGCCAGCACCAGTCCAGCTGTTCTCCTGTGTTGAGTTAATTCAGCCCAGGTGCAGCTTTTGTGCTTTCCTTTGATGAACTGCAAGACTTTTCTCATGGCCCATTTCTCCAGCCTATCAATGTCCTCCTGAATGGCAGCTCTGCCCTCCGGAATATTGACCACTCTCCCCACTTTGATATTATCTGCAAATCTGCTGAGAGTGCATTATAGATTATTGTCCAAGAGACTAAGGAATACGTTAAATAGCATCAGTCCCACCATTAAATCCAGTAAACTACTCAACTGGCTACCAGTTAGACTGAACCATTGTTTAATTTTCTTTGAGCCTGAAGATCCAGTCAGCTTATCACAGATCTTAAAGTCCAGCCATCTAGTCCGTATCTCCCCAATTTGGCTACAAGGATGCTACGGGAAATAATCTCTGAAGTATTGCTTAAATCAAGGGAAATGCCATCCATTGTATTCCCCTCATGTACAGAGCCAGACATCACAGAAGGCAACCAAGATAGCACAATTTACCCTTAAACAATATAATTTGTTTTTTAGTTTGAATTTCATATTTAAGTTCTGAAATGATCACCTTTTTCCTCCAACATCCTCCCTCCAATGCTGTATCTTGCTTCCATTATATCACTAACGTGATTGGGTTTTATTCTTGAGGTAGGATCCGCTACCCAGGACTTTCAAATCTCTGTCACCAAGACTCAGAAGCTGTCCTGAAAATCATCCTGATCTTTGCTCATCAATCTTTTCAAACACCTTTAAAAATAAGGCTAAGCAGAGGCCCTGCCCTTCCTTTATTAATTTTAGGTGAGCTAGAATTAAAAGATACAGGTAGGAAAGCTAACTTCACTTTTCGCTTTCCATCTCTATATTTTTCCCCTGTGTGTACTTACATTTGTTTCACTAGAATCTATAAAGCCTATTTTCCTCTTTTTATGTTGTGCTAGGAAGGATATAAATGGACTAGCACCCTTTTTTTTAGCTTATGCACATTCTCATTTTCTTTTCACTTTTTTTTCTGTTTTTTTTTTTTTTTAATGGATATTCACATGACTTCGGCTAAACTGAAGTCTTGCAAGTGACTGTAAGGCTGAACTACATGCAGGTAATTTTTAGTACCCTCATAGGAATGCAGTTAACTTCAACTCATCTCCAGTCTGAGTTGGTGCTTTTTGAAGTAGGTCTTCATGGGGTGAACAGGAAGACTATGAGGGTTTTATTATAGTTGGCTTCCTTTACTGCATTAGCGTTTATATTTTCCCAGTAGAAATCCCCAAATTGAAAATATAGAGGTGTCAGCTAGCACCACTTTATTTAAGGTTGTGTCAACATTTCCTATAAACGTTGTTTTTCTAGGGTTTATAACTAGACCGTAAAAATGTGCTCAACGCAGAAACTTGGCACAGAAGAGTTCAGCCTGGGAGAGAATTTTCACAATTATAAATTAAAAAGTCCACTCAGCTGGTTTTAACTAATATCCGTGTAATTAAATGGAAATTAGTTGATTTAAAGATGCATTTTTACAATATAATTCAAAGCAAGCTTTTATTTAAAAGAATAAGCTCACCAAGGGATTATTTCATTAATGTTATCTTGTTGCACTTGGTAATTCTGAAAAAGTCAAAATTATTAAGGTATTGTGCACTAGGAAATAGTGACTACGTCTGCAAGTACTGGTTTGCATAAGGCTCTTTGCTACACATAAGGAAATATTTTTAATAGGTGGGGCTAATAGTGCATAATATGATGTTTGCACAATATTTCCTATTATAAAATCACATTTTGAGACATTGTCAAGTTTTAACCATTTGGGATGGTATTTTATGTTACAGGTGTATGCCTAAGGCTGAATTTTTAGAAAAAAACTTTGTCAAAACAGTTTAGCAGATTCTGGGAACAAGAATTGAGAAAGTATTTTGTTTTGTTCATATTACCAAAAAAATGATAACAAAGTTTTTTTCAAAAAGTCCCAGTTTCTCAAAGATTTTGTAGTAGTGACTCAAAATGCAGGAGTGGAACAAAGTGGCCTTTTCTGTTGGGAAATTCCTGTTGCTGTTTTTATAGAAGTCTCTCATTCAGGTCCAGTTAGAAACTTTTGGAATAAAACCTACTCTGCCCATGCTAAGTCAAGCCAATTTAATTTAGGAACTAATATCTCCATATATCCCATCTTTAAGGCACACATGCAAGTTTCTCAGGGCTGCTGGAGTGGATCGAAGGAAATGCTCTTTGTCCACAGAGAGTGACTGCACATATTCTATCTCCTCACAGCTCCTGCCTGGTGCAAAGCTGGTATGTGCACCATCTTCATCCTGGGCTGAATGTACTCCATCCAAAGTCAAAGAAAGTGGATTTCTCCAGCAGTGGTTGCTCCAAGTAAAAGTCAGGGATTGGAACACTCAGAAACATCCCTGCCAGGATTGAGGTGGTGTAAACAAGGAAAGTTTCAGAGCAGCTGGAAAGGAGGCAAAAACTTGACTACAGGAAAACAAACAGATGGAGGAACCAAGAAGTAGAAACTGATTAGGAGTGGGAATTCACTGACCAAAGAGGGAAGGACATGATAGTGGGGGTCTGGACTCCTCAGGTAAGAAGACTGAGGCTGAGAGCCAGGATCTGGAACTGTGGCAGGTGTTGTGAGAGAACTGGGCAAGAAAATATTATTCTTTCTTGAGAATATATGAGCTTATATCTCCAGTGGTCAGGCCAGGCCAAAGTGTCAGACACACATCTGAATTTCAGAGGATGAGTTTTGAACTTTAAGTATGGAGCCAAGCACTGCTCCAGACACTGGCAAGTCCTGAATTGTGACTGGTAAATCCAAGAACTCATCATCTGGATGTTTTTCTCTTCTAATACTTTAAGCACACTAAACCTACATTCTGGTGTACTGTTGGTGTCAGTTTTTTACATGTGCAGTTGATTTGACTGAAGATGTTGAGTTGTCGCTGGGGAAGAGCTGCTCCCTACAGCTGGTGAGAGGACAGTGTGGACTTCTGAGTGGAAACAGCAGAGGAAGGCTTGCAGGGCAGCCTCTTATAAAGTTCATGGTGATGCTATGAATAGTCCTGGGGTCTTTGTTCCAGGTGTAAACCAAAACGCGGTCTCCTAAATGTCTTTCTTCTGAGCAAATTGCAGAACAACGGCAGAGTGAAAGATCTAAGAGAAATCTCTGGTGTTGAGCTCCCCAGGTTGGAAATACTATATATACCAATTAAATACAGCCAGACTGTTTGAACTGCTGTGTTTTAGTAAGCAAGCAGTATATCACAGCAACACCTGAGGGTGCTGCTTTGATCACAGTCTGTCAGCATTTCCGCTGTGAACTTTGTTTATTAGAGGTAGGCTGCAAAAGATCTCTCTATGCTGAAATTTCAGCGCAAAGCCTGTCCCAGTCATTAGTTAAGAGAATCAGGGGGGTAGAAGTTCACATAATAATGTCATACTCCTATGTGGGATTTTCTTTTTAAATCTGAGGCTTTTCTCTTTTTCTGAAAACTAAAGTTTCTATATCATCATCAAGTGCATTAATCCTTACTGCACACTGAAGAAGAAAATCAAACATCTGAATTATTAAGAGAGGTGCTTGAATGGCTGAAAAACTTCTCATCAAATTTTCATCCATTCATTTTGTACAGTTTTCAGGACACAAACGAAGCATTCCTCATCCTGTCTTCCTGCTGGACTCCGAGGTGGTTAAACCACATCTAACCGGCATAAAAGACGGGGTGGGGGAGAGAAGAGAAAGGAAGTGTCTCATCCTCCGCTGTGAATAGCTAACACGCTCACAGCTATGCTGAGCCGAATGCTCAAATCCTTCATCTGCCTGCCTTGGAGCAGGCGCCTGGGATCGGGTGTCTGCTGCGCGCTCTGATCGCTGGCTCTCACTGCCGGCTCTCTCCCAGGCTCCCCTGCTGAAGCCGCTCTGCTTTGTATGAGCTGATTAAATATTCAGAGGATGGGAATGAAAAGGGCTCTGCGGCTTGGGGTGGGGGTGCTCATCCAGGAGGCCGGCTCCCAGTCCCCGTGCCAATGAATATTTAATCGCTTTGTACAAAGTGGAAGAGTTTCAAAAGGAATCCCTGAAAATCTGTAGCTTGGCAGCTCGGGTATTTAACCGAGAAGAGTCTTGGGTCAGAGCCCCTTTTCAGTATTGTGCGGGAGAAGGGATTTAGAGGTAAAACCCTGAGAAATGCTTTGGCCACCGCAGTCTTCAGGACGCAGCTTCAGGGTCGATGTGTGAGAGCTGGCTTAGGTAGTCAGCTCAGAGGAAGGAGCGCTGTCCTTCCCACCCCAATTAGCCATGAGTGCCCTGCAGGGCTCCGAGCACTGCGCTCCGTTCCAGGCAGCGCGCAAGGACAGCGGGACAGCCGCACCGCACAGGGTGCGGGGGGCTGAGCCTCGCCATTGCCATGCAGCTCCCTCCCAGCCCCTCGGTGGCTTTTGCGCGGGGGCTGTCGCTCAGCAGGGTCGTTTTTCCTTCCTGAGAAGCATTCCGCGATTCTCTTGGGCAGCGGTGAGGCTGTGTGCTTGCTGCAGGTGAGGCACGGCCAGCTGAGAGGACAGAGCCTGAGCAGGTTCCCTCGGATGGGGTTGGAGTTGTAGTGTTGGACATCTTGTACTGCTGCGTTCCTGGTCTGTGGCTGCCCTTGAGAAAAGAGGAGATTTTAGAGAGCCCAGCATCTTTTATTGCTATGATATTCATAAGAAAAAAAAGGAGTCTGTTTTATGATTACAGCAACCTTCACTACATATATTAGTAACTGCATAGGAACAAGTAACTATGTTTCTATAAACTGGAGTCAATTTGTATCTACACCTATTTACAACTATAGATACATGTATACATCAAGTAACATATACTTAGGAGTGTATACATGCGTCTCGATCAATAAAATTCATTGCTTGCACATTCTGGAAGTGCTCATACCTGGCTATCAACAAAGTTGTCCTCCCCAGTGCCCTGCCAAACATTGCCATGGCTTAGCGTACCACTTCAGCCATCAAACGACAAGTTCATTGCGGATGAAACCCCAGCCTGGATTCAGAGAAATATTTACAGATGTGCTTAACTTTTCATGAGTGAAATTCCACCCCTATTTAGTAACACGCTTGATTTCAGCAAGATCCAGCTGCTGCTCCAGGGCTGACATCTCTGGATGCACCGGTCCTTCTCTGAAGCAGCCTGGGCACATCAATATTACCTGCAGGTTATTGGGGTTTTATGGGGGCTTGATGAAAAGACGACTAGTTGCTCTTTATCAGTTTTTGTACTGTGGGAGAGAGAAGCAGAAAGGACTGAATAAAGGACACCAGAGGGGCTCACTCCATCCTGCTGCTGGAGCCCGCATTGCCCTGCCCTTCCTGCAGCACTGACCCTTCGGGGTGAGCTCCCCGGGAAACTGAGGCAAGCACTGCCCAGAGCTGCAGGTGGGCTCCTGGGATTCCCAGGGACTTGCTGAAGGGCTCGGCCTCGCTGCCTTCCCGCAGGGTTGCTGCTGCTCCCCGCCAGAAACGTGACCTGGGAGAGCATCCTCTTCTGCCTTCAGCCCTGCTCTGCCAGGTCACGCTGTCAGTGTGAGAAAGCGCCCCAGCTTGGGAGTGAAACCGGAGCCCGCACGGCCGCTGAAGGTGACCAGATGTCGTGGCTCCACCAGCAGCAGTGGCCCCCGGGGGGGAATTGCCCTGTCGCCAAAACGCCCCACTCTGCCGGTCCTCCCGCGCAGATGGCTAACTTGGAAATCCCACCCCAGCGCTGCCGCGTGGGAGATGCCGATCGGCCAAATCTGCTGCTGTCAGCAAAAGAAAAAACCTCTCCCAAGCCGTGCGGCTGGCGATAAAAGGGAGCGGGCACAGGAGCAGCCCCGTGGAGGCCCCTCGGGAACAATGGCAACCCTTTCGGGAGCCGGCGAGGCACGGCTGGACAAAGGCTCACGCTGCCCCCAAACTCCAGCTGCTGCCCCGGCACAAAACAGGGGGCTGCAAATTTGGTTTCTTTCATCTAAATCCTCTTAGGCGGTGCGAACGCGGAGGGCAGGCGAGCACCCTCAGCCGGCAGTGCAGGCAGCCTCGAGCGCCGGGCGACAATTTAGTGTGGGTTTATTTGACTTTGTAGGAGCGGGGCGCTTTCCGTGGTGGGAGCGCAGCAGGCAAACAGGCAGCAGAAGAGCATGGAGAGTATTGACCAGAGAATTTGTGCCTGCCCTGCGCTGTTTTGCCTGGAAAAGGCTGAACTTTTCATGTTCTGCAAAGCCAGATGAAGAGCACAAGTCATTAGTCACCCAGGTATTTACAGTGTTTTTCCTATTTCCTTTCTCCCATGGCCTCTGTGGTCAGCCGTATAAAATTCCTAGGCACTCCCACCTAAACACAAGTTTCCTGTTTATGCTCTCAGTGGCTTTTATGTTTAGCTGTTAAAACCCGTTGTCTAAAGTACCATAAAACAATATGAACAGGGAGTGCAGGTGAGCGAGCAGGGGGGAAGAAAGCGAAGGCATGAGCAGGCTGCGCGGAGGCTGCTTGGCCAGGGAAGCGGGGCTGGGGAACAAAGGAACAAAGCTCCCTCCCGGCAGCCAGGCTGTGCTGCCCGGGCGCTGCCGGATGCGCTGCTGCTCTGCGCGGCCACCTCCGCCCGAGAGCTGCGCTGCCTCGGCTTCCCCATCTCGGATCCGCTGAAAACACCTGACATTGGAACTTGGGTGGGTCAACGGGTAGTATAAGTCAGTCAAGGTTTGTGGTATTAAATAACGTAGAGTTGTTTAATTTATGACCCCTCTTTGGGGTGTTTTCATTACAGTAGCGTTGTGCTCGCTGCTCCTGTTTGGTATGGCAGCATTTACACCACGTGAGTTCCTCCTTTAATGTAAGTAATGTGTGCTTCGGACTGAAATCTAGGGGAAAAGTTGTCAGCAAGAGCAACACTGAGATTCTCTGGAGCTGCAGGAAGGGAGAAGCTCCAGCTGACCATCAAACCTACCCCTGGAGCCACTGCAAATTCCTGCTCTGCCACAGGCTTTCCTACACCTGGTCAGACTGCACAAACGTTTTAAAGTTCTGCTGACATCAAGAACATCCGATTTCAGACACTTTGCTGTGACCACATGAGATCATAAGTTCTGAAGACACAAAACATGGTAGCGGTCACTATAGATTTAGATAGCTCTTCCCAGTGCCTTCAGGTAACTTTATATCCATAGCTATATCTATATCACAAGGTAATATTCTACACTGATCAACTCATTTTTATTACACCCTCAAATGTACCAATTATTAAAAATAACATTATCATTAGCTTTCATTACCATTGAAATAAAAAAGAAATAATTATGAAAATACAAAATAGACCTTAACCCACCATACAATTTGTGGTTAAAACTAATATGATTTCTGTGAAAAACTTTTATATACAACAGTGTGATTTAAGGTCCCTTGTCAATATCATCTTTGAATTTTTTGGTTGATTTGGTTTAGCCAGACTTACACCTATTCAAACATAGCTTTGTGTATTTAATTATATCATAAATTATGTCATTTTTTATGACAGACACCCTTGACATTTAATGTTTTTCATCCAGTAATTAGTAAAGAATAATTAATCTTATACTACTATAACTGCTTTTCATGATCCTGTGTCTTGTAGAAGAAGATAGAGCAGGAGCAGCAAAGTTTACGTTTCAGATACTAAGTTTCATTTGCTTTCAGGATATACATCTGTAATTTTACAGTTTTTGTATACAAAGCAAGGACTGGGATGAAACAACATGTTACAGAATCTGTCTGTTTCCTTACAGAGATTATCATGAGTGAATAATAGATTTGCCTTGTTCAAGATCACAACATACACAGGGAGATGATTTCATGTGCATATATAATATATAAATACTTGTGGTCTATATATTACATGGGTTTGGCTTTTTTTGCTTAGTGAGACTAAAAAGGTTTTAAAATATATACAAAGACTTCATGTGCAATATATGTAACATCTTTTCAACAGCTCTGTTTGTACTGGCAACTCTGTCACGAGCAATATGTCACTTCACAAACTTCTTTAAACATTCCTTTTTGAATATAGATGGTCTTATTTACAAATATCATTAGATATTCTCTGTATGATGCACAGAGGAGCACTGGCCACTGTGCCTTTTTCCATGTTGAAGGTTTGATTTTTTATTATTTTTAGCCTGAATTTCAGGCCCTTCAGCAGCCACACCATGGGAACAGTGTGCTACCTGGAGCACAGCGGGGACTGAATATGTGTTTGTACACAGTGGCTCCCAGAGCATGCTTTTAAGGGTGTATTCCATCTGAAAGATGTTGGGTTCATCTCTTCCAGATCCACTCCAGAAATGAATAGAAAGCACGGGAAGTGGAGGCCACTGGGAGACTGGCTTTGGAAGTTGGCTCCTGGCCCAAACTAAGACACTGATGTAGATCCACCAGTGTTCAAGCTTGGGCCTTACTGTCATGGTTCCTTCAGATCTTCCATTCAAGCAGACAGACTTCAGAACAGTGTGTTCCCAAATATCATCTTCTGACAAACTCTTTGCAGCCCTGTTCGAATGAGCTTCCCTGCCTTCCCTGCAGCAGTTTACATACCCTCCTCCTGGTCCCCAGCTGACATCACTCTCTCCCACTGCAAAANNNGCACCTCTCTGGCCTGGCTGTCAACAGAAAATTAACTTAGTCTGCAAACAAAGAGAATTTGTAGATATGATGAAGCATTACAATAAGAGAGACATGGTGGGGAGAAAAAACAAAAAAAAGGGATGGGAAATCTTTGAAGAAGTCAACAAAACGGAAATACTTTCATGTAGTCTTGATTCAGCAAATCACTTCAGTTTCATGCTCAACATCCCAGAGAGGCATCAGCACCTGGAGTGTGTGTAGGCAGAAGGTAGACAGGGAAATGACTCACTGGTGCAGGAACAAAAGAGGGGAAGCCAGAGCATCATCTGTGGGAACCTTTGAAGGGAAAAGAAAGTGTCTCAGCTGACAGAAGGTTACAAATCTTCTTGCTTGTTGCAATGTGTGCATCCGACCCACAGCATCATTTTAAGAGTAGCTAAGGAAGCTTGAAGAGACAAAACTACTTTAAGGAAAGCAATATAAAACCTGTATTTAATTCTGTGAGCAATAAAGCTTTTACCAGTGCTGAGGCAAAATCAGACCTAGCAGAATGTGACCTTTGCCTTGCTCCTAGTGCTCAGGTGAAAGCAAGCAGAAGTTTCCAGCAAAGTACATTTTGTTTCCATTTGGGAACAGGTTAAAGGACCTCTATGTAACAAAGTGAGGACCTTCTTGTGGCCATTTTCCACCCCTACCAGTGACAATGTACAAGTGTGTTCCTTCACTCCTCAGTCTCTTGGGAAGTATGACTTTCCTTTTCTCCTGTCACAGAAGTTCTAGTGCCAACAAAAATATAGAACAGGGATAACAGATTTGCTGTTCCTTTGACAGATCACTCAACAGCTGTGCTCCTGAAAGCCAGAGAGCTTTCAGTGGCCCTGAGGGAGCCGGGCAGTCTCCAAGCTGGAGGTGCAGAGGGTAGAGTTGGGGCAGAGGAAGAAGGACTGAGTGAGCTTCCTTCTCGAGTGCTCAGCCAGGAGGTGATGACAGAGACCCTGCTGCCCACGGTGGTGCAGCTCTTTGGTGGCTCTTGCAGGCAGGGCTGTGTCTGCCAAGCTGCAGCTCCAGGGCTGAATTATCTCAGGTGACATGAGGTTGCCCTGCCTGGGTCCCACCAGGGCCATGCTGTCTCTGCTGTGGCTGTGGTCGCCTCTTGTGCCACCTGCCTTTCTAGAAGCATCACCTACCCATCACTGCACTGCGAGGGGCTGTGCTGATCCAACCAGGCAGGAGGGAGGGAAAGCAACATCTTCTCTTTAACCCACATTCCCTGCTAGGATAGAGGTCACCCCAAGGGACGTTTTTGTGGAAGGCAGGAAGGAGATGAGGGGCAACTCTTAAGGAGCAACCCAGCTGACACTGCAGCTGAGACAGTCCTTGCAGCCATGGAGGGAAAGCCATTGCCCCATGCCCAGGCACATTTATAAAATAGAGCATTCCTCCACTTCTTCCTGGTGCTGCATGATAATCCACAGCAACTCAAAAGGTTTCCTCTTACTTCTCTTGTCATTACAGAGCTGCTCCTCACAGCACCACAGCTGGAAATTCAACTTTAAAAGAAAAACATTGTTTTCTGTACCACTGACACTCAAAAATGGAATACCAACATGTGTCTGGACAGAAATATGATCTTCCCTGGAAACGCTTGGGCTGGGCACATTTTTAGTGGCAAGAAATAAATTTACTAAATACGTGCTCCCTGCGTCATGTAGACGTGCTACACCTTCCTCCCTGAATTTCACACATCTCATATTAAAGAGGAAAACAGACGTTCCAGAATTTGCTGTGATTATGGCTATTATTTTTGCATTTTGACTCAACTGGTATTTTGGGTGGTCCAGCTCATACATGAAGCTTGACTCATTCTGCCCCTGAACTACAGCTGGGTGGGTCTTCTGCAATGAGACTTGAAGCCAGGTGGACACAGATACAGATAACAGGCCAAGCTGGATTCAAGTTTGCAAAGAGTCACAAGGCTTTCAGCAGACATGGACCAATTTCTGCTTCCAGGTGCGAGTCAGACTCAACTCTGGCTTCATCTATTTTTCTGGAAATCCCAAAACAAAGCACAGCTCAGCAGTTTGAGAGCAGTTTGGCTTCGTTCTTATGAATTTAATAGCAAACAAATCCATGCAAAGGAAAACTGCACAAACTAGATTCAAGAACCCCTGAAGCTAGGACTGCTGAGATTAATTTACTGACCCAGATTACTTCCCTAGTGTAAGTACACAGTGATTTCTGCCGGTCAGCTCCCTTGAAGTCAGTAGGAGTTTTGTAACACGTTCCATTGCTACAGTCACTTTCCATTTTCCATGGGTGGCTTCTCTGTTGGCAGATAAGCTGCATCCTGGGCCTGAGCCAGCTGAGCCAGCTCCGTGCAGCTCAGCCAGGACGAAGCTCTGAGCTCAGCCCTGGCCCTGCACACCTCTGGGTGACCACGGAGCAGACACTGGGGCTGCCTGGTTTGATCTGCTGTGAAGGTAGGGAAACTATCAGAGGATTGGGAAAGGGGAAGGATGGTGACAGAAAGCAATAACGGGGCTTCAAATAAATAGTTAAAGGCCTTTGAAAAACAGTTAATGTGGGATGTGCTTGTTTAGAATTCACTCTTCACTCTTCACAATTGGCTGCATTTTTCTAAGTGGAAGGAAAATATCTGTCAGTGCTTGTAAACCCCAAGGAACACGGAAGGTATTGCAGAGTTGTACCTCCCTGTGGGTACCAGCCAGCCTCATCCTGCCCGGGGGAGGCTGCTGCCTGCTCTCATGCCCACAGGCAAGGCACTGCTCCCCTCCTCCCCCATTGCTGGGTGTTGGCAGGTGCAGCCAGGCTCTACTCCTGCATGGTTGCCCAATTTACACAAATGTAGCAACCTCAGGTCTGAGCTTTCCCTTGAAGTTCAGGCAGCAACCCCAGGGTAAAGAATTGATCCAGTAGGGATGAACCTTGCTCAAATGAACAATTTCTACTTTGTCTGCTTCTGATGGAGAGAGAAGAGAGAAAATGAAGTGCAAAAACCATCTATTTCCCAAGTCCTTGTTGATTCTAAACAGCTCTAATATGTACAGTTCTGCTTTTATAGAGGACACTACCTACACTGTATATACACTTTTATTTACGCAGAGCTACATGTTGCATGACAAGTTATCTGTGGAATGGTGTCTTGGAGCTCTAGCAGGTCAAACAGAAATGTAACTACACAGATTTGGGGGCTGGAATTCAGAGAAGATGTTTTGTTAGTTAATCCAAAGGAAAGAATGTTAGCATATACTTGGGATGCTGTGTGCAGGGAAGGTTAAAAAACAGTAAGCACAGGAAAAAGAGGCACTCAGCCTGTGAAAAACATACAAAATAGTCCATTTAATCATCAGTCCTTTTATTTCCAAGCAACAAAACTGGTTTTCATTGAGGTCCTCTGTCCTAGCCTCTAGTCCCCTTATTTTCGGAGTTTTTGTGTGGCAAGGGAGCTGTCTGTAGCAGCATAGAATGGATGTCTCTTTCATGACTGGAGCAAACAGCCTTACTCCAGTCCCCCTACAATAACAGCATAATATTTTCTTCCCTCTGGACTTTGATATCACACAAGATTTCCCAAAGGTGGATAACTGCTGTAAAAGATACCAACCCATTTTAGCCAGCCTTGAAACAAGATGAATGCACAGAATTCCCTGTGCTAGGACACCTTCTCTCACGCTGTATCCACTGAGCATGCAGAAGCTCTCAATTGTTCCCCACTGAATTCAGAGCTGAAATGCCAGATCTGCCTGTTCTGGCTGCTTCTGTCTCTCAGTGGAGGACAGCTGCTGACACTGGCTTCTTCTCCATCCCAACAGTGTGGTAAGAGAGGAAGACCACTGCAGTTAGTTCAAAACAGGAGAAAGTGCCCCTAGCAGTGATCTGGAGATATCTTTGGGTCCTCCAGGAGCTCTCTCTTCCAGCACTATGCAGTACCCTCAGAGCTGTCACTCTAGAGCTGCATGGGGCCAGAGGAAAGGTTGGCTCATGCCCAACACTCAAGAGCTCTTTGGTAGGCGTGAGCCTTAGGAGGCTTTCTCTGCTCAGGACTCCAGGTTTCACTCCACAAGGCTACACGAAACTCCAGTAGAAATTCTGAAATTACCTGTGAGGAGCTCATTCCAGCTCAAAAATACCCAAGAGAATGTAGAGAAGGTGGCTTGGGGCTCTGTGGCCATTTCACCAGCAGGGCCAGGGAGCAGGTTCTGCAAAGTGTTGTTGAGCCTCATTGTTCTACTGCTTTCTTTGCAGGGATGTGGAGACACAGAATTCGAAAAACAAGAGTGAGACGGAAGTGTCCCCAAATCATAAGAGCAAACATCATACTAACAAATCTACTCCAAATTGAATGGTCACACAACAGAAAGCTATAAATCCTGAGCAACCTCACTTGGCCGAGAGTGCATGACTGATGTCAGATTTTTTGAACAGAAAGACTTAAATCACCTCAAGCTGAAAACTGCATTAAGGATCAGAGAACAGACAGAATCATTGCCCTCTCCTCCCGGGCAGATTTCTCGTCGATATATGGCTCCCAAAGCATAAAGAGCAAGAAGCTGTCCAAGTAAAAATCAGCTCAAGGTGTGTGGGATGAGAGGTAAAAGAGTCTCAGACACAGACACTGCTGGAGATTTGGCAATGCCTCATATCAAGCAGAGTGAAAATTTCAGACATCAGCAGTTTGGTCTAAACCCACTGTTTCGCATGTGGGTTTTACAAACCCAAGCTTGCACAACAGATGTCACAAAATGTCCCCAGACGTATCCAAGAGACAATTCACAGGCAGCTCCTGCCTTCCTGAACATTTTAGGGATTTAATCCATAATCCAAGAGATTGATCTCAGGCATGTAAATGTTTGAATTAAATGCTTGATTTGGATGTGGCTCCTCATCCTGTCTTATTTCTGCTTGGGTTTGTTGGGAATACAAGCCTTCAGACTGTGGATGTGTCATCTATTTTGTTTCTGCTGACTTTGGCATGTGAACATATCCTGCTCGTAAAGACGACGAGGCTGATCCCTGCTGTGGCCAGCTGGATGTATCTCATAAGGGACTACCTCCTGTTGAAGTAAATTGTTTTTATTCCTCAAACAGAAGCCAGGAGATTTCTACAATTAATGGCCTGCAATATTGCAGTGCCTGAAATCTTGAGGAAAACAGGTTTTCAGAGCACTACACATAGGGTCTGGGGAGTGGTGGCCTGCTGAAATAGCCCTCCCTAGTTATGGAGCACACAGAAATTTGTACTGCAGGTTCGTAATCACTAATAGTGATAAAATCTGCCAAAAACCACAGCAGGTAAGTAAAACAAAATAGAATAAAATAGAATAAAATAGAATATAATAAAATAAAACAAAACAAAACAAAGTAAAACAAAATAAAACAAAACAAAACAAAACAAAACAAAATAAAGTAAAATAAAATAAAATATAATAAAATAAAACATCTGCTATTTTGTATGCATGGACCTGCTGCAAAGTGTTGGATCTGCATCGATGCCTCACAGAATGATGATCACACAGGTAACTGGAGAAATGTTCTTTTGGGTAAGGTAAATGATTCCTACGTCCAAGCAGTCCTGCACAAAGCCTGTGTATCCAGAAATAGAGATTGCCATACTGAATACATTTATTAGTTTTGTTTCTGAATGCACTGTGAGTGTTTTATCCCAGCCATGCAGTTTTTTACATGACAATGGGACAAGCCACTTCAACCAAGGATGTGTGGAGAAGTGGGAAAAGACTGAAGCTCCAGCCTGGTTAGGTACTGCTGATTCTCAAAATACTCATATTCGCAGAGGGAACCTGCATGATCATCTCAGAGGGTGCCCATGTGATGTAACGCAGCTGTTGAATACCCCAAACCCATGGAGGTGTATAGGGCAGGAGCAGCTGCACATAAAAACCACATGAAAGGCACTGAAAATGGAGAAAACTGTTCTGCTGTAGTGCGACTTTTGGGAGTCTGAAAAGAGAGTTAGTGTAGCTGCTGTAGCACAGATCTACACCACAGCTCATTGAGCACTGAAAGTAGTGTAGCCAGCCATCAAATCAACAGAGCAGTCAATATTTTCACGTGTTGTCCTCTTTTAATTTTTTTTTGCTAGATATAAAATGTACTTGGGCCCCAAGGGTAATGGCCTGGGGAAGAGGCAGATGCTTAAGCCCATGTACATGTCAACCCGCTCATCACTCTGCTGCATGGTGGCCTCATTACCCATTAGAGGAGCTCAGAGAAAGTCTGAGCGAGTACAAGGGATCCAGATGAAATTCTACTTACCACATATTTAAATAATTATTTCTACAGCAACATGATTCACTTTTCATTCTTTGTAAAATACCCCATGATGTACTCCTATCCACTATCAGTTCCAAAAGCCATAGCAGCCCCTTTCTAATGAATATCAGATGCATCCTTGTAATTTGGACCAGCTTATTCAAGCCTGGGCTTCTGCAACCCAACTCTTAGAAATATTTCCTATATTTATTTGAGAAGAAAATGACACTGAAATCAAAAACACAAAAGGAACTGGGCCCAGGGGTCCAGTGCTGTGTTTGAAACATGCTATTCGACCAAAAGCAGCCAAACAGAACCCTACCTGGCTTTGTTTGATGTTTAGTGGGAAGGTACCTGCCAGAGTCACCTGTTTCAATGTGTGCCCATACATGAAATAGTCCCACCACTTTCTAATCTGCTCGACCTCAGCTCCTTTTTTTCCTCTCTTTTGCTCTCTTTGGAGGGAAGGGGTCAGTCCCATGGTCAGTCCTGGAAACACAGAGACATCTGAAAACAAACAAGCCTTTCCTATCTGCCATTTTGCATCTAAATTCCCCTTCTACACTGAGGACCCACTGTGAATACAGACATATGTTTTTAAAGAGACACAGTTTTGTCTTGCTGATCACAATGTAATTAGAAAGCTATTTGGCACATACAGGAACTTCTGTACTAATTTGGCACTATCCCATCCTGCTACTGGCAGCATTGGTTTTGCTCCCTCTTGGCGACTCTCCTAGATGTCTTGCAGCTCCTGGAAACATCAGCCATGCCTATTCAGGGAATAAGTTTGGCAGGATGCTGACACCTTGTGCAGTACATCCAGCAGCAATGTGTCTGTGTGATGTTGGCTCACGATCAGACTCCACCACTGGATCTTCTGATGGGATATGGCATTATAGAGACAGGTGCATGCTTTGTATTATGAAAGTCGGCATGACATTTCCCATTAACTCAGCTTCAATTACGAGGTTTTATTTGAGTTATGCTTCAAAGTGGGGTCCTATGTCAATTCCTCATTAGCTTTTTTGCTGAAGAACTTAAAGGAAAAAGCAAGTGTTTTCCCCTTTGGTCTCACTTGCTTTAATAGGAAAGGACACATCCAGCTCCTGAGTTATGATATTTCAGGTTTCAGAGGTCTCAGATATTCTTGTTGATGATGCATGGGAATATGGGTCTCCCTAATCTAATGCACTGTCTCCAACACTCTCTTTCTGCAGTAATGAGAAAACGTGTATTGCTCATTCCTACGCCACAATTCTGGAAGAGTAGCTCACATGACCTTTACAAAATAATGTTTTTATCATGATTACTTGGCCAATTGACTGCTTTCATCTTGCTTTTGGGATATTTTAGCTGTCCCACTAAATCAGGGCTGTGTGTTCTCCAAGTGAACACACAGGTAAAACATAAAAAAATCCAGAGTGGTGGGGCCTTCGCCTGATCTACTGCAGGACTGAGCCGTCCTCCTTGGTGCTATCAATCTTCATTCTCACCAGTACTTTGAAATCCAGCCTCCCTTGTTGTTTGCTGGGTCATTCGGGCTTCTTTCAGAGGCTTTTCACTGCCTTCTTCAGAGAATTTTAGAGCAGGGAAATGTAAAGCTCCTTTCTCTTTCCTAGCCCTTCCCTCTGTTTTCTCAGACTCTCCTTGGTCTCAGTGGCTGCTCGTGCCTCCTCACAGCTACTGGAACACTCCTTGCAGGTCCCATCAGCTGCAGAAGCCATTCTCAGTATTGCTGACACCAACCACCTATATATCATGACATATCAAAACAAAACGTTCTGTTAGTTTTTCTTTTTATTTTTTTTTTTTTTTTTTTGCTTTTTTGAAACTCTGGGAGTCAGATTTTCAATGTTGTTATTACAGTATGAAAAAAAGAAATCACTTCCTTCTTTCAATGAAAACTTTTATTTTCACGCCATATTACCACCAGTGAGAAAGAACAGAACAAACAACACTGGGATGAGGTTCCTTATGAATGAGGAGAGTTGTAGAGCAGACAATACCTTCTACTGCCCCTCTGGCTTCAATCCACTATGCCAGGCCAGGGGAAACATTTTGGCTCTTAACATCATTTGCAGCCACTGAAACTAGTGCAGTGCAAACATTGCTTTTATAAAAGGCTGGTGCTTTTCTAATCCTGCAGAATACATTAAAAACTTTCTTCAGAGAATTTACTCCACCCTACTTATTCATGGTTCTCTTTGTCAGCTTTAAAAGTGTCATCTTGTAAATGCAAGCTTCCCCTTTTCGTTGTTTTCTGGGACAGGCAGAACAAGAGCGTCTGACTGGCAAAGATGTTGATCCTCTATGCTCATGAAAATGTGGGAGGAATTAGGCCCTTCCTGCAGATTTGACTGCGTTCTCCAGAAACTAAGCTTTATTTAAAAACCTAATGAAGTGTTTAGCCCTTCTGGTAGAAAAGATAACCATGTTTCAGTTTGCATTTTACAGGGGTTATCTTGTTTCAAAGGCAGAGAAGCTGCAACTGAACCAGAGTTATGAGCTTCCTCTATTTATCTTAAATAGGAACTAAGTAAGAGTAAAACTAAGTGAGAGTAAAATGTCAGAGATGTTGGTGCACCACAGACCTGGAGACAGACAGAGCCTTCCTGAAGAGAGGCTATCTGAGGGGTTGGTCCACACTGGATGGGGTGTCCCGTGGGGTTCTGCCATCTCCTGCCTCCTCTCCACTCCTTATTTCTCACTGTCGTTGCTCTCCTCAGTTTCATCCTTCAGCCCTTCCTTTCGTGGCTCCTTCATGAGTCCTGACAAGCACTGTTTCAGTTTTTCATATGGATTAATGCACCCAGACCGTAAGCATAATAATAATTAATAATACGACAGGCAAGATAGGCCATGGTCCTGGTTGGAAAATGACAGAGGGGCAAATTTTGGCAGAAGCAATTGGAAATATACTGAAAAGAAGCAGCAGAGCCAGTGCTGATGAGGAGTCTGTGCTCAAACACCCTTTACGCCAGCCCAAATCTCTCCATTCTCCCAACTTTTGGTACATTGCCAGAAGGACTGGCTGGCTCTAGACATGAGTGACCAACCTCATCATCCTCAGCCCTTCTACTCACTCGGGAACCATGAATTATTCACAGGCTCTTTTACCAGGTTCACATTGTACGTGTGGCAACTGAAATGGCACACAGCAATGAGGCTGATGGGCCACCCCTCTGTGCGCACATGGGGCCACACCTGCAGCCACATCTGCGCACCATGGTAGGGACATTCTTATTCTCTTCTTAATGAATCCCCTTGCTGCAGCATCTCAGGCACATTTTTTTGCTTTGGCTGCTCAGTATCTTCACTGAGCTGTTCACAATAATGCTCAGGTCTTTTCCCCAGAGATTACAGTTAATTCAGAAGCCATCAGTGTGTCAGAGTAGTTTAAATTATTTCTTTCAAATGCATTACCTTCAAGTTCAAGTTCATCTGCCATCATGTTAGGACAACCACTGGCGGTATTAGAGTTGTCTAGTGTTTCAAACAATCCTTTGCAGCTTTTCCTTTCTGATCATGCTTTTGTCAGCTGCAAATTTTGACATTTCATTGTTCATAAAATTCTTAGTGTTATTAGGAAATGCAGTACTTAGCAAATCCACTGAAACTATGATCATAGTCTTAAGACATAGAAAATAATTCTAAAAATCTCTAAAAAACCTAATGGGTACATTCCTTATCTCAAAGTCCATATTTGTCTGCTATCTGTTGTAAACAGATCTTCATAGAAACTGAAGGAAACCAGTGTAATGTATGTACAACATAGTCACCTGCACATGGATAGATAAAAAATAGTCCTTACAGACATCCTTAGGGTGCTCCGCTCTTAATATTTTTCAGCCTTAGGCTTCAGACATTTATTTCCACTGCCAGCTTGTCTCTTCAGCAGTTGTTAATCCAGGACAAGATTTTACCTCACCTTCTTGTTACCAGACTTCTTTCATATTCTCACGGGCAGAATTCTATCGGAAGCTTTTCAACACTCTAAATAAATTATATCGATCATCTTGCTTTAGTGTACTATTTTTTTAAACTCAGAGAATTCTGTGAGTTTAAAAGAAGCATAATTTCCTTCTATGTATGTCATGCCAGTATGTTCTTACCAAATTATAAAGATTACTCTTCTTTATTAGTCTAATTATTTTCTCATTTTTCTACACACTGAAGTATTTGATTTAAAAATAATCCTTAACTCCATTTTTAAATGTAGGCTCCATATTGAGCACTTCTGCTTGTGTTGGTGCCTCGGTTTCCGCTTTGTGTGAGGGAAAATTCTCTAAGCTTTTAATCACAAACCACCTTCAGATATTACAGTAACCTCAGCAGCTCTTGGAATTGACTGCAGCAGAGAAAGCAGCATACCTTGAAATGAGAGCTTTCAACATTTTTTTTTTAGAGATCATTTTCAGATAACTATCTTACTACAAATCTCCTCCACACTTTTAACAAATCTTGTTATAAAAATTCACTGGGTGTTACGCATAAGCTGCTGTGACACAGTCGTTTCCATGAATGACTTTGTTGGGAATATTATTGCAAACTGAGGAAAACAAAAGCTCTATGGGAACTTTAACTCTACCAACTAGACTACTGTACTTAGCTATGAGGACTATTATTAACCCAGTTACAGAAACATTTTACTTGAATAATGAATGAGCTATTATTGCATGCTGTAGGCTGTGAGATTTAAAAAGAAAAGCTGAAAGTGTTCGCACAGAGCAGTGGAGGAAAAACAAGGGAAAAGGAAGAATTTTCTCAAATATTTAATTTTGCTTTTAGGTTAGTTTTGGAAAGGTATTGATCACCATCTGAGGATAGTGACCTTCTTCCCAAGGACTAAGATGAAAATCAGTTTGTATGTGAAACTGCACCTTTGAGAGGGTGGAATGTAAATTAGCCCTCAGACAAAAAACTCCTTATTTTTCCTTCCCTGAAGAAATGGACCCTCTTCTCCCTCCCTGCCTTAATCCCACACAAGTCAAGGCAGTTTTCATCAAGCTGCCAGGAACACCACAGTAAGGCAGTGCCAAGGCAATTGCAGGGCAGCCCTGACCCCCAGCAGGCTTGAGCTCCTGCTGCCCAGGAAGGTGCCCAGCAGCACCACAGTGTCCAGGCTGGCTCGAGAAAATGGCACAGAGGACACAGAGTCATCACAGAGCCAGTGTGAGGAGGGACCCCTGTCCCTTTGGTCACACAACTTTCTGAGGCTTCAGCCCTTTGGTGTTTCCATGCTGAGAGTCCCCTTGAGTACTTTATGGCCACCTCCCTGGACACTTCTGCAAGGTCTGGTCCTTTCAGAAGGGAAAAGGATTTACAGCTGGGTCTCCCATGTCCCAGACAAAGGACAAGGTGAGTAGAAGATGAAGGAGGATGAAATTACATCTCCCTTTCTAGCTTCTTCCTTCCTTCCTTCTCCCTACCTTCTTGCCAAAAAAAAGTAAAGAAATGAAGTGAAACTATTTGAGTGCCTCAAGCTGAACTCACGAATTGTTTCAGGACTTTCAAAACCACATTTCCGTGTAAATTTACTCTTCCTCCAAGGATTTCATCAGCTTCTCCCTCACTCCTGGTTTTATTTTCTGACTGGTTTTGGTGTGCTGAGAGGCCAGCAATAAGTCCATTGTTGATGCTGCTCAGCCTTCAGTTAATTGGAAGCAACTTTTCTCCTCTGTAGGGCCGCCCATGAACTGTTTTAATATGTTTCAAGCTCCTTGCAATCCCATTTGCACCCTGTCTAATTTTTACCTTTTTTGCCATCTCTCCAATCACATTATTAATACACTTTTTATTCAACTGTTTTTCTAGAATAGTACTTTGATTTAATCCAACAGTTAAATTTTTGCCTGGGTGAAAATTAACCATTTACTGTCATTTTTTGTTTTTCATTAGGCTGAATTCACACATGTCAGTTTTGCATTGATCAGCTAGGAAGAAACTTTTCCAAACTTTAAATGGCATATGCAATTTATCTTTTCCCTATCCACATGGTAATAAAAAATCCTGTTTAGATCCTGATGAATTCACTGAATTCCTTGAAGGCAGACTGTTGGCAAAACACTGGAAAAAAATTCAATCTTCTTTTTTCTATTTTTTAAAATTATTATTATTTTTACAGCTGCTTTTGCTGCAAAAATTTCATATTTACAATAATTTCATATTTATTGCATTTTTTTAAATGATGCTGTTTATATTTATTTTCGTGGATACATGGAGGAGGGATTTTAATTTTCTGAAAGACACCTGGATGGCTCCAACAACCTGTTCAGTCTTTCTGCTCGGCCATCTGGCAGAGGGAGCTGCAGGGGCCCAGCCTCAGACTGTGTGCTCATTCTCTGACAAACAGGGTGCCTGCTCTGCTCACAGTGGGGATCTCCCTGCCGTGTCCCAGGGCCAACTTGAGCTTCATATTTACACTCTCAGAGCTCCTGTGATGAGGCTGAGATGAGCATTCACCAACACGAGATCAGATGAGATGTGCCATAGGAAGCTGAGGAGCTGCATTGCACATGCCTGGCATTGCTTTGAAACCTCTGGCTTTAATAGACAATTTCATTGGCTTTGCCTCTCGGGATTTTTTTTTTTTTGTCCTGTCTTGATTCATCCTGCCCCCCATAAAAGAATCCAGAGTTTGTACGGTGACACAAAAGTCATTTGAGTAAGGCTAGATTAATTTCTATATTGCTGTCATTCCAGGAAACAACATAGCTAATATTATGTCTCAGCGTAAAGCATATTTGGACTGCTTTCATATTTTAATGAAAAGTATATTCCACTGAGTATTAACACCAAACAACATTACCTAGAGATATGTTAATAATAGTTTCGTTGCTTACTGGAAAATTAAGATTTGACAATTCTCACAGAAGCACAGCATTCTATGTAAATTCCTCTTAAACCTCGACAACAGTACTACCAAACTGATAATTTATTTATTTTAAAAATGTCAGCAGGGTATGACCACTGAGACGAAACATCTCATTTCAAGAACATCTTCAGGGATGATGGCAAATTACAGGCACTCACAGCGACGCACTTGGCATTAAAGAATACAGTGTGTGATCAAATATGACAAGTAGAGGACTGTCGTGGTTTTTTATAAGCAGAACAATGAATTTGCCTAAAAGGTAGATAAATTGTGATAGAATGTAATATTCTGTACTATGATGTTCTAGTCCAACGGCTCTGGAAAACTAAAGAAATTTGTTTGATTTTTATTTCAGAAATTTTCTCATTTTCACAGCTCTCGGTCTGTGTTAGTTATCAAACATGGCCTGGTATTGCACTGGACAGAGAAATAATAACCTAATAAACAGTAAAACAGTTTTATACAACTGTATATTTTTATTTTTCTCTCCCAGGGCAACTGTAATAGAATTTCTTGCTGCTGTTTTATATAAGATGCTGCTGTCAGGTTTATATTTTCTGTCCTATGTAAAGTTCTTTTTTTTTTAAAGTTAAATAATTTTATCATTCATTCATCTTTGGATATTTTTTAAGTCTCAGACTTTCCACTGTGTTATAAAAATTATCCTGTGATCAAAACACCAATAACACACGTGAAGTTTCTATTTGCTGAAATAAAACCACAGATTGCTTAATTTAAAAAAATCCGCTTTCCGTCAGAGCAGCAATGGTCTAGGAATTGCCCTATCAGTAAATATACATCCAAAGATCACAGAAGATAAAGAAATATTTTAAGGGCTCCATGTAAGATTTTCCTATTTGAGTATATCATGCTGTACCTTTTTATTCCTTTTTGGCAATACTGTTTCTGTAGAAAGATGCCTTTAAAGAAAAAAAAAGATAAAAGCAAACAAGGTCTCAGTGTTGCACAACTCCCAGATACAGACACTATCACATGTTTTAAAGGCTTTAAGATCAGACCCTCACCTGGTACAGGTCAGGATAGCCCTGCTGACTTCAGTGCCAACTCATACCAGGTGGGGCTTCAGCTTTCACGACTTCCATGAAGTCTCTGTAGTATACAGTGAGTTACGGATTAAAATGCTTGTCGTTTTGTTGATTACATAAATGTTTCCAAAGTGCCTGATGGTGAAACACAGAAACACATCTACAGAACAGAAGTTTCCCTGTGTTTAGCCACTGCATGAGGAATGGCTTTGCTGTCTAAAGGCTCACTTGCCTGAGAGTCTCCAAGCCTCATGCCCGTGGTCTGGGCATAGCCTGCCCTGCTTCCAGCACATGCATTTCCCTGAGCTCAGGTGGGGAGAGCCCTTCTGTGGGTGTGCAGGGCCAGGGCACACGAGCTGGGAGCAGCAGCACAGGGCCAGGGCGCACAGCCCAGCCCCACCTGTACACCAGGACACCCAAGAGCACCTGAGAACACGCACAAAGCTGCGCTCACACCCAGCCATTCTTCAGAAGCTCCTGAGTGCTCAGCTGTCACTCCTTCAATGGGAAACTATTTTTCATTTCTGAAGTGTCTGGGGCTGCTTGGAGGGAATGGTGGGTGCTGGCTGCACAGTGCCGGTGGGTCCCAGCACAGTCCCATGGCAGCAGCTCAGCTGCCTCCTGCCTCCTTTTTTTGTCACCCAGGCATTCCAAAACCCCTGAGCTGTAATCATCCCAGCCCTCAGCTGTGGTACAAATGACTCAAATGCTGGAGCAAAAATCCAGGATTGGATCCACCACTCTACTGGGGTACTTCATGCTGTTGTAACAGGGGAAACATCTCTTCAGTGTTCCCCAGGACTCCCTGCAGTTGAGGAGTTATTTGGTAGCAAAAGCTGCTTCTTTACCACCTCCACTCCCTAGCCCAAAACAGGAATAAAGATTACTTGAGTATTTATAGTCCCTCCAGTGTTCTGCCTCTGCCACAGGCCTTGGGACATTCAGAGCAACAGTAAGAAAGTCTCAGATATATTTTTACATCATTAGAAAATGCACCAGTCCATTATTTTCCTCTTCATCCTGTGCAACACTAGTTGCACCTTGGCACTTGGTTCATGCTGAACTATGGCTGGTTCAGCATGAACTCCTGATGTTTTCCCAGTTGGGAAGCTTGAGATGATCATCTGCAATAATCTTCACAGACAGCGTGGGCTAAAAACCAGTTTCATGACTGTTTTGTCTCATGCCCATCCCATAGCAAGGTGAGCATTGTGCCCAGTTCTCCTTTCTGTCATGTCCAAACACAAATTACCAATAGCTGAGAAAATCTTGTGCTAGAGCTTCTACCTTCATTTCAAGGCAGAGGACTGACTGGGAGAGTGTGAGTGCACCTGGGAGCAGGATAGGATCACAGCGTGGGCTGTTTCCTCCAGCAGCCACCTGCAGCAATTGCCTCCTTCTTCAGCTATAGCCCACAGCCCTCCAGCCTGCAGCTTGAAACCTCAGCAGAGATATCTGGGGACTCAGCAGAGCTGAAACACGCTCCACCGGCTGCATCCCATGTCCTCCAGAAGCCCAGTGAGCTGGGGTTTAAGACTGAGTCCTGAACATTCAGGTGAAGAAAATACATTCAGGACAAACGTGTCAAAAACTTGGATCAGAAATCTGTATCCCAAACAGGAAAAAATGCAAGAAGACAGATTTCTACTCCAGACTACGCCAGACAGAGAGACGTAAGAAAGAGTATAAATCTGTGCAAAAATTGGAAAGAGGACCAATATGCAAAAAGAGAGAAGCAGAGGTATTCTTAGTGCTGCCAAAGGAAAACTGAGATTGATCATACAAACCTTGAGGCAAAAGAGCAAGAGCTCTTCAGGAGCATAAAACACAAGGAAATAGAAGGGAGACACTATGGATCTAGACTTTGCCTCAGTTTCCCACAAGAGTGATGAGCTTAATCACGAGAGGAAAAGACAGACGATGATAAAAAGAGCTGGAAATCGTGGTGGAAACAAAACTCAAGGAGTTGAATGCACTTGGTTCAGAGAAACTGTATGATCTCATCCCTGAGTTCTGAAAAATACTGGCACAAAAAATGGCAAGACGGGTGCTTCAGAAGGAAAACAAAGTACTCAGATTAGTTCTAGACTCATTAGTCTGTCTCAGCAGTATTCACAGTTTAAAACAGATCCTGAAGAGAATCATAATTAAAGGAAAGTGAGAAAGCACAACAGGAGTGATTTTAAGGTAGCTTCTGCCAAATTGCCTTAGATAAAACATTGCATTTATCTAATAAAGAAAATATTCCATACAAAATCTCTGGGCTTTTGCAGGATATTTTGCTATAGGTCATATGGAAATCCTTTCTTCAAACTGGAAATGCTGGGGTCAGTTGGGAAAGTGAAAGGTGAGTAAGAAGCTGGCTTAGAGATACGAGTGTGGAGGAAAAGGAGACAATGAGTAATCCTGCAAGAAGTACGGGGCTGGAGGAGGGTTACCAGGAGAGACTCCAAAATCTTAATATTTTGATAATGACCTTGTCAAAGCCATGAGAACTGTGCAGATGAATTAGCTGGTGACCTAATGTTAAGGAACGTAATGAATACAGAGGAACAGCAGAATACCATACAAAAGAATTATATGGCCCTCGAGGCTAGAGTAAAGGGACGGGATGAAATCCTACAGTACCAAAAATGAGCTCATGCTCTTGGGAACAAAAGATCTTCATACAGACCCAGTCCTAGCTTCCAACTATGGAATTTGCTCAGTCATGCCAGCATAGCACAAGACTTACCTAACTCTAACTGATTGGAGTGGTAAGGAGTCTCTAAAACATCTTTCAATTATAGAATTGTACAAAACTGTGTGGGCAAAGCAAGAGGATGTGACATTTTACACCCTGCTCCAGAGTGAACGGGTGCCTCATCGGCATGATCTTCATAAAATCCTCCTGTGAATGCCAGCCTCACACACAGGCTGTGTGGGACAGCCACTGGAGCTCCCTGTGCTGGCCACCAGCTCCTGGCCCCCAGGGAGGGCAGCCTGTCACCTTCCCTGGCTGGACACCAGGCAGCCTGGGGGCACAGGAGACTCGAGGGTGTCCCGGCTGCAAGCTCTGTCTTACCACAAGTTTCTCGACAGTCCTGCTCAGGAACAGGGGGTTTGGAGCAGGTTCAGTAACAACAGATGGTCAACCTCAAGGGACTGGTTTTGGAGCAGAGCACGCCCAAATCCCTCTGTAAGAAATAGCAGGAGCAATTTTTTTCCCATAATGTGGACATGGCAACCTTCATCGCTTGGCACCTTTTTTTGGTCACTTTTCATATGCCATGGAGGGCATGGGCACAGATGACTTTTTGCAGAGCAGTTTCTCTTGAGGCCCTGTGAAGCCTCAAGGAGAAACACTAGCCAAAAAAAAAAAAAAATAGGAGAAGCCGACTCTACATTTGCCCCCTTGCCATATTACTCTGCCACCACAGAGGTGAGTGATTGAATTCAGATCCAAGCATACATGCTTGTAAATTCACAAATGCATTTCCCTGAGCTAGAGGTACTTTGCATAAACTGAATGGAGGCAGTTTGGATTAACTTAGCTATAGATTTAGCACAGACCCAGAATTTGGGTGTTCTCACACAATAGAAGGAAAAGAGCCCTCTTTTAGCTTGCTGAATAGCTACTGAATAATATTTTCAGTAATCTTTACAGAGCATCTGTAATGATTAAATCTGACTCTATAAGCAGTGGATGAAGATCTCTGAAAGTTTGAAAAGGTAAATATTCTAAATATCAAGTTCTATCAAAGTATGCAGATGGCCAGTTCTGCATCTGAATAAAGTATTAAGGTATTTATAAAAAGCCAGAAAATAATCTACCCAAAAATCTTTCCGGTCAAAAAAATAAATTTAGTGTTAATTTTTCAGCTTTGAAGGAAAGAGTGTCATAGGTCTATCCAATTTTCACATGTTAAGACCTCAAAATTACAGTCAAATATGACTTTGCAGTCATTACTGCTGCAATACCAGGACTTGTCTATAAAAAATGCACAGACAGAGTTTGTCTGAAAAACAGGAATTCTGATGACATGGTATCAGCAAGGAGCTTGGTAAAGATCCGAAACACATCTATAATACATGGGCTGAAATCATGGTTTAAATTTATTGTTCAATTACAGCTTCAGGCTCTTGGAGTTCACTGCTGCCAAGAAATATATATGACATTAAATTATGGAATATTTTCTTAAATATTTTAATACGTTTGAGTACTTGTAACATTTTATTTAAGCATATTATTCAGAGAACAGAAAACATTGCTCTTTCCTAATTAAAGGTGTGAGTCAGCAAGACCAATAAAATGCTTACTCCAGTGCTGGAGAAAACTCTGAAGAGGGAGAAAAATCCTATTAGAAAGTCCCCTATTATCCTGGCAGTGCTTGCCTGAGTGACATCTCAATGTATTTTTGCTGAGTTAAGCCTTACAAGGCCCATCCACTTATGGCACAAGATTTCATTTCACCATTAATTTATTTGATTTGTCAAGAGATTAATAGGCATGTGAGATGTTAGTTAAAATTTCAGAGCACATTTTGAGGCTCTGTCAGATAGAGGAAGGCTAATGCTAGCAGCAGGGTAGATGATATTTGAAGGGTGGAGGGTCACGAAATGTGAGGTGGGACTGATCTCCTTAGAGGGGAAGGGCCACGCAGACACTGGGCAGAGCCTTCTCACTGCTTTGGCCAACGATCCCTGCAGCAAAACTATCAAAAAAGAACCAGATAAGGGGCAGTATCTTAATTTCCAAAGAACATTCTGTCAGGGTTTGAAGTGTTTTGCTTCTTGTGACATGAGACACACTGAACATTGGAGCTCTGCAGAAGTACGAGGGTCAGCAGAGTAAAAGTTTGGTCTCTCACTTACAGGGTTGGACCCAAAACTGAAGAGCTCAGCGGCTCAGCAGCTCAGCAGGTCTGCTCCTTGGTGTGCCCATGGTCTGACACCCAGAACACCAATATCCAGTTTTCTTTTACCTTTTCCTTTCTTTGGAAACCACAGCAGACAAAGAATGTTCCAGGCCTCACCCCTGAGTGGCTTTAGGCTTCCAACAGGCTCTGTAGAGAGATGTGAGAGGTAGGAAGAGCCCTTGCTCCTGTAACTCAGATGGAGCTCTGTGGAGCAGCAAAAGCAGTGCAGAATATTACAAAAAGATTTTCACCTTTACTCTAGCCCTTTTAATTGCTGCATGGATCAATCATTAAAGCAGCTTGCATGGCTTTTCGAATGGTTTTGAATGATTTGCGAGCATCCAACTTTCTCCACTGCATTCAAGAACCATTAAAGAGGCTGTCTCTGATCTAAGATCTGTTAAGTAGGAATGCAGTATTTAAACTGTGAGTACCCTCTCAGCTGCAAATTTTTAATAAAATTTCTAAATGGCAGCATTACTGTCATTAGTAATGAAGTAGATACAATTATTGCTGAGTGAACATTCGATACATATTAATAGCATCTCATTCAAACATGCAGGAAAATTGCATTAGTTCCAGAATGTATCCTGCAGGGAACAATCTCTCACTGCCATGAGGCCAGATTCCCATGTTGTTCAAACCCATACAACTAGAGGAATAATTCTGATGGCTTCTGATAGGTCTGAGAGAAAAATATTTTCAATAAACTTCTGCAAACCAAGGCTCTGATCCCTTGTGACTGAGGGGTAAATCCACAATGGGTTATAGCGACTGTAACGCTCTTCTACTCAACAGCTTCTCTGATACTCCTGTCTCACTAAGGTTGGAAATTGGGAGCACATCAAAACAGGAGATGAGGGTTGGGACACCTACAGGCAATGACAGCATCTGAAATCAGATTTGTCGCTCCTGGAAGGTCCTCCCACCGCTAAAAACCTGGTAAAAACCACATGTCACAGGGCAACATGGCCACCCAGTTCTCAAACACTGCACTGATGGGTGCTGAGCCTCTAGAGAAGGCATCCCACCTCTGGGCCATGCCTAGGCAGAGCCTGGTGACATGAAGCTCTGAGCCAGTTCTAATGGCACCTCTGCTCTTTCCTATGGCCTTGGTTTAGGCATCTCCCTCAGAAGCCAAGACCTAACCCTTCCATGCTCTCTCCAGGCTGCAAGCAGGCTGGATCTAACTCCTTCTGCATCCCCTTCCTAGTCCAAACCATCTTATTTTAAAATATTGCCTAATTTGGATCAACTAAAATGGCTTTTTTGGGTAGCACCACAATGCGTCACTGAGCCCCATAGCCTTTCACATCTACCAGTGTTGTAAGAGCTGAACTCAGGTCCTCTTCCTACTTTCACAGACTATTTAAACCAGAGTTGCAATTGCATGTCCCTCTTAATGCAGTGTCTGGTCGGTGTTCAATGGCATTAGCATTTGGGTGAGCATTTATCTCTTCCTTGGCTTCAGGTAATACTCTCTCCACTGTGAGGGTCACATGCAGAGATGGTGATCCTCTTCTCCACAGTCATCCTTCCAGGAGACTTTCTGAAATCAAGCAGCATTGCCACTGTGCAGATCTCATGGAAACAGCTGTCTGCTGAAGTTTGCTGCGTCTTCAAATATTTAATGAAATCCTTATAGAAGCTGTGGCTGAAATTAAAGCTGAGAGGAGTCTGGTAGGATTTGAAAAGCCCAATTCAGTGAGAGTCATGAGAGTCTCTTGAAGCAAAGCTCTCTGAAGTGGTACAGTCATTGCTCTGGATGAACATATGTTTGCCTTGTCCCTGCAGGAGTGGAGCACATTCCCCTTCAACACACAGTCTTCTTGTTCTAAAGAGGGATTTTCTGAACATCAGCAGCCTGTCCAAATGCTAATCCTGAAATTACTGAAGCAATTCTCTAAAGACTATTATTTTTCCAATACATGTTTGAATGTTATTCTGAACACTGTTTTTCTTTTCATCTATCCACAAAACCTGCATGAGATTTTCCTATTTAGGGCATGAGTCTGCGCCTTTGAATTTAGTAGGAATGTTAGTTTTGAAATAATATAAATTCAGATTTTTTTTTACGTGGTACATAAAATAGGACTTTTCCAACTGCCAGAACTTATAAACATCATGTATTTTCCCCTTTTTAAGGGGAGTGACACAACAGTGTTGCCAGAAAAGAAATATTCCCTGTTCTCTTTCCATTTCTCTCTTGTACACACACATTTATAGTGTATGTCAAGGAAATTACAGCACCATAACTGAGAATTTAGAAATTGCCCAGAACTATAAAAATGTTGGACTGAAAACAGTCAGAAAGAGCTTCTGACTTGCTGAGCACTGATCATGAGCACCACGGTGGAAGATGGACATGGAGCTTGCAGAAAGAGGCTGGCAGTCTCCCTAGGGAACTCTCGCTCTCTGGGACTGAAAACATCCCAGAGAACACATATCCCCAAAGCTATTTGGGCTGAGACATAGATCTCCTCCTCCTGCTACCAGAGCTGGATTTCTGCACATTGACAGCAGCAGTGTTAGCACTACCAGCCATCACACTTAGCCCTTTCCCTTCTAGGCAATTCCATTGATATAATGCCGTATTTTCTATCTGAAGATCAGTTTTATCTCACAGCTAAAGCGTCCAGTGTAATGTTTGCAGAGGACTGGCAGTCTGGGGTTTACCTGGAATGTGTACTGCAGGCAGAAGAGCCAATGGTCAACGTTGTGGGTAAGCAGGAAGATCCAGACATCAAGGCCTTCACTGTCAGCATGACAGCATTGCAGCCTCTGTGCCATGGTTCCCACCACATCCTGTGTCTCCTCTTTGCACCATGTCTTGCTTCCATTACATCCCTGTTTCCATCTTCAAACATCAACATTGCACGGGCGTGGTGTGGTTTTAAACTGTTCTTCTAATTCCTTCATTTTCGTTCAGGGAACACCAACACATTTCTCCATAATTTATTTTCTTAAGAATTTTATTTAAGACCAACATATTTATGTAACAGACATCAGATTTGAGTTTTTCAGAGCCAGCATCAGCAGAATGTGTTAGAATAAGGCAGGGAATATCTTGGCATACCTGTATTCCTTTTCCCGTACCTGCTGGAAAGGAGTGGATTCAAGACACTACAACTCTAATTTACAAGGAGTTTTCAGAGT
Organism: Origma solitaria; assembly: GCA_013397895.1. Classification (NCBI taxonomy): domain Eukaryota; kingdom Metazoa; phylum Chordata; class Aves; order Passeriformes; family Acanthizidae; genus Origma; species Origma solitaria. The sequence continues at coordinate 1,406,437 of VZRL01004803.1, forward strand.
TCCTGTTTCACAAGTGAAGCAATGACCCCCTTAATCCTCAGTATTTTCCTGTAGTCTTCAAAATGCCAATGATTATTTGGAAATTAGAGCAGCAACATCAAATTTTTATGGTAAAATTTTGTTCAGATGGGTGAATTTACTTGCTTCTTGAGGAATACATCTGTTAGTGTGGTTGCTTTCCCACAGAACTCCCCAGGAGGAGGATGGTTAACACCCCAAATGCTAAGTAACTAACAGTCTCTTCCAGAAGTGAATCTGCAGAAAATAAAGTGACCCACAATGATTCATAATTTTATGGGAATAAGCAACCAAATATTGTGTCACCAGAATGAGCAAATACCATAAGCACAGCAGTTTTGCTAGCAGCCACCTGAGGTTAAATAACTTGCTTGAACGTCATCCAGACAATCCTGTCACAGCTGTGAGGTCACCGTGGCAAATGATAGATGGTAATGTGTGAGTTCAAGGACATAGCTGCGCTTTATATGCTTTGTTCCTTGGTCAAAAATATTTCTGTCCTTTACTGATCCTGTCATTATCCCAACACGACATTGGGAAATAACCAATACAATGTATTTCTCAGAAGAAATTAGAAAATAGAGTGAGGAGCTTTCGTGCTTTTTCTTAACTGAGAGGTTCAAACACCTCTGCGATTTTCCTTTGAATTTACTGATTTTTTCCTTTGAGCTATTTGCAGGTGGAAATTTTCCTGGGAAAAAACCAGACTCCTAAAGAGGAGTAACCACATTGTTGCAACAGCTGAAACCTTGGAACCATCCACAAACATTTTCACAGGCTGAAGGAGTAGCCAGGCAATAGGCGTTTTCAAATTGTTGCTATCTACCTTAAATCATCCAGAACAGCCCTGTGTACTCCCAGTTTTTGGCCGAAGGTGTAGGTTTCTTGGGCCTCCTGGAATAACTCCAAATCCCAACCGAGATGACAGTGCCAAGGCCCTAAGTGCTGCAGCCCTGCTTCTATCGCTGCTCAGAGCCAGGGAAGAAAAGCGATCTGGGTCCTGCCAAGCAGAGCACAAACGACTCGCTGAGCCCATTGTTGCTTTGTTTCCCTTGAAATAGGGGTTCTCTTCTTTTCCTGACCATGTTTTTTTTCCCCGTATGTGACACTGATTTGTTCCCAAATGTGAAAGAAGACAGGGGTGGGCTGGGAAACCATGGGGGCCAGAGACTTGTCAAGTGAAAGGAAAATCTTGTGCTTCCTTTCCCAGCCCCGATGGAGCTGGCAGCCATCTCCAGCAGCAGGTAGATCACCATCCTGCTGGGAGCACACCCCACATCCACAGTGCCCCAGGATTGCAGCTCATTAGTGACCCCAAAGACAGCAGCAGAAAAGGCTCCCTTGGGATGCACGTCCCTCCCAAGCCCATTCCTCACCACGCCTTGCACCACTCCTTGCAGTGCAAGGACGGCACGGGCTCTGCCGGGCTGGAGGCAGCCAAAGAGAAGGAAAGCATTAGGGGCAGTAAATAAGTGCACGTTAAAAGTTAACGCCATCAGTCAAAAGCCTCGGAGATGGAACATTATCAATCTTTGAAAGTTATTATGCAGAAGCAAGCTGCTGAGTGCATAAATATTTTATAGATCTTAAACTATTGAACAGTTATTGGAGCTGGGATTTAATCTCTTTCAGCCTGACTTGACAAAAAAACAAAAAATAGGATCATAGGGGGAAAACAGACTACAAACTGGTATGATGAAACCTTGGAGTCTGTCCACAGGGTCCATTCTTCTCCCATACTGGTAATTGTTGTAATTTACTGACTTTAATGAAGTTACTGTTTATTCACACCCAAAATAAGCAGGAAAATAATATAGGGCAAAGCTCTTTATTAATCTTGGGAAGTTTTGAAGTATTTGAACGTACACCATCTGTGTTGTAAGGCCATCTTCTGCATGGTAAATATTCCTGGTGTCCTTCAGCTGCAGATGTAGACTTCATTTTGTCATAAAACCAAAGGGATAGACTTGATATATGAGAGCCTCTACATGTGCTCTGAAGTTCTTCCCACAAATACGTAGGAAAATTCCCAATGTTTTTCTGAAGGAGTGCTTTATACTGCGACCATGAACCTTTACATCGCTATAATGGCTTTACTTGCCATGTAAATTTTAAGAAAAGTTGGGAAGCACCACTGTGCGCCTTTCCAAATTATAAGACTGAGCTTCTCCCAGCTGCACAGAAAACCTCATACATTTTCTCTCCTGCACAAACAAGGATGAACCCATTAAACTGCAAACTGGGCTTCGCAAACCATTTACTTTTGTCTCTTTCCTGCATAGAGTGGAAAGGACTTTGCTGATGGACTCTGGACAATTAAAATTTGCTGCCTGCCTCAGGAGCAGCTGCTGCAGCACTTCCACCTCCCATGAGTGGCTCACAGCAGCTGCCTGCAGTGGAGGGCTCATACCGGAGGGCTCTTCATGACGGGATCAGGGCCCTGGTGCTCCGCAGGTACGTGGCAAGTGGAAAGTGGAGCTGCCTCAAATGGAAACACAGGATCCACTGCTTTCCATCAAGTGGGCATGGTTTGCCCTGCCTGGAGAATGTCCCTGGAAAAGTCCCTCCTTCTCTCTGGGAAGGTAAGGGAGCATCCTGCCAGACCCTGCTGTCAGGAGCTCTGACTCTTCTCTGCCATGACTGAACCCTCCACATGATCGTAGCACAGAAAATGGCCTGCCCTTAAGCACAGCCTGACAAATACCTTCTGTTTCTTTTCCATTTTTGGTTTGTTTTTGGTTGGTTTTTTTTCCAAATCTCTGTATGTGTAAGGCAGGAAAGTCTGCTTTCCTGGAGTCACTCTATAAATTAGTTGGCCAGCTCTGACCCTGAGGTAGAAAGGCAAACTTCTCTATTAATCTACTAGAAAAGGGCCTTGCTCAGGTTAAAGGGAGGCTGGTTTCCAGCTCCTGTGTCTATTGAATATTTCCACAGATTTTCTAATGCAAAACACTGGAGCAGATTTTTGCGGCTTTTTTAGGAAAAGTTTCCCCTTTGTACAGATTAACCAGCCTTGGTTATAATGACGAGAGGTGCCCAAGGAACACTTGCACCAGCACTGGCTGGAGAAACATTGGGCAGGATTAGACTGTGGCTGTATGACAGCAGTGTAACTTAGACCCTATTAAATTAAATTAGACTTCCCATTAAATTAAATTAGTTTCCTCTTTACTTCTTGGGCTCACCTGACAAAAAGAAAATGAATTGCTGTGATTTACATGCTGCTTTGGCTTGTACCATCTTTCAGCCTCCCGACATGTAAGACGCACACATTTAAATCCATGTAAAATAAAGTAAATGAAGGTGGATTGAAGGAAACACAAAAAATATGCAACATCTGGTGGCTTTGCGCAGGAATTTGTCCTACCAGTCTCAGTCCTGGCAAGGAGGGAAGCCTTAATGGGTATAGCAGGATTCTCCATCCCTGCTGTCCCCTGCAGACCTAACCCTATTGCCACTTCTGCATTTCTTTGGTATCCCTGAGGGATGTGCAACGCTTTTTATGTATTCCACCTCCCTTCTTCATCCTCCCTTATTCCTACCCCTATGGCAAGGATGGAATAACATTCCTTTCATTACCACTGAAGAAAAACTTGTAACATTTCATTCACTCGTTAGCAATTTTTGGTGCTTGTTTCCCTCCTGTGTATCAGTGAAGCTGGGTAAAGAAAGAGACTACTTCATTTTGACTTTCTGCCTGCTCAATATAACTCTCCTGCTTTTATGCAACAGCACAGCATATTATTAAGAAATATTTACTGCATTTAAGCAACTGTTTTCAGGAGCAGCTGGTATAGAAACATTCTGTTAAACTTTAGGCTGTGTTTTATTTTTAAAGTTACTTCTTCACAATGTAAATTCTGAGCCTGGAAATTTCCTTCCGATGTTTAATCAACCCCTGGGAAAAGCACTTGCAGCAGCTGTTCTTTTGAAGCTGGCACACCAGATCAAGCTCCGTGCTAGATAAAGAGTGTTTCTCATATCTTCATTCAGAATAGTCAACATTTAAAGGCTCAGCTAGATATCTTCCAGCTTCAGCATTGCTGGTGAGAGTACAGTCAGCCTGTGCCTTCAGCTTGTATCCCTTCAGACTTCCAGGACTTTACAGAGCTTTAGGGGTTCAATACTGTATCACGCACTATTTCTGAATTTGCCTTCACCCAGGCAAGATAATCACTTGGATTTTGCGTTTTCTCTGATTCTTCCTCACATAATTTCCTTCTTCACTTTATTCTTTGCTCACAGACGCCTGCTTGCTAATGTCTACATATTAGAGGGGAGCATTTTATCTCCTCCATTCTGCCTTGTCTTCAGGAACTGTTCTACATGATGCTGAAGTTCTCAAAAGCCTCAGACTTAGGCTACAAGAAATCCTACATTGCTGAAATTTAATTTTATCTGAGAATCCTGCTGAATTAAGCAGAATTAAGCTCAATATCAATGGTGCTGGAGGGAGCTTAATCTTCTTCAGAGCATCTCCCTGCCTGTGTGAGGCATTCCTGGAAAGGGGCTACAGTTCTGCTCCACGGAGCTGAAGGAACTGGTTGCATCCCAGAATCCTTTCTATCACTTTGATTTTTCACAAGAAAATATTAATAAAATACAAAAGACACATTGATATGCTACCACAAGTTAGACAGTACTTTGTTTCCTTGTGTTGTGCTACACTCTTCCATCGTAAAATAATAGTTTGATTTTGTACAACACAAGGTTGATCTAGCTTTTCTGCATGTAATGCAAAACTCTTTTTCACACAAATGTGGCATTCAGTAATATTGACTTCTTACTGTTATATATACTGTTATGTTAGTGTGTCGTTATCAGCTCAGTGTGTCTTTAGCAGTATGGGCAAAAACTTTTGGCCCCAAATGCAGCAATACAAGCAAAAACAGTTTCCATTTTAGAGGTGCAGAGTGTAAAATGCCTCTCCTGGGATTCACCTGGAGTAGAGATGTCCAGCAGAACAAGAACTCAGGAGGTTTTAAGGTTCTCCAGACTGCCAGTTGAGGCAGTTTCAAGGCAGGTGGATGTAACACGCTGCAGATGTTGACTGCTGTCTCAGGCTGTTGGAGCTGCAAGGTCTGTCTGCCTCGCTCACGCATGGTCCTGCAGATAACCAACAGCCCCAGCCCCTGTGTGCACACAGCAGAGCCAGAGCCCTCTGTGCCTCACCTACAGAGGACGATAACAGCCATGGCTGGTGAGACAAGTCATAGGGGTGATAAAAGTGGGGGTCATGGCAGCCAGAGACCACAGCCTTTTGGTGCCTGGCAGGAGCTGTGAGGATGCTCCTGGCTGTCCTGCGTGTGGGGTGTGGTCCCTGCACTCTCCCCCTCCTCAGGCCTGGACTCAGCTCAGCAGGACTCATGCCATATAACGTCTGCTCTTATTGTGAGATCAAAGAGTTAGTGAAAACAGTGAAATAGGTACTAAGCCCAAAATACGCTATAGCCAGGTTAAATGGCCAGTGAAAGGTTTTGTATTTGACCACACATGTTCAAGGGAGTAACAGTGTGATTCAGGCCAAGAGGTTGATAGGAGGGGAGAGGATTGCAGAGCATAAAATGAGCAGTTGTGCACAGGTGGACAGTGCAAATGATAAGATCTCTGAGAGGGCAATTAGTGAGAGAAAAATAGATGATCTCAGGATTAAAACATAAATTGGAGCACTGGGAAATAAACATCCCCATGAATATCAGGTGACAAATATGGAACAGTTTGTTCCATATCTTAAGAAACAGTATACAAGTCTGATGAGTGGAGTCCTTTGATGTACTGCTGCACATACTTTAGGGCTCGGCAACTTAGAAAGTACCTAAGAAATATTCCCTCCGGTTTTTTTTACCCCTAACAAGGCTTCAAAATATAATCCAGTATATTTTTCACTCAGTGCTTTGGTATCATGACGTCATACACAATTTAAGAAACTGAACCAAAGAAAAAAAAAATTAGTAACACATACTAATCCTGTGCTGCTTAGGACCCTGGCAAGAATGCCACGGAATACATGCTGTTCAAGACTCCGAGCTTGGACAAAGCAACCCCATGCATGTAGCTCATGAAGACTCTAAAAAGCTTCATTGTCACTGCAGCACATGTTTTAAATGGTCTCTAGTCCCCAGTAATCTATTTTCTGGTTTCCTTCCAGGCCTCTTCGTTGCTATCTCCACTTGCTGCAGAAATCGAGTACTTGTGTACGTGGGAGGTGTGGTGTAGCACGGATTTATCACACCAAAACAGAGCGCTCCTTATTGGAGGCACACTGCTAATACCTCTGAAAGGCTACAGGGCCTGTTGGAAGGGACTTAAATCATCTGCTGGTATTTATTTCAGCTCAAAGTTATGCATGCAAAATAGCCATAAAAAGAGTGGCTTGATGAATCTTTCCTGCCCTGAACTTGCACTGCACCTTCTAGCTGACCTGCTCTGGCTCAGACACATGGCACATGAGCTCTCCCATCCCTGTCCTCCTCCCTCCTCCTCTTCTCAGGGGGAAAGAACGACAATGGGAAAGTCTCAGCTGCAATCCTGCTGTCAGTGTCCTTTGGGACGTGCGATCCTCCGGCAGTGTCCCAGCAGCTCCTGGCTGGCCCCTTCCTGCTCCTTGGCTCACACTGCCTGTGCAGGGACACCAACCCAGAGCTGGGACCCCTCTGGCAGCCCCAGCCGGGCCCTGACAGCAGAACTGCTGCTGCCTTGGGACACTCAGCCGAGCCTGAGGGGTTTGTGTTCTCACCTCACTCTGCTGCCCAGAGCAGTTGTTCTGTCTCAGCCCAGATGCTTCATTTCAGAGGCGAATGTCGTGAATCCTGTATACATTTGCTTTCTCAGCTTGTCAAGCACTTAAGTGCCTTTCATCTTGAAGTATCCTAAATGATAATATGCACTTATATAGCTTAAGCTCCTCTAATGAATGAGGTTCTTCATAAATACTTGGTAATTAGGTCTCACAACAGCCCGATGGGCTGGGAACAACTCTTTGCAGTGGTGCAGAGGGATGAGCTGAGGCTGTGCGGAGACAGGCAGGGCTCAGGCTGCCAGCTCCACTCACAAAGCTCAGTGGCCATGAGGCGCTGGGAGCTGTGTGTGCGCCGAGAATACTTGCCCTTATGCCCTCGAGGAAAGAGCACTGAAATCAAATTTCTCCCGGAAGTTGCTTTCCCTATGAAGGAGGATAGTGAAAACTGAAAGGTTTCTGCTTCCTCAGTGCCTGCCCACTACCTCTGCCCAGAGCTCGTGGAGGCCCAGCCCAGCCCCTCGCCCCCGTGTTGATGCTGTGCGTGGCGGGACAGGGACCCTGGCACCGCTGCCAAGTCCTGTGGGGCACAGACACTGGACTTGGTCATCACAGCCTCCTGGGAAATCCACACCCATTTTGGCCAGGGAGGTTTCTAGGCAAGAGTCAACTGCCTTCAGACATGTTCTTGAGGAAAACAACAAAGAGAAATGTTGATATAGTCAAGTGAGCATTTCCCATCAGAAAAAATTCCAGCCAAAGGAAAAAAGAAAAGCCCTAAACAGGTCTGCCCACAGACTTCTCTTGCTCTGGCTCTTTTTTTTACCTTTCTCAGCATTGCTGTCATCTGTCACTGGCAGCTCTACTGTGGGAATTTCCTTTCTCTCTGACTTTTTTGTACCACTTTCAGCACTGAGACAATCAGGAATTGTACATATCACAATTCTAGCTTTCAGCTAAAGGAAAGGACCTCTTCTGCAAGGTCTTTCATTGTGTCTTCCACAGTGTTTCTTCCAAAGATATAATGAAATCTGCTTGCTTGAGGCAAAGGAATTGGCACTGCTCAGACACATGCAGCTGCTATTTTTCCTCTAGCGGGTTCTTATACAACTTTCAGATACTGAACTACCCTTTGTATGTGATCTTCCTATCTCTGTGCTTCTGCCACTTGTTCTTTACTAACCCATAGGATTAGGTATCCTACTAAGACATCATACAGTAATGGTGTTGCCCTCTTCCCATGATGCCCATGAAGAAATAAACCCACCCAATTCTCATTTTTCTGAGCCCTGAAGTTAACCACTCCAGCCATACAGCTGAGAGTGTGTTTTGTCTTGCCAATGCAGTAAAACTAAGACCCTGTGGGAAAAAATCTGTCCCTGTGCTTCTCCCAGCTCTGTTGTGTTTTTGCTGGTGCTGCCAAAGTGTGTTTTTGGTGGCCTGTCCTGCCTATCCTCCTGCCCTATGGGGGTGGTCCCCCCTTGCTATTTGACTGTTCCTTGCAGCATCTTTCAATTCAGTATGTGTTTTTATTCTGCTGCCAGCTCCCCCCTTGATCTACTTCCCTCTGTGCTGAGGGTTTTCCTGCCCTCTCAGCCCTGCTCCCCATCTCTGTTCAGCTCAGCAAGCCCTGCCTCAGTCCCCAGCAGTAAGGGACACCAGCCCTGTCCCCTTGGCACACACTCAACAACAAAGTCACACTAATGCTTTCCTTTGCCTCCTTTCTCTCCTCTCCCTCTCTCTTGAGGCGAGATCTGTCTTTCCTTATACCAGAGAGTGTGAGCAGAGAGAAACCAGACTCAAGGCAAAATTCCCATTAACTTCAGTGGGGGCAGGATTTCACCTCAAGTGTTTCATGTTCCGGGCACCGGACAGCAACATGAAAGGACTCCACACTTGTAAAACCTGAGACGCCACAGCCATTCAAGCCAAGCAAATGCAGATGCAGTTCCTGGTGCCCCCTCCAAGCCCCTCTCCACAGCCACGCTTGCTCCTCCAAGACCCGTGAAGGTCATTAATCTCTCCTCTTAGCTGTTTATTGTTGCCATGTTGGCAGCTATTTCTGAGCGAGGAGTCACCTCTGCACAGCCCCAGCTGGGCTCTGACTGTTTCTGCTGCTGTCCAGCAGTGCCTAGAGCCTTGCTGTCTCTCAAATGTGCTCCACTTCAGCCCAGCCTTCCCCATCTTGTGTTATTGCTCCTGATGAGGCTTTTCAGGCCCCTTTGGCTGCTTCAGTCATGCTGGCTGGTGGCCTGCTCCTCCTCTGGCTTCCCGGGACACCCATTCCCCAGTACTCCTGAGTCAAATCAGTGAATTCCTGAAATCTTGCTATGTCTGCCTTGCCCTCCAGTTGCCTTCCGGTGACCTGTCTTCAGTTTTACCTCCCCTGCTGCCCTGAGCACCAGCAGGCACCCACCAGTAGCCATGTCTCACCCCAGATCACAGAACTGCTTTGTCCCTCATGCTGGTCTGCCACCCAGGCACTGTCCACTGTCCTACAGTGGCTTTACCCTCGGCTCCCTTTATTGCTGTAAGCCACTGGTCTGTCCCAGCCCTGTGATGCCTGTGGCTGCTCACAGCCTGTCTGTCAGCTTACCCTGGGGTCTAGAGTTTGCTACTCATTGGTCTCTTGCTAGGCTGGTGTTTTGTCCCTGGGAGGATTGCTGCAAGAGCATGGCATTTCCAAGCAGACATTTCTTCTTGTCTGTGCAGTTTTTGCTCCTGGCTCTTTACTGTCCTTCCTGCCTTTCACTTGTTTTGTAGGTACCCAGGGGAAGAGGTCTTGTGCTCGGATTCCCCTGGTACTGAATTATTTGAATTTTGCTACAGCACATTACAACGTACTGTCTGAGAAATGTACCTTGCATTTCATGATCTCAGTTTTTGCTTGAATGCCTTCCACACAGCCCATTTTTTAGAAAGAGACGTAACAATTTAACATGGCCATGTAGTTTTGGGCCTGGTATTTTCCTGACCTGATCACTCAATAGTCACACTACTTGATGTATATCTGCTGAGCATCCTGTTCTGGCTGCCAGAGATACTCACTGGCTTGCCTGGATGTTCATCTCCTGGTGCCAGTCTGCTGGGACTACTGCTCTGCTTATTGCCATGGCCACAGGCGGTGTTTTACCAAGCAGAATGGGGAGTTTCCTTGGCACTATTTCTTCTACAAGTGACCATGAGCTGCCTTACTCTCTATAGCACCTGGAGTTCTGCAGTACTTTGTTAGATGCCTGGACATTTCCAAAAGGGCTTCATCATGTTCCATACCATTTTCCTCAGAGAAATGCAACTTGACAGTTGTTCTAAGAATAATTCCTTATTTTCCACTGTAGTACTTAAAAAAACCCCAAACAGTCATGTAGTTGCTTGGTGTAATCACGTATGTCAAGACCTCCCTGGGATACTAGCAATGCCTAAAACCTCTAAGTTGAATTAATGTACCTAAAGAAAATAGAGCAGAGAAACTCTTCTCTTGGTCTTGCTCTACCCAACAGTGTGCTGGGACTCTGTTACCAAATGTCCAGGGCTGCTGAAATTTGCTCTGCTGTGGTCACAGTCGTCCTTCTGGGGCAGCAAGCTGGAGTTCTGGTTGGCTGCTAGAGACTGAGGCTGGTGATTCTCCCCATGCCTGTCCCTCGGTTTTCCAGAGGGAAGACAGCTGTCTGTTTGCACAAATGGTCAGATTTCTTCTTTTGGATGGGGCTTCGACATTCTGAAGAGTCAATGCTCTTCAGAAAACAACAGACAACGGACAGCAGAGGAAGAGCATCAGTCTAATTTTGCCCTGCTGTTCTCCTCCTGACCTTTGTGCTGAGGCTGCAGAGCACAGACACACATTCCTACCGACTTCCTCTGTCACACAGCTCTGTCTGCAAGACCCCCAAGACGCTGGTGCTGCAGCACCTCTCTGTCTGGCCAGATGCCCAGGGGCATTTCTGCCAAGCTTTCCTTGCCAGGAGCTGCTGGTAGGCAGCCGAATGGCTCATCCGTCTCAGTGAGCCCATTACTGCACCACAAGAGGTGCACGCTGTTCCTACACTCTCAGGTATCATCATTTTCCACTGTCATTCTTTTCAATATTCAGTTTACCTGCCTTCAGCCGGTGGCAGATGCTTTGGTTACCTGACATTTTTCTCTCTGCCGCAGGCAGACCCAGACTCTGTGCTGGCGCTGGTGGATGAATGAGGCCTGTCTCTGCAGATCTGCCCGTCCTTTATCACTGTCTTGCAAAAACAAATGGTCCGCAGCTTGGCACTCATGGGAGTGCTTTGTGGAGCAAGGCAGGGAGACCATCTCTGGCTTCAACCACATCTGGACCTTCCTCCCAGGAGGATTGTTCAGATACTGCCCAGAGTTCCACCCATCATCTCTTCTCCAGCAGAAGCACAGGGTGAGCGTGGTGACAACAGCTCTACCTTCGGCTGTCTCAACAGCCACCCTGATCACCTTACTGGCCGCAGAAAGGCTTTGTGACCCAGCCCTTGGTGGCTTTTCTCCACCTAATCCTCCTGTTCAGCAGTGCTCCATTCACCAGGTTGCACCCACAACCAGAATGGTTTTTTTTTCCCAGGGAGTTCAGAAGAGGACAGACAGCTTTCCCTCGTGTCCCGTGTCTGTTCTGCCCTTGTGTCCATTTTTTCCCCAGGGCAGTTTTGTGGCCCTCACTATTTTGAGGCATTTAACTGTGGTTTAGAACTACTTCTTTCACTCATCATTCCTGCAAGCTGGAAGCACATGTCTCTAAAATGACCCTGTCATTAACCAGGGAATATTTAATGTCTCCAAATTCATAGGTGATGCCAGATTTCTCATCTGTGTAGTATAAATCTCTGTTTTCCTCTTGGGCAGTCTCATCTGTCTGGAGCAGGCTATTTGTCTGCCGGTTATCCATTGGTTCTGTGGTTTGGATATTATTCCTTGCTGAAGTCTCACTCACCCCTTGTTATTTCCTCTGTGTGTTGAGAGCAAGAGCAAGAGCAAGTAAATAAAAAAGCTTTACCTTCATTTTCATCTTTTCATGGCTATGACCATGGCTCTGCACAAGCATTCAGATTTTGCCCCCACTTGCCTCCCACTCAAAGTATCTGTCCTGATTCTCTACCTTCTTTATCTGCTCTTTGGAGTCTATTTGTTAATCCTACAGCCTACTAGCAGTGCGTCTCAAGTGCTGGGGCCAAAGCTGGGAAAATAAAGGCAATGATATACAAAGTTCCTGCACCTGTGGCAAACACTGAGCCATGTGCACAGAGATTGACCTTTTACTGCCTTCTCCAAAATATTCTGCCTTGCAGGCTTTTTTCCTCCCCCAGCTTCCAAGCAGGTTCATATATCCAATGTCTAGCTCAAGACCTCCTACCAGCATGACCTCCTACCTTGAAATCACTCATTTTATTAAAACATTCCTCCAAGGTAGTCTGGGTCTATTTCACAAACAGAGAACCACAAATTCCAGAAGTCCAACTCTTTACTCGGGGTGGGGAGGGGGGAACAAAAATTAACAACACCAAAAATGAATGTTTATTTGGATGAAAGTAAGCGATAAGAAGGAGGTGAAGAATGTTTTATTCCTATGTGATAGGAGAAGAGAAAGCTTTAGATGTTTAGATAAAATGGCAGATTGGAAAGTCAGACATTTCTGATTTGTAATTCCTCCCAAGCTAAGAACAAATGTCACAGTATAATCATTTTAGTATAAAACAAGGATGACAACGTTTCCTTGGGCAGACGGTGGGGGATGTTAGGGGGTGGAAGGGGTGGTAGGAAGTAAATGCTGGGACATGAAGAAATTTGGACTTTGTAAATATTTTGTAGAGTAAAAGCCACTTCCATTAGGCTCTTCTGTTTACTTCAGCTAGGCAATACAGGTGCTTGCAGATCCCACTCCAAATGTATTGCATATCTTGAATTAGGGCAGAACCTGGCTGTTATTTTGAACTAATAGCGCTCTGTCAATCTTCTGTAATGAGGAGAAACCACAACTTCTTAGAAGCATATTTTGGAAAAGTAAATAAACAAGAAAGAAAGAAATTGTGACCTCTAAGGGAGTTCTAAAATCTCAGTGGACAGGAAGGCTGAATACCAAGTTTCTTTAATTTTTATTATGCATTTTTCTAAGTAGCAAGAAAAAAAAAGTACAAATTTGAAATGAAAAGTATCAATAACATAAAGAAAGAAATGTGCTTGAGACTGAAGAATTTGTGTCAACATCTGGACTTGGGGCTTGAAAACTAGGTGGCTGAGGTCATTCCACTTTATAAACCCAGCTCATGAACAGTATACACAGCCCATGAACAAGTGCAAAACCTGGAGTCACATAAACAGTGTATTTCATTCCTGAACATTGAAATAACAAAAAGGGCAGAGCCAAAGGGTTCCTCTCAGCATATGCACTTTAAATATATGTGGAGGGCCTATGTAACGCAGAAATAGCAACACTGGGACTACAGAAAATGAGACTGAGCAATATTTACATTACCCTTTTTTGGTTTTTACAAGGGTAAAGGGTTAAATTTGTTTAACGATTGGCTGACTTGGTCAAGGATATGGGCTCCATCACATTTCCAAAGCTCTCTGAACAAAAAATAAAAATAAAATGTTTCCATAGAATCAAATTCTTATTGTAATCTGAAGCCATTTCTCCCAGTAAACATATTTACCTGTTAAAGCAAGTAAGAACACCCTCGTTTTATGGTTAAAACTAAAACTAAAAAATTTAATGGACTGTTCCTTCAAATCTTTGGCATCCTTCTCTCCCATGCACCTTCTCGTCCCAGGCAGGAGGTCCGAGCTAGCCAGTAATGCACAGGGATGAATGTGACAGCTGTGTTTCACCTATGACTCTATTAGCAAAGCTGCTGTGCTCTCAACACAGAAATGGAGAGCTGTGTCTGCAGCCATATATCGGCCTCACATTTTCAGGCTGAAATTAGCAATCACAGGAAGCTTAAGGGCTGCTCTACATGCACACGGTTCTTCACTGTCTCAGAACCCAAAGCCCGTGTCTGTCAAACCCAGCACTGTTTCTGAGACAGCCCAGTCTGAGCACACCAGAGCAATGCTCTGCAACAGCCCAAGGGACAAGCAGCCTGCAGAGCTCTTAGGAGAGAAACAGCAAGAGGAGCAGAAATCAGTGTGCCACTGCCTCAGCCCCCGGAGCTCCTTGAGTGCTGCTCGGGGCCCGGTTATCTCATTTCAGAGAGTACACGGCGGAACTGCAAAGAATAAGGGATGTGTGATGCAGATCAGAGGTCTGGAAAAGCATTTGTAGAGGGAACATGCTGTGGCTAGGATTTTCAATTTCAGAAGTGAAATTATTCCTCTTTTATATGGCTGTAATGGAAATCTGTGAAATTATGAATGGTTTGTGGGGGAAAAAAAAGAGAAAATTAGATGCTATCTGTCACAACAGAATTAGAGACTGCCCGAGTGCTTATCCAACAGTAAGTTTAAAACAATCAAGCATAAGCCCTTTATCTTACAGTCCTTAATTACTTTCTGAAATATGTTGTCACAGAATAGAGCTGAAATTACAGCTGAATGAAAAAATAAATTGATTTGTTATTTAGAATTGAACAGTATCATAGCTGGTACGTATATCTATGTGTGATGAGATCAGTACTTCCAACGGAACTACTTATTACAAAATTCCTTAAAACACAGCTATAAAATGGGAGGGTACCAAGGAGTCTCATTCTACAGTTGCCCCTTTCTCTGTGGAGCTCTATCACAGCCCTAAAACACACTAGGGACAGGACCGGGGGCTGAAGGGGCTGGGTCTGATCCGATTTGCCAGTTTTGGTATTCTTAAGAGAGTTATGGGCTGGTGGCCAGGCAGTGTGACACCACGTGAACATCTTCATGGCTACAGCCATTGGGAGCTTGGAGCTGTGAAGAAGGAGTGTAGGGGAAGATCACACCAGCCTTGGATGCTTGTCCTGCATGGGGGATTTGCATTCATACACATCTTAATTCACTAGTCTGAAGATGAGTGAACAGTGATCATGGTATCCTTTTGGGAGATACTTATGACCTTCACCTAGCTCATGACACAAACTTTTTAAAAGAACATGCCAATGCATGAATCATAGCACAAAGTGTTTAGGATTGTTCCACCAAAAATTCCCACAAGGCAATATTGATCTGAGATTGCCTTTAAAATAAAAACCTGACCACTTAGTCTTAAAAGGTCTTTGTCAACTTTGGGAAAAATAATTAGAAGCCCTTTTCCCTTCCCTGACCCATATTTGTTTAGTTGCACGAAACAACTTTGAACCAGTGCTGTCTTTCTGTCAGGTCAGACCACAGCCCAGATAGCAACAATTCTGTGACAAATAAACCTCTCTGGAATCATGGACCAGAAAGCAAATGAGAGATCATAAATGGGCGATGGATGAAAGCGTGTTACCAAATTGTGATAACTCTCAATTCTGGTAGTGGTACCCAATGCACAGTCTATGTGATTTTCAAGGTGCTAGTCAGGGCCTGCAGATGTTCCAGAGAGGGCCAACCTCTGCAAGGTAAGTTAATCTAATTTACTTACACAGCTCCTGACTAGAGCCAAAGACAAAGCAGAAGAATTCAATGACTCCAAGGACTGTTAAGGAAAGAGAAAACCTTTCACATGTTGAGAACTACTAGCAATCAAAATCTGTTCTTAGCTGATGGCTGTGCTCATTTCCCATCATACGCAAATTGGACCAGCACAGCCTTTGCCTTGGGTGTCTGGAAAAACTTGTGATGTCACAAAAGCCACAAGGCTTTATTTGATGACACTAGTTCTTCTGGCTGGAGCTGATGTCCTGACTGTGGCACAGGGAGGAAAAAGCTGGACCCCCACTGCAATTTCTTGGTAGATGGGCAGAATATCCTTCAGCATGCTCATTTCAGCTCGGTTGTACATGGAACCTAAGTCTAGCAAGGGGAAAGCCTTGGCAGAAAAAGAAATATTTTCCAGTTCATTTTCTTCAAAATGTCAATCTGCTTTGTGATCTCATACATTAATAGAAAAGTTTCTGTGATTTTTTTCATACAATTTGTCACTTGAGACCTATATTTTCATTCTTCGAATTTTGCCAGTCATTTCAAGAGTTTCAGCACTGAGAAAAACATCTCCATAACATCACAACAAAGGACTTACCTCTTCCAATTTCAGACTCAGTCTAGCAATTTATCAGAGCAAATCTTTCATAAGATTTCTGTGTAATTTATTTTGCTGTCACAAAAATATTTTCTTATTTACAGGTTCAACATTTCTGCTAATATTGCATTTCAGACACTATTTGCACGGTGGATGCTTCTGCTATCTTCTTCCTTAATGGGTAGAAATTGGTGACAATAGGAACTTTAGCTATTTGTGTTTTTTCAAAAAAGGGACTAGTACAGAAAAAAAAGTCCCGCTTTTCCAGTGTAACAGTGAACAAACTTGCTTAATGTGTGTTTCTACTGTGCTCACAAAAAGTATATGCCTTCCCAGGCCAGAAAAAACCCTAATGGAAGAAACTCTTCAGGAGGAAGGAGGTACATTACTGTAACTCTATTGAGTTCTGTAAATGTGCAATATATAATTTTGGCTCCATTTTTAAAACATTGAATCACATTTTAATTTTGCCTATTTTTCCCCCTAAATCCTTGTTATGACAGCTTGCATATTTTAATATTAAGATATATTTCCTTCCCATTTCTAAATATTCCCCGGAGACAGAAAAACAGCTTGACTACCATTAAGCATGTATTTGACATTGGAGCCCAAATATTTGTTCAAATTGGTTGTTTCAGTGACTTAATCACCTAATCACTGAGAATCTATTTCTGTGATAGAAATTGTCAGTGAGTTTGGAAGATCAGTTACATTGCTGGAGACTGGAAATAATCTCCTTCCAAATGACATAAATAGTTGAACAATTCAGGCAAAATATGCCCTGAATGTACATCCAATGCAAACTTTGGCTTAAACAAGTCAGAACATCATGTCTGTTTTTCTTTAAATTCACTTTTATGGAATACTGAGCGTCTACTTGAGTAATATTTTAAGATTATGACATTATTTAAATTATGCTTTTGTGTGTATATGCTCAAAGCCACATTTATGATTTTTTCCCCAAGTGTAGTCTTGTATTGCTTAGATTAAAGATAATGGTGCAAACTTCCCATTTTTAAACAGATGCAATCAATATCACTATCCTCCAACATCTGCAGTGCAGAAACAGAGAGAACCTGGAGGGTTGAGGCTTTCCAAAAGGAAATATGAGATGAAAGTGAATTAATATTGGGAAACTACATCTCATATATTTGTCTCAAAGACAGGTTCTAGATAAAATCTCATCAGCCTTTCTATTTCTATTTAAATAAAGCATTTCTTTAATGGTTAATAACAGCATCACTCAGAACCTATATATTAATTTATGTTCTATGTTTTAAATGGTTTTTATAATTGCTGGTTGGTGAGTGTAATCAAACCTGGCAAACCAGACTAGTGCTCACTCAGCTCCTCGGTTTGGCTGGAAAGAGAGCCAAAACACGTTCTTGAAACCAAAGGAGAAAACCTGAAGTGCAGCACGGAGCAAGAGCAGAGAGTAGATGTGCTCCATAAAAAGGTCCTTTGCCTGCTCTTCTAGTAGAATTCACTTTTTAACGCACTAACGTCTTTGGAAGTGGTAATTCTGTGGCAAATCCGAGGATGTAAACACCCAAGTTCCCTTCCAGCACTAGCAGGAGAAAAAAGCCTTGTCATAATGCCAGGAATTTTTTGGAAACTTTGGGTGAGGACTATGGGGAGGTGAGTGCTGCTGAGGAGGAGGAGGAGGTTTATGGCTGTGAGGTGAAGGCGCTGCTTCCCCATCTCCCACCAAGCTTTGGGGTGGGCTTTGGGGACTGTAACATCAGACATGGCCAGCAAACCCAAGGGGAGGGCACAGCAAACTCAGCATCTGAGCATGAGATCCAGTGACTCTAACAGCTCCACCATTTCTGGGACCTTGTCCTGTGTGATTGCTGGGAAACCAAAGGCTGGCCCCAGGGAAGGCAGCCTGTCTCCCTGCACAGCCCCGGACTGCAGTGAGTGGTGTGGGATGAGAGGCCTGGGCCCCTGCTTCATGCAAGAAGGGAAGGGGAGAGAAGAGTCAGGTCCTGAGAACGAAGTATAAGTGAAACAGACACTGCTCCTCACCACCACCACGGGTCTGGGCTTGGTTATGTGCCATCAAGAGCTGTCTGGGAGCTTGGCTGAGCTCTGCTGGCAGCGCTACCTGGAGAAGTGCAGTGCACAGCACTCCTGAAGCACCACCTTTGGAATTAAACTCACTGCAGCATTAAAACTTCACAAAACATTTCAGGCTTTGATATAGTTTGACACTGGATTTTATGGTGACCTTAAAAGGGTGAGGCTGGAGTGAAGTGTCAGGCAGGTGGATACTTCTCCAGGTCTGCTGTGCAGCCTACTCTGTCACTACAAATCCAAACAATTATAACTTAGATATGGACAAACAGATACGGGATTGTTCTCACTTTTTGTAAAATAAATTCACTGCCAGACTGAGACATTGTATGCCAAGTTTCAGATGGGAGTGCATTTTATGGCTGAGATATAAACCCCAGGAAGAAGAGGTTTGCAATGCAAATGCTGACACAGCCAGAGCTGTAACAGACTGAACGGTATTGCAATGATATCTCATTTACCTCTAGCAAGGAGCATACAAGAAAAACTCAATAATGTATTCCTGCTGCTACAGATCATTTAATCAGTAAAACTTATCTCTGATTTTATTTGGTGGGTTAAAACTACAAATGTTGTGCATTGACTAAGCAAGAGTGACAGTAGTCTGTATATTCCTCTGCACCGTAAGATTTACATATGTGCATGTGATAAAACACATATTTATCTAAAATTTATTAAAAACTATTTTACAGGAAAGGAAAATTTAGAAAGAACAGAAAAGTATAACAAAAAGGAAGCAAAACTACAGCAGCTTATTGCAAATGACTGCAACCATCACAAAGGCACATACAGGTGACTGTTGCATGTGATTGAGTACCCAAATAGTAGCTGGTGCTGCCTTTTTTCCAGGTATGAATAATTCACGGCAGAAACCCCAGAAATATTCTGCTGTAGCACGACATCTGCTTAACTGAGCAGGAAAGACTTGCATTGAGCTAGCAAGTTAAAGATGGGAGGACAGTCACTGAGAGGTGATCTGGAGAGAGCGGTCTGGAAATCTTGGCCACTGCCTGCCAGTCTCTGCCACGAACCACAAACACAGCACATCTGTCAGGGACGTACCTGGGGCAGAATTTGCTCGGCGAAGTTATGTCTAGGTTGGTCCTGTATAAAATCAGTGCCTGTGCCTTGGCGTTCTGTACTGTGACCTCTCTGATGGCCATTTCTGGGTGGGGAAACCTGGGCTTGGCAAACTGCACTGCAGAATAAACCTTCTAATTCTGAGAAGTGGTTTTTCAGGCACCGCCATCATTTCTGGATGAAATATGTTCAGCCTTCTGGAGCAGACAAATACGTCTGCCCATGCGATGCACAACATTTTCTCCTGTCCTTTATGAAACTGAACTGACTGAAATAATATTTCAGGAGAAGATTTTGCTCTCCTTCCTCCAGTGTGCTTTGGCAGTCCCCACGCAGTGAATAGTTTCTCCAGCTTCAGCGGAATGCCTCTTGGATGGAAGGTAAGGCTCACGGTGAATTTAGCTGGCCTGCTGCTGCTGCAGGAATTCAGGAACATACTCTTACACATTATACAGGAAAAATTGCACAAATGTCCAACAACAAGTATATATTGTTGACATTGTATCCAAAAAAAACTATTGTATACATGAAAGAATGTGTCTTTTTGGCACTAGCTGAAATAAGAACAGTCAAGAATTTGTGGTCTGGGCTCTTTTTAAGTCCTTACATGATGAGACCGAGCAACAGTTTCTGAGCATTTTTGCAACACTTCCCTGTATTGGTCCTCTTCCCTGTCCCCTTGCCAACAGTTCTGCACAGCTTGCTGAGCGTCCCCTTGAGCTCTGAGATTACTGATAAATCCTACATTTTTCTGCTTAGGCACAGGAATCAAATTGAAGAACTCAAACTGATTTTCTTTTTTATAATTTGTTTATTTCTCCGCCTACAAAGCCAAGGCGGTCTTTGCTCTGTTATTTAATGTCTGCCTCTTTTTCCACCAGGTTGGTTTGGTATTTCCTTTACAAACCTCAATTGTTGGCATTAAAAACTTGGCCATTTCAACTCTACTGAACTAAAACTTGGCAAGCAGATTGTCAGCTAGCATTTAATTTATTCTACTAAAATATCACGCTTTTTATGAGTAATCTATGACCAGTCTTTATCCCTGCAATTCCGACAACACTTCTAGGTATCCTGAAAGTGAATCACTGGAAGCAACTGGCTTGAAAATGCTGCTGATTCCCCTCACAAACACATAAACCAGAGTCTGCAGAGCCCAAACTCTGTACCAGAGTGAAGTTATCATTCTGTCTGTCTGTCTGCCTTCCTGCAGGCAGCCTTTCTTAATGCTTCTCCATATCAGACCAAAGTCTCTTGTCAGAAACTGAAACATAGACAGTCCTTACCAAAGTCAGAAGGGCAGAGAAACAAGAAGGCATGGAGTAAATCTCCCCCAGTGCAAGATCTGGGCTGTGTCACCTCAGTGCTCTGGCAAGGTGTTTCCTGTCAGAAAAGGAGGCATAGCATAAAGGAGTTCCTACTTCCAGTAATATACAGGAGACACAACCAACTAATTATGTTTAAAAGTGGTGGGGTCATGGTGGTGAGAAGCACAGAAGAAGCACCAGAGAAGCAAAGCTCACCCTAAGCCAGAGCAGTAGCTTGCAGCCAGAGGAAGGAACAAGACAAAGAGGCCGTGTTATAGGGCCAGGTGATTTAGGAAGTGGGAAAAGCCCTTTACCACAGCCTGTAAAGGCAAAAGCATAAAGTGTACCAAAGTCCACTTCAATGCTGATAGTCAGGAGTGAAGAAAGGTAGCTCTGAAAGCTCCCTGTGATCAAAGGAAGGAGCAAGTTTCACAGAATCACTGAATATTCTGAGTAAGAATGTCCCCTCAAGGATCATTATGTCCAACTCTTAAGGGAATGGCCTGCTCAGGGATCAAACCCATTGCCATTATCAGCACTCCACTCCCACCAGTTGAGTTAATCTTAGTGATGAGATGCATACCTTCCCTGACCACCAGCTAACATCCCTCTATGTGTGGTGTCTCCAAATGTGGGTTGACAGTCACTCAGCCCTCTCCCTGAGTGGGTAAATCAGGGTGGTATGACAGCAGCACGAGGACCTCACTTTATGTGGACAAACCCTCTGATAGCCAGCTCTGCTGCCATGGCCCAGCTCAGCACATTTGTCCAGAGCCAGCTGGTAATTAAAACCTGATCCCAGGGAAATGTATGAATATGTCTGTATGTATGTATGTATGCATGCATGCATTGAAAGGTAGGAAAAACAAAATAAGTGCTTATTTGTCAAAAAAATGTGGGTAGAATAAGGTGGAGTTGCTCAAAGTGGCACCGCTAAGGATGATAATATTTAGATTTCTTCCTCAGAAAGCCATGGAAAGGCAAGCGCAAGTCCCATGCTCCCCATTTCTGAAGCCATCACTTCACGAAGGCTACGGAGTTGGTGGGAGCTGGATTCACTTTGGAAGAGAAGGGAGAACAGGGGAAAGACTGCCCGACCATGATCTTGTCACAAGATTCCTGGGAAACATAGCAGACACTACTTGATCCCAGGCGAGTCTCACACACAGGTAATAGCAGTTTTTAAAAGAAGTCCTCTCCTGTAAGTGCCCATTTTGAAGGGGAAGGAGGCACTCAGAGCACTGAGGTTTAACTGCTGGGTAACAACTCCATTTTTGGTCTGCTAGCAATGAAAGGCTGCTTGAGTTCACGGCACACCTGAAGTACTCCCTGATTGACATGGGAAAAAGTGTTCAAAGCCTAGCATGCCAGGATGGATGACATTATTTTTCTGAATCTAGTTGCAGGGTATTCTCTTGGGATAGGTGGCATACCATCTGACTCATCTGCTAGCAGGGTGCGCTGCTAAGTGACCACAAGTTAAATAAACTTGAATTCCTCAGTCATGACTGAGGGATAATGAGGAAAGTTGCCTTCAGCTCTGCAAGTAGCTTCTGCAGGTGTTGGACATCTGGAACTCCCTCAGCTCTCAAAATCTATTAACCGTGGAGAAGAGAACAGACTGAGTAGACTATTGTGGGTTTGGATGAAACAAGACATCAGAGACCTTTCTGATGAACAAACACTGCTTGTAAGTGCTTGCTGCAATTGCTGTTCCCATGCTAAATGGCTTCTCTCTAGAAGTTACCACAAAGTCTTTGCTTTTCATGAAATTCATGTAAGCAGAACAAGTTACCTGGTCAGGACAGTCCATATAAAACACCCAAATAAATTCTCAGGCATGTGAGTCATTTATTTCTTCATATGTCAGGAAAACAGAATACATGTATAAAGCCACATACTTCTGTAAAGATAACTTGTGCTGAAATTCAACAAAGCATGTTATTTTTAGTAGTTGTGGATCATAAGTGGACATTTTACAGAGAAACCTACAAAAGCTAGTTGTGCTTTCTGGTAGTAATTACCTCCCACAAATATGACTCACTTCTGCAGTTTAAATGCAATGGTTTAGTGTCCCAAAATCAACAGTTTTATAAATAAATCTCTGAATCACAGACTGAATGCCTGAAGTGTTTAAATATTTCTTACTGGCCTGGGAAGCAGTTTGCATTTAAGGTTTTTCTTCATAACAAATTCCCAGTGAGCAGGACTGACACTGAAAGGGACTGAATACAGACAAAGTAGGAAGGCTGCAGTGATATAGTTTGCTCCAGAGCTCTGGAGCAGAATAACATAAACTAAGTTTTCACAGTTTTTACTATTTCTGCAGACAAGTGGGATTACCAAGCTAGATGTGAATAAGGCCCAGGATGGAATCAAATTTTCCTGTTTCACAGCATCCTCTTCTATGGAAAGTGTACCAGGAGCTGGAGCCACCTTGCTCCATGGGCACTGTTTCAGGTCTTCTGGGGGGGCCAGATCATCTCCATAAGAAATGAGGAATGACCATATAAAGAAGAGGCCTCTCTTCAAAAAGCCAGCAAGGCTGAAGAAGAACATAATTTCGCTTTCCAAGATAATTGGATTTTATGTTGTGAAAACTACAGTTAGCATAATAGTTAATAACTATAGTTAACTTGTAGTTAGTTTTCTTTGAAATGACATGAGGTTTTTCGCCTGAACGCGCTCAGATTTGCTCCCTGCCTGGCGTTCAGCACAGAAGAGTTCCTGCAGGAGGGCGATTCCGGCGCATCCGCGGTCCCACCGGGAATGCGCTCCACGGTCGAGGGAGCAGAGCCGCATCAGGCATCCTCCGTCCCGCCTGCTGCTGCTGCTCCACATCAGCTCTCAGCTCTCTCTGGGTTCGCTTCCTGCTCTGCAGCTGTTCCCGCGGCAGGACCGTGGGCCTGCCATTGGCAGGACACGGGGAAACACATCGGCTGCGCGGCCGCCAAGGGCCCGCGGCTGCCAGGGCGCTCCCCGGCGGCTCCGGCCGCTGCTCCCCGCGGAGCCTCCGCTCCCCATGGCCCGGGAGGGACCCGCGGAGCCTCCGCTGCCCGCGGCCCGGGAGGGAGCGGCGCATCCCCGGAGCGCGGCCCGAGCGGGGAGAAGCGCTCCGGCTCCGCAGGAAGCTCCCCGCAGCCATGCTGGCAGCCGCGCCTCTGCGGGGAGCGGCGCACGGACCATCGGAAAAAGGGAAAAAAAAAAAAAAAAAAAAAGACCTATTTCCCCCGGGAAGTTTTACCCAAAAGAAAAAAAACTCTCCCTCTCTCTCTCTCTCTCTCAAAAAAAAGCAAAGAAAAAGAAAAAAAAAAAGATAAAAAAGCAGCGTGAATTTTTGTTGTGTCGTTTTGTGGATTCTTCTACGCTGCACGTTAAACTCAGATTTTCCCCAGTTAGACAGGGGAAAAAAAAGCAAAAAAAACAACAACAAAAAAACCCAAACCTGTCCCTCCCCGAGCTCACATTGCCATACCAGCATGGCTTGCTTGACTAGAGGTGACCTAAATAATACTAATCTGATCAGATAGAAAAGCAGAAATATTTATACATGTACACATGTTAAAAAGTCAGTTAACTTGGAAAACAAAACCACACAGAAGACAGAAATGCAGATACACAGTTGAAATGTATAAACCCTCTATCTTTATTTAATTACAATCTGTCAGTTAAAATCACTACTGAATGTGGGATTTCTACTGAGAAGTTATGTATCATAAGTGACAGCACAGAACATGTAGTCCTTTTTATTTATATTTAATTAGAGAAAAAAAATTACAGAGAAAAAGGAAGAGGCAAGAGAACAGAAAGTTAAAGAAATAGGAGCTGAATAAAAGAGAGAGAGAAGCAGGAACATTTTAGATGGATCATCCACTAGCAATTAATCAAAGATTTCTAAAAAGTTCAAGCCCAGACTCTGCAGCCTTATCTTGGCTAAGGAGTCTCAATGTGATCTACAAAACAGCCCACTTACGAGTAAATGCATTCACCTCTTGGCTGACTCATCCTCAGACATTTGCCTTTCTCCTTTATTTATATTTCAGCTGCTGTAAAATCTTTAATGCTTCTTCAAACCTACCTTTGTGGAACACACGGATCACTGCTGTTTCTACTGCATGGCCACTCAGAGACCAGCTGTACCATCCCCAAAAGAAGCAAATTCTCCACCTGTGACTTCTTTTTTTTTTATTGGCACCAGGACAGTGAATTTATTTTCTCTCTCATCTTACATGCGGCAACTGGAGAGTGATAACTTTTTCAGGCTCAGTTATATCCATTTACATTTATTTTATCTAGAAATAGCTGTTCCTCTGATATTACGCAAGCAAAGATTAGAACAAAGCCCACCATTACAAATATTGTGAGGTTCCATTTTTGATGACTGTGTGCAATATCATTTAATCAATTGCATAAACTCTCTACCGTGATTGCCTGTCAGCTGCAGACACTGTGTGTGTTGCCAGCCCCAACACTTGCTTTCCACAAGCTGCCTGCCCTGGTGTAGGCAGCAAGAACATGTTGTCTAAGACTTCCTGAATTAATGCAATTTTTAAAAGTGTAAGGCCTCCTGATTCTTCTACTTGGAGTTTTACATTATTATTTTATATAAAAAACCAGTGCCTTGAAGCAAATCAATAGATAAAGTAGCACCATCAACACAGCTTCTTTTTTTTCTTCTTTTTTTTTTTTTTTTCCCCAGAGAAACTCAGGAAAGGGGAGTGAGGTGCTAGAAATGAGCAGAAACTTAAAAGTAGAAAGTGTGAGATCAAGAGTTTCAACTAACAACAAGAACAAAATGGAAACAACAGAGGAGCAAGATAAGCATGAACTTGCTGGCTGATCACAGGATTAACGCAGCCGAGACAGGATTGTCCTGATAAATTACAAACATGATTATAGGATGCAAAACATGATCATAGGATACAGAAAAGCACTGATAGCACATAGGAAGAATTCAGGCCCTTGTCCAAGGCATTGGACACTTCTCATGACACCTTTTGTCTTTCACATTCAAGAAAGGCAAAGTCAAATTGGGATAGGTGCACAGTAAGTCAACGAGGTTAAGCAGTTTATTTTATGAGTAGACTACCTTATGAGACTGGAAAAACCCAGATAAACCCATAAAGGATTGCTGTGTTTAAATCTCTCCTATCCTAGTTATTGATGCTAAGCAAAAAAAGAAAAGAAAAAAAGGCACAGATCTAGAAATACCATAGCAATGAAACACATTTGCAGAACAAAATAGGTTTGAAAACCCACCCCAACTCTTCTGAATAACACTTGAGAGCTATGCAGGCACACCAAGGCCAAGTCAGAGATGTCAGACTGGCCCAGTTAGCATAGAGATGGAGCGTGTCTTAAGAAGAGTTGGCAGATTACTGGTACCTGCTGTGCTCGAGCTACCTACCTATCCCTGCCCGCTCCTATCCCTCGGTCAGCTTTACAGAGTCTGAAGCCATGGGGACACTTTCATAACCTGCAAATGCTGCCCATTTACTCCCGAGTCCCTCTCCCAGAGGAAAGCAGGTTTCTCTTAAATAGCCTGGGAAAAGACTATTTATCCTGTCTTTTGTCGGGAGTCTACAAGGTGGAAGTAAAGGTTGCCTAAAATATAAACACCCCAAGGCTTAGCCCCTCAGGGAACAGGGCTCAGATACAGCCTCCCCTGCTGCTCTTGCCGAGTGTAGCTGCTCTGCCATCCCCTCTGAGAACAAGTGAGCCGCTAAAGGTCACATTTCTCTGGAGGGACAGCCAGTTCCTGTGCAGGTTGTGCCCTAGGCAAAACCACGGCACAGCCCCTCTGTCCTCGCCCGCTCTCTCCTCCCTGCAGAGAGGCCAGGCCTAATTGGGTTCCTATTTTTGCCCTTGCTACAGAATGCCTGAAAAGGAAGAAAATTTTCTTCACACTGAAAAGAGGTTTGAAAGAGAAGAAATGCTCCATGAGCCGACTGAGCTCAGTGGCTCTTGTGGGGCGCTCCCTGTGTGTGTTCAGACACTTACTGTAGATGCTCCAAGTCTTTCCCCTGTTATGGTTTCCTCTCCAATGCTCTGTGTAGACATTCGTCCTCTGCTTGAGATCACAGCTCTGAAATGCTTCAAGTGGCGAGAGTGCTGTCCCACCTCTGGCTGCAGTGGCAGAGGGGACAGCTACGTAAGCGATGGAGGCAGGAGGCTGGCACATCATCCTGAGAACGCAGTTTGGAGCAGTGAAGAAAATGGAGTCTGATTAATGCATCTGCAGTGCAAAAAATGGACAGTGATTGTCCTTTGTTTCTCTATTTGTGACTTTGCAATGTGGATTGATCACAGTGCTCTGAACTCAGCAGATTTTTCTCCCTGCAAGCAGTGGAAAACATTGATGCTTTATTTACAAAGAATTTCTGGAAAGCCTGTTGCACACACGTATCAACAACTACTTGCTTGGATGGTTTTGATTTAATAGGGTTCTGAAAAGCATATGGAGAAAATTTCTGTTGTAGTGCATTTGACTTAGAAATGTGCGGTGCCTGAAGGAACGAGTTCTGGGGAGTTACAATGTGTGCAGGTAAAGTGGGCTGGTGTAGGGATGTGTATTTTTGTCTTTCTGTAAGCTCTGGGGCCTGTGGCTGGACTGTACCTTGCTGAAGAATTCAGCCTGTATGTGGGCAAGGCTCTGTGTAGAACTTATATTTTCTAAAATGTTTTGCTCAAGGCCTTGAGTTTTATAACAATTTTTATGACGTTTGCTCTTTGGAGCAATACCTACAATATGTTCATTTTCCTTTTACTCCAAGCTCCAGCAATCACCCTAAAACAGCATTACATAACATAGCACATCTGGCCTGGAAAAGGGCAGTTCAAATATTCTATATTTGGGTTGTGATCATTATTTTAATGTAGGTCTAGTGAGGGGATTTTAAGATAGATAATGTCTCTAAAATTTGAAACATTTTACCTTGTCCTTTTATGGTATTTGTTTTAACTGACCTTTCTTTGTTTCCAGATCATGGGAAAAGCCCTTCAGAGTTGACACACAGGAGGAATATGGAGTACAAGCAAGGTGTGCCCAGAGTCTGCAGGGACCCAATACACCCTGCGCTAACAGTTAAATGAGTGGGAGTTGCATCCCTCGAACACCACAGCATTTTGGCTACATTTGAATTTCTGATTATTCACTCCCTTACAAATAGTTTCTAATTTCACAATGTGCAGTAGCAAGTCCGAACACAAAAAAATCAGGTCATTGTTATTCAGACATCTTTTATTTCAAAATAACCCCGTACCTGATGCAATTCACTTTAAATAGTACATCCTCAATCGTTGTTTTAAAAGCTTCCTTAAAATTTGTTAAGGGACTTTTCTGCTTCCCTATTGAAATTTACAGTGGTCTGTTCAGCAAGGAAGAAACTAATCATAGACTTAAATCTAAAAAAATCTCTACATAGACAGCCAAAATAAAGTTAAATGTACGTGTTAAGTCTTTGCAGCAACTGGATTCAGATAACCACAAAAGAGAAGTTATAAAATCTGACTATGCCATCCACAGAGTAAACAAAAAAAGTCCAACGATTTAATAACTTATCTCAATTTAATCAAGTTGCAAGCAGATGAAGTACTCATTTCTCAGCCAACACTGTGATTTTCAGAGAGGAGGCAAACCTTCAGGATTATTCCAAACAGGTCTCACAATTTGTTTGAAAGTACATATCCATTATTTATAGCTAAAGTATTTGTCTTGTTTCACTTACAATGAAATTCACATTTGAACTTTTCATTGGCCTAGAAAGCATTATTCAGCCTGGTTAAAGACCTTACTTTCACAATGCAGACTGAAAAATACAGCCCACTCATGACAAAGCAGGTAAACATGAAGGACAACTGCGTAGATGCTAATGTGAAAGGCAACAGATCTCACTCACGTTGGGAAACAAGAGGGGGAACTGAAAGAAAAAAGACTGTGAAGTAAGCAGAAGAGGAAAGGAGACAAGAATAAGCACTAACAACCTGAGTCAACATTAACAAGAAAAGACTCCCTGAAGGGAAGAGGTCCCTTTCTCATGACTTTTCTGTTTATTGATTCAAATGGAAGTAGATAGATACCACATTGTGGACCTGTTTTCTAATTAGCAAACAAACTAAAAGCTATAGTTAAAACATCTGATTTAAAGAATGCATGAAAAGCAACCTTACTGTTTTGACTATGACCTGTTTAGTCTGCTTTGAGATTTTTAGGAGTTCAATATCAGAGGTTATGGAACACATGGAAAAAAAAGTAATGCCAGCACATTTTTTTTACCATAAGCGAAATAATAGGGCATGGAGTAGGTAGATACTACTTAAGTGGTAGACAAAACCTTGATTTAGCTTCTAGAACTTGTAAACACCCTACACATTTCAATTTTTAGTTACTGAAAATCAGTAATATATCTTCAGTCTGGGAAAAAAAAACCCAAACAAAAAACTTCCCAGACAATTTTAGGACGCAGCAATGTGTCAGATTTTCGCATCAAAAAAGTCACAGTTCACATTGCTTTTTTGTCCATATCTTATATAGGAAGGATGCTTTCAGCACACTGTAAATCAGTTGCATATCCAATGTCATTAACCTTAACACAGACTTCCCAAGGTTTTGAAGCTCTGCAGTGTCTCTGGTCACGCTCACAGCTTGCAGCAATCATGACTAGGCTGCAGACATACTCCCACCAGATTTTCTGGATCCAATGAAGCCACAAGAACATATGTGTTTGCACTGATCCCACGCTTAAGCTCGCCACAGGAAAAGCAGCTCAGACTTGCTCTAAGCCTGCAGTTAAATGGAAGAAGACAGACAACTTCCAGGGCCTGACCCAGTGTTCACCAGCTTCTCCTAGAGACTTGGCAATGACAGCATTAGCCTGTCCCTCGGCCCCTTGGTGTTTGGGTCCAGCACATCCAGCCCTAAGAGCTGTTTCCAAACCTGGAGCAATACATCTTATTTGGAACCTGCTGGTTTGTGAACTTATCTCCAAATCCTGCCATGGGAAAACAGTGAAGTATCAAAACACAGTATCTAAAATTATTGACATACTGAGTAACACGTGAAGGAAAACAAACACATCTCTCTAATCATGGCAACAAAAGATTGGCATTGCTTCTGTGAACGCTAATAAGGCCATTTATTTACCAGTAGTAATTCAAGTTCTACAACTTTTTATTTCTTAGATCTTATTGATGACAGAAAAAAAAATAATTAGGGGAGGATACAAGAACAATGAAGAGCAGAGGAGATCTTCACTTTGGTAGAGCACTGAGGAAGCACCAGAGCCTCTGACTATGTTACATCAATAATATCCCTATTTGTTAGCAGTGAGCTAGATGTTAAAAAGAGACTTAACAGAGAATGGAGCTAAGACACAGTGTTGTATGTCAAATAATCTTCACTGACCAAGATCCCAAAATTATGGCATCTTTACATGTCTTCAATGTTTTTATTATTACGGTTAAAAATGTCAGCATCCAAAGAGCATCTGATAATGCCTTCCAGAGAAATACCTAGGAAGAAGTCAGTGAGTCAGGCAGTCATGGTTTTGGTTTTACAGTGATGCTAAAGACAAAAGTCATTTACAAGAGGGACAATAAAATCTAGATTTCAAAGTTTTGTAAATAGCAGGGAATTCTACTCATGAAACAGGGAAGAAAAATAACTACGCATTTCACCAGCTAAGCCCCACTGAAGTTAAAATAGCTGGGAGGTTAAATATATACATATTTCTTCTGCCTTTCAGCGTTTTTACTGGTGGATCAATCAAGTGTTTCTCAGTGATCTAATTCTGTCCCTGATTTGGAGCATGCTTGAGTAGCTGTATTTCCTTTTTTTCTTTTTTTTTTTGGACACCCATGTGTCAAATTTTTTCAAATATCTGCAACTGCCCATGCATCAGCTGAGACTTTCCACAGAAAGCAGAAAAGACATCCCAACAAGATGGTGAGTTCCTTGCCAAATTTTAAACAAACTTAAAATACAGAGCTTCTCTGTATGGTCAAAAGAATGTATTTTTGCTTAATTTCGTGATAGATGCTGATAAAAATTTTTGCTTAACTTCTAACTCGAAAAAGTCAGACTGAAGGATTTAGCCAGCAAACGAAACTCCTGCCTAATGAGGTAAAATTTCAACCAACCAACTGCTGAAATTATAGCCAACTAAAACCTGCCTCTTATAATGGAAATGCCAGACATCAGTAATTGCAGATCACCACCAGTTCTGTCTACAACGGACTAATTTTATTTTCATCCACAGAAATGAATGGAGTTTAGGGGGAAAAAAACCTTTACCTATTAAATACAAAATACAGGCTTCACTACTGCTCTGCTTCAGGCCAACCAAGCAGCAAGAGAATTCCCACCCCACTTGTTTGCTGTGGTTACACAACCCTGTGTTATTTCCACTATCTCACACACAGAGCCAGAAGAACTTGGAAGATGAAAATACTTTTGCTTTCAAATATTTTCCTTTTAAAAGCAGAAAGCTAAGTGTAATTCTATTAATGCATTATTATTTTGGAAGCAATGCTGAAGTCAGGAAATTCCAAGTCAATGCTATATTATATTTATTGTGCAGATGTACCACTTTCTATTCCTCTTTTCCTTGTTAAATATAACCTGTTGTGGCGTATTTTCTATTACAGAATGTGCAGTGGGACAGTTTCTGCAGTAACGTTGGAATCTCCACCCAGGGAAGATTAGTTACATTTGAAAGCGGGCGGATGAAAACGAAGAGTAAAAAATGGCTGAAAGCAAGGCACTGTGTGCCAGAAAATGAAGCTAATAATCCATCGGACTTTCACTTTGAGAGATTCAAGACACTGCTCATTTTCAGATAATTATCTGGGGTGTCTCCCTGATGTCCCACTAACCAGTAGCTTTACATTTTTGTAACACTCTCGATCAAAAATTTGTACTCAAAATTCTGGAGATGATTAATTATTCAAATATTTGGTAGGTCTATTGTTCTTTAACTATGCTTCACTATTTTGGAGCACTTCATTCTAAACCACTTAGGAATATAAAGTAATAAATATAACTATATAGCATATATATAATTAAAATGAGAAAATAAACAAAAAGCCACCAAAAAATCCCCTCCAAAACAAAAAAAACCCCCAAACCCTAAGAGTTCTCAAGCGACTTACACTGATTTACAGCCCCACCTGTTCTTCCCAGACATAGGTCATCCTCTTGCCTCAAGGCTCTGCCTAATTGAGGATCCTTAATTACCAGCTCATGTCTCCCAGCCTGCTCTGGCTGCCTCGCTGTGCTAATAGGGCGCTAAAGGTGCTTTCCCGGGGTGCAGAGGTGTCCCGGGGCTCGGGAAGAGGGGCAGCAGTGCCGGGCAGGGGCACCCAACCCCGGGCCGGAGCCGCTCCCGAGGCTTTGGCTGCCAAATGCACATCAGGAGAGCTTCCAGAAACCTCTGCCTTGTGGCTGCGCTAACCAGGCAGCAATTGAATACTAAAGGCAGTTGTGTTGCTCGCCATTTCAAGCCTTGTTTTCAATTGCACTTTGACAACAAAGTTCTTCCCGCTGGTCTTTCTCCCCAAAGCATGGTTTTACTTCTCCTCTTGTCGCTTCTCTCTGCCTTTGCAAGAGCAGCTATTTTACGCCAGTGTCACCCACTTCCACCCCTCCCTCTGCACAGCTGACTCCTGACAAATTTGCCTAGCATCCAGTTTTGGGGCAACAGACTTTTTCCAGCCTGTGTCACCCCAAGAAAGGACCAAAACTGCTTTTTAGTTTTTACTTTCTTGAAGGGCGACTACTGACTAATGACCCTCAACAAATTGCATTGAAACTCTTATAATGATATAAATTGTTACAAAATACTAAATACACTAGAAAAAATATTTGGGTGCCATGTACATCAATTCAAGCAAGAAGAAATGGAGACCAAGCACCAGCAGCTGTGTGTAGAAAAGATAGAACATTGATGCTGGCAAATCTTAAGAGCAATGCCCACTACAGACAGTTCTGTAGGTACTTGATCGATCTGACTAATTGATCACCCCAAAAAATTCTTCTTCAACAGAGTCCTGTGGATTAAATCAGTCGGATTGATGCTCGGTGGAATCCATAATTGCAGTTCTTGAGTTCTATGAGTAATGGGGCCCTCCTTGTATTTTCCTTGAATATTCAAAAGAAGAGGCTATGAAAGCACTCCAGCCCTTCTCTTTCTTTCCTTCTATAACTTCCTAAAATCCTCAGCTGTAATTAGGACTCCCAAGAAAGAATATGTATTCACTTAATGCTGACTTGACTCAGCAGAATGTGGTGAGGTATCATCCCAAAACCTCCCTCTGTTCATCTCAAAGAGCCTTGATTTCCAGGGAACAGCCTCCTCTGTCTCTCCTTTAAGTGCCTTTTTTACATTCCCACTCTGGGGACAATCGGATAAGCAGTGCTGTCAGGTGAGGAGGGAACACACTGCCTGTGATGGATGCATTGCCAGCAAGCAGAGCACTCACAACCGGTCAGATGGACTCTGTTTAGGAAACACATGGTCGGAGCCTGACAGAGCAGCACCAAAAAAAATTCATAATGTAAAATGAAAACAAGGTGATTACCTTTAGCCTTGTGGAATGTGATCTAATTCCATTCTAATGGGAGAGGCACAGAGAAAAACCTGACACTCTGGTCAATGTATATCTTAACCTCTAAAACATCCTAACATATAGTCAATGTATATTAATCTTTGTGTGTTATATTATTATAATTATATTTAACTGTGTCATTATTAAATCACTGCTCATTATTTTCAGCATAACATTAATCCAGTAATTTCTTAAAGTCTTTGACTCTCTTTAGACAGTAAGGTTATACTCACTTAGCATCTAACAGAGGAATTTAGCCTTTTTTCTGATACTGCTTTGCATCTTGCTTCAATATATTTAGATTAAATATGGCAAGCTAAAATATTCTAATACTGGAATGATGTTTTTCTTATGAAAGGATCCCAGATGGTCAGATAACAGAAGACAGGTCAGTTCACTGAAATTAATAGTAACTTTAAAATTGGAGATTACTAGTCCCTAACATCAAATAGCATCTTCTAAAAAATTACTGCTACATACTCCTCCTGAAACTTACATTCTTAGGCCAGGGTTCAATGTCTTGGTATTAATTGATGCCTATATTTTCTTTTTGAGATCGTATGTTTAACAAGGATATAGAAGAGCTCTAAAAAGCCTGCTGATGGAGTGTGGTCCAAGGAGCACTGCATCTTCTTGAGGAAGCAGGAGTCTTCCCATCACTTCAGGAAGTAATGGATCTCTGTAATGAAACAGCAAGCTCACCTTTCATACACGATCTAGGAGAATACAGGGAGAGCCATATGGCATGTCCTAAAATTAGATATCACTTAACATAGTACCTAATTGCAAGGCCACAGAGCCTACATCTGTTGGAACTGGGTGTAGCATGAAATGTCAAATGCAGATTTAGATCCAAGTAGGACTGCAAAAGAGAAGTGAAGTGTTTTTGACATTCTTTTAATTCAGGAAGAAAAAAACTTTCTGATGAATTTGTTAAGATTCTGAGGGGGAAGAGCAAAAGGTTTGGAGAAACCTGAATCTTTTCCCATCAGGAAAGTGGAATAAAAAGCATTTGGAACTTTTGTGCTACCTACTCCCCCATGCTACTCCCCAACCGAGATGTGTCCCCTTAGCTGGTAGTTAACAGTACAGTAGAAGTTGTTGGAACAAGAAAAGACCAAATGAATCCTCTAACACTTCTCTTGGTTAAGGAATTTCCCATTTTGGCTAGTTTCTCAAAGCATTTGGGAATACTACTCTGATGAATGAAAAGTGTCTGACATGATGCATGACCTTCCATATATTGCATAAGTCAAAATCACACGTAAGCATCTGCCCAGGACAGCTTTCCATGGAAATTCCAAGATTGTCTTCAGAGTGGGGTTTGCATAACCTGCATGATTAGGATTTGGAAACTACTTTGAACAAGGAGGAAAGATACATTAACACATTGCCAAGCGACACACCTTCTCAAGCTGCTGGAAGAGACGGGGTAATGCAGCTAACGCAGTATGGGATAAAATTAAAACTCTGTGACTGAAAAGAGAAGCATTAATATTTCCATTCTGTAATGTTGCCATCCATGCTGGATATAGCTGAAGCAGCTGAAAAGAGCATTGATCCTACAACTGGAAACAGTAGCCTCTTCAGCCACTTCAAATAAATGGGAGAAAGCCTGGGTCTGCAGCTGCTGGTCCAGTGGAGCGTTTTTAATTTGGACTACTGCTGTTTTCAGTTTGCTAATACATGGGGATTTGAACAGCAGCCTTGGCTGCGGTGGGAGTAATCTCCTGGGAAGGGATGGGGCAGCCAGATGCGGGTATAACCAAGGGATCATGAATCTAGGCCAAGCCCATGACTTTGTGACCTTCCTAATCTTTAAAAATAGCTTTATGCATGCACATATATATACAAATAGATCAATTGCAGTAACAGATATATACCATAAATGTAATCTAAAGTTGTTTTATGTATTTTTTAATATTCTGAAAGGCAAGAAAAGCTAATGAAGAAAGGCACCCTGAGCTCTGGTGTAGTAGGACATGAGAGACAGCATTGTGTAGCAAGCAAGTAAAAGAACACAGAGATGAATTTACATGAAATATTTCCATTTCAGTTTAGCCATGGGATTTGCTCAGGTACATTTGGTGATTCCTGGCTGGCTGGATACAGTGTCTATATTTTCTTTTATGTATGAAGAACGGCCTGTTTGCTGAGTTTGGCATTTCAGTCTAGGTAGTCACAGCAATGAACAGGTCTCTCTATTTGCTTTTTTTTTTGTCTGATCTTGCCCAAGTCAACAGAAAGGGTCATCCATCACTATTCCACAGGAAAAACAGGTTGGGAAAAAGGCACCAAAACAGTTTGCTTAGGATTCACACCAGTATGCATCAGTTTAAGGAGAATGGAGACCCAAGCACTGCATATGTCCTTAAAATGCAGTTACAGAGGCTCTAAAATGAATGTCGTGCATTACTGTTCAATAGAAAATGTGAGTGTGATTTGACTCAGATTAAGACTAGGCTGTAGTTAGAATGTCTTGAAATAGAGTCTGAAAAATAGTTGCACATAAGCTACCTGTCAAAGGGGAAACTAACTGGAGTTGCAAACATAATTTTTCAGACCTCCTGGAATAAACATTTAAGCAAGAAACAGTGTTAAGATAAAAACATTACAGAACCTAGAAACACTACTTAGGAGCAAAGCAGTCTTTATGAAGCAATCAGCAGCTAAAGATAAAGCAGTCTAAGGTGAAGAATGCAAGGTAGGTACAGCCCAGGATTCATGGTGAAGAACACTATTGAAGTGAGGAGCTTTTCTATTTTGCAAATTAGTATTACACCAAAAATTAGCAAGGAATCCCATGAAGTTCTTCACATTATTTAGAATAAATGGCATGGAACCAAAGTATTACTATGAATAACAATTACGTAAATTTCTTCTGTCCTTGTCTGAAAGATGCAATGATGAATCCAAATACATCTGGCTGCAGCAACAAACTTTGAAGTTTAGAATTGCACATCTCTGCAAACTAAGGCCTCCGCAGTTATCCTCTCTATGTTAAGACTGCCCAGATATTTTATAAATGTTTGCCTGGATTTCAAATATTTATGGAAAAAAAAAGCAAAATATTTTCATGCCATAACAAATGCTTTTGTCTCCTTTGGTGTTGTGTGATATATGGTACATTTTATGAAAATCCACAGAGGATGCCTTCGTCATGAAAGTGTCTAAATATATTTGGCAAAACAGACATCAGTTGCAGGTGAGATAACAAATTCTAGGACTTTTCACCCCACAAAACTGGGAGTGAAAATTAGAGCAGAGGAATGAAGTCATCTTCAAAACCCCAAACACCTCACGACAGGAAAATATACCTCACTGATTGGACTGGTGTCAGGAGTAAGAGATGGGTTGGAATTCAAATCACTTTACTTATGTGCCTGTGAGATGTACCAGGCTTTACTGACTAGATCCCCTCTAACTACAAAGGCAGTTGGAGGGAACAGCCCAGAAATAAAATTACATGAGGCAGCCGAGTCCTACATATGGTCACCTACCACGGTTCCTGAACAGGAATTACTCATTGCCTGCGAGAACCCAACTGCTCCCACCGAAGGCCTACCAACAGCTACTGAAATAGACAAGGAATCTTTTAAATAAAATGAAATTACCTAAAACAAATCAAATTTTAATTTCACTTCAGATAGATTTTTTGTATTTGCAAACCAGTGGTCAATCAAGATCCTGGAGACACCTACAAAGCTCTGAATTACTGTTTCCAGCTTCAGTTAAATTCTCTAGGCATGTGAAGATCTGCTTCTGGTATTCCCTAATCTGCCTAATTCTTCACTCTATCTAAGCATCTGCAGAACTTTAAACTTGTTTTTTCTGTGCCTGACTGCTCTTCAGCAACCAATTTGGGCTATTTAGAAAAAGCCCAGCATGCACGAAACATTGGGTATGATCAATCTTTCATATGAAATCCCAGTAGTCACCGAGTTCCTCCAGGATATTAAAAACCAAGGTTCAACTATAACCTGTCCTAATAAAAATCTGAACCATTGTCACTCGGCAATGATGGAAATTCACCTTCCTAAAGAAAATTCAGATGGTCTTCATCTGTACTGATGAATTTTTTT
Organism: Origma solitaria; assembly: GCA_013397895.1. Taxonomy (NCBI): domain Eukaryota; kingdom Metazoa; phylum Chordata; class Aves; order Passeriformes; family Acanthizidae; genus Origma; species Origma solitaria. The sequence continues at coordinate 1,443,481 of VZRL01004803.1, forward strand.
TGTTACAAAATACTTAAAATAATCATGGAACTAGAGAAAGATTATAACCTAATGGCCATAACATTTATCTAAGTAGTGTAGAGAGTATTTTGAAGTCCTTCTCTTAAGATGACATAGGAGCTCTTGTCCTTTTTACACTATTTAGTCATCGACATGAGAAAATGACAGTTCTTCATGATATCTAAAGACCAGGGATTTAAGATACCGCCCACCATAGACATGTCTCTTCAAATCTCCCCAGTAAGAACAGGGAACATAATAAAGTGAATTTTCAAATCATTTAGTTCATAGAAACCTGCTCATGGACCACCTGTTCAGCTTTAACAATTGCTCTAACGCAGGCTTTTAATACTTGGTAAAAAAAAGACATTTTCTAGATGATCCCACATAAAATCTTGTTAGACTTTTATTTCCACAAGGAAAAAGAGAAAAGCTTATTGTTTGGATGGATCCAAACTAGGCTTTCCTTTTTGATATTGCGACCAAAAATTCTTGATATGCATAGCCTTACATGAGAATAACAATCCCTTTCCAATTCTGTATCAACACATGACCATTCGTTGCACTGATCTGCTGTTCCCTACTCCAATAAACTCAACTCAAATATAATTACAGTGGAATTTCACACAGCTCTGTAGTTCCAACAAGTTTGGTCTATGCATCTGAGTTTCAAACATATTGCATTTTAACACCATATGTTTGTAACTACCAGACAGCCCTTGCCAACCCTGAGAATCAGACCAACTATGCTGAGTGCACCAAAGCTTCACTTCACATTCCAGAAATTAACCATTTCAGTATCTGTGTTTCTCCTTATGGCATTGGCTGATGATTTGTTGAGGTCTCTTAAGCAAAATGAGACTTTCAACTGTATTTACTTGTTTGTTGTGGTAGACTCATATTTTTTCCCCCCTGGTTTTCTTTATGTTAATTCTGTATATTCGGAAGACACACTGCAAGCTCCAGAACAATAGCTTTCCTTTTATGTATTAACAAACATTCCCTGAAGACGCATTATGCACTTCAAGTGAGAAAAAACCAAGACAAACAAGAGATAACAAATGAGTAACACCTAACATTAGAATGTGTTTCAACAGCTAAATCCTCCAAATATAAATGAGAAGAATATGCAATGAAATAATTAAGAAATCAATTTGAAATTGGGATTTAAAGAGAGGAGTGAGCCAGTGGCACAGATATCATAACAAAGGGAATAACCCCAAATGAGAGCCAAATGAGCAATTGCACAAAACTGTGACACAGCAAATAGCAAGAGGACTGGGGAGCAGAACTAAATCAGAAATAGAGTGGAAGTTACAGAAGCAAACAAACATGAACCATATGTGAAAATATTCACAACGCATTAGTGTTTAATTAGTATAAAGGATAAGAACACTTACGCGGAGTCATCATAAACAAAGATGCATAGAAAACTTGCTACTAATAAAAGCAGGCAATCTAACTGCACCACAAGTGTAATTTGATCAGTCACAAGTTCAGAAGTAATTTAAAACAAAAAATAGTATTTTGAAACTGCATCTTGCTACTGCGTCTAGTGGTAGAAAATAAAGTATTGAAGTAGATTCTCATCTGAAGTTCCAAGTATTTTGAAAACAAACAAAAAAAATCACAACTGTTCACTATCCACCACTTATACCCAAATTTGCATTCCAGTTCCATTTTGAATATGCAAGGTTTGCCTTTTGGATGAAGAATGTGAAATGACATCTTCAAGTTTTTTCTCAAATCATTTTTTGCTTGGGTGAAGGCTCTGAAACAGACATCATGCTGAAAGTTAAAAGCAGTGTAAGAATGGAACAGTAGGTCCTTGTTATGTCCTAGTACGTTTATTTTATACAGCATACTAACCTGACATAGGCATCAGCACAGGTTAATTGCTTTCAAGAGAAAAAAAATATGCAACAAGTAGGGCAAAAGGAGAGCAAGAGAAACAAAATGGGTTTGAAGGCCTTTGTGACCTTCACAAACACTTTTTCTTAACAAGCAGATGTTAGAAAAGTCAATTGCATATATGCAAGTCATTATAGCTATCTATAGCTATGTACTTATTGATGATTTATGGCAGAGTTCCACACTCACATTTACATCTTTCAAGCAGGTACAGTCTCCTCAAGTTGTGCAAAGACATAACAATTTATTAGACATCATAAGCTTCAAGCTTTAAATGAACAAATAAATTCATGGTAAAGTGTTGAGACAGAAAACAAAATTATGAGATGAGGAAAGTAAAAAAAAAGGCAATTTTCCTTCATAAATATTTACAAAGTCTGCTCTAAATGAATGTGTAAATTTCAAGCAGCTTTACTGCTTTTTGAGACTGTACAACATCCCAGGGTACACCTTCAAAACTCATTAGATTCATTTGGAAGTATAAATAGAAATTGGAAGACCATCCAAAAGGGTTCTCTATGTTGATATGTCTAAAATGAACGTTTTATTCAAGATTAGTTCCTCAGCTGCAGTCAAACGGTGTCTTTCTGTGTCATTCTCCTAACAAATCTTTCAACTACAATTCCTATGGAGGAGTAAAAGTGCATTTAACAAAAATCTAAAAGAAAAAAGCATCAACTGAAAAATAAATTTTAGGAACTGACATTCCAAAAAATACATGGAATTACAAATAAAGTTGCACTAATGAAAATCAGAAAAAAAAAAATCTCCACAAATCAGAAATGAAACAAGAAACAATACACAAGAAACAATACAGAGTCATTTTCCACTGTAATTCTAAATTAATTAAACTAAATGAACACCATTAAATTTAGACTACTCAAGATAGAATGTGAAATTAAATTTCATAAACATCAATAAGGAGTAGGAATACAGAGGACTGATTTCTTTTATTTAATGATACATACTTAAGAGATCATAAATCATAATGCAACATACATGAACATTTCTAAAATGGTGAAAAACTGTCTGTAAGAATCATTACCCAGTTTTTGACCAACCATACAACAGTATGACTATGCAAGTATTTAAATTCTTGTCTTCAGGAAATGGAAATAAATTTCAAAAACGGTGAAGGAGAGCAGTTGTGCAATCTCATGTTTTAACTACAATATGCCTATTTCGGTTGCCTAAATTCCCATACAAATTATGTTACTAGAAATTGTTATGACCACTGTCGTCGGATTCCTCCTTTAAAGAGATATCTTCTCAAGACTCTCACATTTAGGAGAATGCAGAAATATACCTCTTTGCTGATATTTTGCCAATGAATACATTAATTAATTCCTGCATCCTTGACTGAAAGGTCAGATTGAAAGCTATGCACCATAAAGAAAAACAGGATTTTCCATTCTTGCAGCACAAAACAGTTTAAATTACATATACAACATTCTTATGTATTGCAGAACACGCCAAAGATAGCAGGAATTTTAACTAGTTGCATTGCATACAGGATTAGAAGAATGTATTAGGTAAAAATTGTTTTACAGAGGCTGCATCTTTAATTTAGCACAGTAAATAATGGGAACTTCATATACAAAGATGTGAAGTGTCCAGCTGTTTGGATTAAATATATCAAATCTTAAAAATCAAGCCCCCAAAAAACAACCCATCTACATATCTATTTACAAGTCGTGAATGAGACACTCTTCACAATGAATAGTGATTTGGGTCATCAATAACTTGATGTAAAACATTATCCTCTGATTCTTTTAGTTTCTACACTTCCTTGGTATCAAAGATAATATATGCAAAGGTTGCTTTGGTTTTCTCATCTCATTTATCCACACTGTAGCAGTGTAGAGCTACCAGTGTTCCTGCCACTTTCAGTTCTGCTCTTCAGAAACTAATGGGCAGCAGGAGTGTCACCAATTTCTCCCAGCTGCTTGGAAATCTCAAGAGACTCAAGTTCAAACAGACATTATGGCTATTGGAAAAAGAGCACAACAAACACCAGGAGACTGTTTCTCTTCTCATTCTGTTAGGAAACATAAATTGCTCAAAAGGAAGAGACAAGAATTCTTATCCAGAGGTGAAAAGTGACAAAACTCAATGAAAAGAAGCTCTTCAAAATTGCTTAAAGAGGGCCTGGAACTTTGTGTGGGCAGGTAGGAGAATATTCTTATGAATATACAAATATGTTTATAGATATGATTTTTTTATTTGCAACTACCTTCTAAAAACATAACTAAATTTAAGGAACTAAAAATTTAGCATGAAAAGTTGTACATGATATTTTGGTTCATCCTCAAATTCATCCACAGAATAACGAAAGGCATCCAAGAATTCGAAAACACCTTAAGCACTCATTTGCAAACAGTTTCACAGCCACAGGTTATCTTCTGCACAGAAACTTGACAAGCAAGGATATTGAACTAAAAACAAAACTCTGCCTTAAACTTTGCAATTCACTCACTCAAAATTTGAGCTGATGAGTTTCACTTTTATCTTGTAGTCGGTTTCATGTTGCAGTTCTTAGCCATCCTTGTATTTGGGGTTCACTGCTTCCAGCTGATGCCAAATCTTATGCTATTGAATGACTCCTGTTAGTCCATCAAGCACTTGGCACTGTTTGATTTGCTACCCTTCTTTAGTGTAGCTTGGGTAGATCCTTATTAAAATGTTGAGGTCAGCATCCAACCATCACTGACTAAAGATGCATATGTAAAAACGATACACCTAAACTTACCACATTTTTGAGAGTTATCAGACAAATTTTTTGTACCTGCAGCAGTTTTCATGTGAAATCCAAATGTACTCTCGTACATTTTTGTGGGTACAATTAATTAGAAAAATATCCCTTTAGATGTTCGCTTAATTCTAATTCTGCATCCATTTTAGTCCAATACTTCTTTTCTAAGCACTTCTGATTGTACTGAGTTTTGTGGGAGCTTCAGATGCAAGGTATGCCCACAAACAGGCAGTGTTCAATAGTTCATTTTCTAGAGACATGTTATGCTGCTTCCATGAAACGAGGCGAATTGTTACAGAATGTGCATATGCAGCATGTAGAATATGACAATGTAGAACAGCTGAAGGCCTCAAATTCTGTAGTGTATCAATTTCTTATTGAAAGCATTCCATTAAGAGAAATGCTTTCACTGAAATTTAATTTTAGACAAAAGAATTCCCCAGAAGCACAGAACTATGATTTCTACAGAATCATGCCAAGATAAAGGGGAAAAAAAGAGAAACAAAGCCTAGAAGCAAACTTACTAAACTATTTTATTGCCTGAAGTGAAAAACAAGAGTAAATAAATAGCACAAGTGTTTGATGGTAATGTTTTAATTTTTGATACATCAAATAAGTTTATTAAGTGCAACAGAGGTTGCTTATTAATTACCCATGAAAAATCGCTCTCCTCCCTTTTTACTTTTTAGGGCACAGAATTTTATACCTCTTCTCCTCTTCGTAAAAGCGGGAAGTATGACTAAGGGAAGCCCAAGTGCGGCAGATTCCACGTACGGTGGGAACGGCGTCACTGCGGTGCAGCTGTTTGCTTCTCGCTCAGCCCTGTAAGAGCAGACGCCGCTCCCGGTGAGCCCCGGTGTGACCGGTGTGCCCGGTGAGCCCGGGCAGTGCCCGCCCCGCAGCGCTGCGCGCCCCGCCAGGTGCGGGCACTGCGGGCCGGG
>VZRL01004803.1:1450367-1711307 GCA_013397895.1 Origma solitaria
TGCCGCCCCGCCGGCCCGGTGGGGAAGGGAGGGCTGCGCCCGGGCGGCGGGGGCGGGCGGCGAAGTTTCTTCCCTTCCCTCTGGCTTCGGAGGTACCTGTTTGTATAATAATGGGTGGTAACGGTTTGGCCGGGGGCCCCCGCTCCGCTCTCCGTGCGTGTGTGACCAGCTGCTGCAGTCTATATAAGGAATTACATTTACATTTCAGACTTAAGGGCTGCTCTGGGGTGGTGTTTTTTCCCCTTTGGTACGTGTGTTACTTTAAGATGCAATGGGAAGGTAGACGGCGAGAGGAATAAACACTCGTAACACCCACTCTCTACTTATTTTCTGGAAAATGGAGAAGTAGTTCGGTCCTCGTAGCACGACTCTTCGCAATAGGATGTAGAGCAGGCGATTTTGTAACCCTCCTTGGCAATTTTAGGTTTTATGTGGCATTTCCTGTGCAGGGTCACAGATAGGAAGGCTTTGCCTGCGATCTGAGATGTTTTCATATGCAGTGAACGGTCTCCGAAATAGATCGGAGTCACGATCGGTGCTTCACCTCTCTAATCCTGACTGTTCGGGGCATAACATGGTGATAAATGACGGCATTGCCAGGGGCTAACGGGTCGGTTTGATTCCATTGAACTTAAAAGCGTTTTCTTATTTTTGCGGTGTGCGTTTTCTAGCAAGTGTGCTTGTTTGCGTGCTCATGTTATTAATTCCTTGTCCTAGTGTAAATATTTATGTTTAGCTCATGATTTGGCTGTTCTAAAGGTAAGTTTGGAAAGTGCTTTTCTCTTTACCTTATTAAAAATGTGGATGATCAGAGAAAGGGGCTTTTCTTGTTGCTGACGACATGTGTGTGACATGTGAGTCTGAACCACCCAGCGTCTGTGCAGGAGCTGTAAACATGTTTACCTGAACAGGAAAGAAGATGGATTTTTCTCTTAAAGATCCAGTGATATGAATACCATACTCTTAAAGCATATCAACAGATGACTTGAGAGAGAAATTTTCTGAAAACCTGGCTTTTGAAATCGACGGGGAAAAAAGATTCTTGATTGCTGCAGCAAATGGCAACTTGTGCAGGTAGAAAAAAAAGATGGTGTTTAGTTTTCTCCTGCATGCATGTCAGCCCCCTCCTGTCTGCTGCTTTCGTTCTCAAGGGAGGGATTTATTTACCACGCTTGCTGTCAGTGTTTTTCCTTTGTGCTTAATATTAGAAAACCAGATTTAAGGCTGTTTAGCACAAAACGTTTTGTCTGCAGCGTGTATCACTTGCAGAAAACAAAAGGTGTATAAGATGCGGTATCATTCCAGGTATCTTTCATCTTCATCACTTTTGGACCTCATTGCTGCACCCGCTTTATTATAAAAAGCCTCTGAGTCTTTATCAACTAGTTCTGCAATGTAGAATGTAGCGTGTCTTGGTTTAGGCTGGTTTTGGGTCCTTTTATTGAGGAATTAAAACCAACTTAAGTCATTGTGCATTGAAGCATCAGGATCGGTTAGATAATAGAATCTGGATAATAGAGATTTCTCAGCAGTGGGTTTATCTTTGACTTGCAAATATTTACTAAAGAAAATGGATAGAAAAAATGTTAACCCTTTAACCTTTAAAATAAATAAGTATGAGGCTTTTTTCCCTAAGTCTCTAAATGCACTTGGTTCTTATAGGTATCTTCTGTTAATGAGGAATGAGCTTAGGGGAGATGCATCAGCAACTGGCTTGTCCATAGTATAAAAAATAAAAGCATAAAATAAATTACATGCTGTTTCCTCTCCACTTTCCCACAGAAGAGGAGATTATTACAGAGAGATTGCACTAGACATCCAGTATGCCAGTTAATAATACTGGACTGTGGCATTGAGTTATTATACTGTAAACTTTTCTTCTGCTTATCTCTTGCTAAACTTAACACAGTTATTCTTGTACTGTAAACTTTTGTTTTTTTTTTCTTTCTTTCCCCTGCTTTCTCTCTGTGTTTGGGAGCCATCCTGGTGCATTAACTCTAGTTGGAAAGACAGTCTTATCTGCTTAACTCTAGAGCTGGTTCCTTTTCTGCCTTGTTTATTGGTCCCTACAGGAGATCAGCAAAGAGCCGATTGGTGCTGCCATTAAAGCCTCCACTTACAAGGAAATCTGGCACTTCCTACCTGAAGAAAGCTACCCTGTGTCATTGTCCTTAGTTCTGGCCAATACACAAAAACATCTGCTACAGCAGAAGACTTAACAAAGTGTTGAGATCATGTGATAAAGCAGAAACATAGCGCTGGTTGGGAGCCTCTCATGCTCTCTTCGTTTTCCCCTTCTCCCCCTCTTTTGATGGAAAAATGAAGAGGAGGAAAGAGATACATGGTTGGGCATTTTTTTGCCAGTCATCTGCATAGCCACGCTGAGGCTCTTGTGTAGACTTCAAATAGATTCAGTATCAGCAAAGGTTTTCTTATTCTGAGCTGGTTTGCAGTCAGGATTAGTTGCTTTCTTAGCTCCTCTCGTGTATGTTATAGGATTGTCTTAGTTTTTACTTAGCAGCGAAACTAAAATTGACACATCTTGTTCAGCAATGCTTCGAGATAAGTAAAACAAAGTATTTAAAACTTCCCTTACTAGAGTGTTAAAAAGATATCAACCTTAAATATAGATGTTCTGAAAATAATGTAAGTATGCCTTCAGGTTTTCAGATGTATATTTAATGGTAAAAAGAAGAATGTATGAATCTGAGTAAATTCTGTATGCTGTTAGGTACATGCAAGGAGAGGGTACAAGCCAACCTTTATTTATTTTTTTAATCCCTTGTCACAGTGAGTTCATTACTAAAAGGTTATGTAGATTGACTCATTAGAGTGCTATTTCAATTGCTTTACAGTTGATTCTCCTTTCTTTTTGTTTTTATTAGATAATACTTTCATATCAAGTTTTGTTACCTAACTAAGAACTGTAAGACTGTAAGTCCCTTTGAATAAGGCAAAAGCATGGCATATTTCTGTTAGCTCCAAGGTGTTAACTACTGGCAGGATGTCAGGTGTTAGTGATGCTTGGGATACAACATTCCTTGTTGTGCCTGTCTTCTCTTGCCCCTTTGCCTTTCTTTTTCACTAGGTATCATGTTTTCACTCTAGTGTTAATTTAAATTTGCAATTTGGGATTTGTGGAATGTAGCCCAAGTTAAAATTCCAGGCACAGTGAACAGGTCTACATGGACGACTGAATTAACTGTTTGAGACCAGGGAAACCTTCTCTCACATAAACAAGTAATACTTCAGTTTTAATGTTAACTACCGAAATATAATGGGAGTTATCTAAAAAAGGTCACTATCTCTTCATTTTTCCATCGGCAATCAGTGCTTGTTATTTTAACAGTTGTGAAGCAGGGTGTTTTAAGGTAATTAACTACCTGAGGCAGTTTTCTTTTTTTAAGGTGATTTGTTTCCTGAAACAGTTTTCCTTGCATGTAGGGCTCTGTACATGTGCTGCTGAAAGAGTTAATGAAGAGTAGCAAGAAGATGAAACTCTCCTTCTGACATGGGCTTCCCTATCATAGAAATCACTCAATTTTTTGGATAGAAGTCTGAAGGTTGCACTTGTTTGAATTGAGTCCAAATTTTCTGCTGAATTTTTTTTTGTTACATCAGACAGGCTCAATGGGGAGGGGTTTCTGCAGACTTTGGGCTTTAGGACAGGTCCTGTTAATTTGTGTTACTGACTTTGGTTGGGCCCTTGCTATGTGTAAGCAGCTCCTCTGTGGACACAGGGACAGCAGGAGGAAGGGGTTCTATAGCTGTTCCCTGCTTCCTTCCCCTCAGGGACTTGAGTTGTGGTATTAACCTGTAATTTTTTCTTATAGAAGCTTTCCAGTGGTGCAGAGAGAGGCTGAAGTACTCTGACATCAAAATATCACTGCAATGCCTTTCATCATGTTGAAACATCTGTTTTAATAGAGTTTAAAATGCCAGTGAGGGATAGCAGACATTTTTAACATGCATGGGACTCTGTATTACAATGGTAAAGAAATAAAATTAACTTCTGTGAAACTGGGGTTGTAGGTTTTTGCTTGTTTGGGTTTTTAAACTGATTTTTGATCAACCGCTCCCAATTGCAGAGAAACTACTGGAACTACATTATCTGGCCAAATGCCTCTTAAGAATCCCTGCTTCTAAATTCAGACATTACCATTTACCAAAAATATAAGCGTATTGCTCTCAAGTCATTAGTTGTTTGTAATAATTTCAAAAACATTTGGCTAATTGGTATTGAAACTGATTGGAGTAGGTGTGTTTTATGAACTGTAAACCTGGTCTTTAACAGTACGTAGTGCATCTCTGGAAATCATAAAGGTTCTACTCATGATAGGTTTCGAATACCCAAAACTAGAGGTTGAAAACCAAAAATTACTGTGTTTTTACGTGGGCTTTCATACCATATTGCAAAGTATAGTTCTAGGTTAGCTTTCAGCTGATTAATTTCAATATTCCTGAATTTTTTGTGGTTGTTGCCTACATTTTTCAAGAGGACTCACACCATGTAGGATCTTCCCTGTTTTGGGCTAGTAAGCAGAGCCCTCTTTCATCTGTGGTCTCAGAAACATTGGTGCTTCATTCTGGCAGCTATAATAGGCCTGTTATTTTTGAGAACTAAATTCTCAAGTGACGTACCCAAGGTCACACAGGAAGTCCATAGCGAGACTGAGTCTCAGTCCATTTTTAATCTTCAGGACTACCCTTGCATTTGGCTTGATCTAGAGTCTTAAAGGGAAAGAATAGTTTTGTCATTTAGTAGTTACTATTCCTTTCAGCTTAATCGCTTAAGTTCTTTCATATTTATTGTATTGAAATATTTGTACTTTTAGCAAACAATTGGCAAGATGCAAAACTCAATTTTGTCTTTAGCCATTTTTAGATAGTATTTTGACTGGTGATGTTTCATGTCTTTGTAGTCAGTGTTGATGTAATGATGTTCCAGAGAAGTAGAATGTTGTCTTCTGGTGTGTTTTGTGTTCCCAGGTCTTAAGTTCAGAGATGTGAGGGCAGACAAAAGTAAATCACATCAGGAGGGAATTAGTTAAAGGCTACACAGTTAACATCAACACCCCTACTGTGATGTGGAGTGTTTTAAGGGGCCTGTTTTCTTGTAGTTTAACATCTGGGCAGAAGTGATTTCATCAGATGTTGGTTTTCTTGTGACAATAATGACTAAAGAAGAGTCTCAGCATATTACCAGTGTTTCTAATATTTGAAAATGATAAGTAAATAAAAAAGCGTAAGTCCTCAACACAAAAATTTCCCAGAAACGGGTAAATAAATGTCAGGCCTGATAAGTCTGCTTGACTGGGACAAACACATGCAAGTCTAGGTTTTACCAGCACAGCTGCTTGTCACAGGTGGAGCCGTGTGGGAAGTGGCTGTGGGTGCAGGTGGGTGCTGCTTCCTCATGGGCAGCGTCAGGCAAGGTGTTCTGGTATCTTCATTGGTGAAGATGTGTGGTTAGCTCCAATCGTGAGAAACTGCAATACATCAGTTTGGGTAGGAATTCTTTTCTGCTGAGGGAAATGCTGTTTGAAGTCTTTAGTAGTTATGGAAAAAAGTGGATAAACCCCCAAGCAAAGCATGGAGAGCAGAGGGCTGTATGTATGAGTGGTGCATGGGTGAGGCAAAGCATGTGTGGGGAAGGAGGGAGAGTGGAATAGGCGGGGTGCAGTCTGCTTCTCACTGAAGGTCTGATACCTGATTTCTGATGTACCTTGCTGTCCTTCCAGGGAGGAATGTGTTTGGCTGCAGCATGTGAAGATCACAGCAGTAAATAGCTTTGACCTCAGTTGGCTGGGTGATGCCTTGAAATACTGGAATTGTTGCTGAGTTGTATAAGGGATTTCATGTGTGTATTTTTTTCATAATGGTTTCTGCTTCCATGTTGTTGTTGGCAAGTTTTTTAAACCTTTTATAAGCCATTGCCTCTAATACCCTGAATTGATGTTTTAGCTAATTATCATGTGCTTGTGTATTTCTGTCTTGGTTTGCTTTTCTGGTTGTCCAGTTCCTTGCATCTTATATTTAAGTTGTTGGAAAGAGTAACAGAAGTTTGATATTTTAAAAAACTTCAGGGTTGCAACTTTCTAATCTTTGTGACCAGTTCTTTTAAGGAAAGACTAGAGCTGCTTTCAGTTTTCCTATTATGCCACAGTTTGTTTCTTTTTTAATCTATTGATCCCTTTCTTGTATAGACAAGTAGTAGTCTTGAGTGACAGTCAAGGAGAATGGGAAGCCCAGTCAAGAGGAGTGAGACTTGATGGATGAAATACTGACACCAGTTAAATGCAGCGTAGCTTTATAAATCTATTTCAGTACTCCTGAGAAAAATACTACTCCCATTGCCATAGTATGTAAGCACCTTTTGGGCAGTAAAAATATATGTACTGAGTCTTCTCTTCCTGTATCTTGGCCTATGCATCCAATTCCCTGGCAGCTTACATTCATGTGTTAGTAGGATAGGTGATGGTAGAGTAGAAAGAAGAAACTTGCTAATTTTTATTTGTGTGAGAAGCCAGACAATGATTCAGATGTTTCAGTTGGTTAGTGAACATATTAACCAGGTTTCTTTAGACTTGTACATTTGTCCCCAGAAGGGACAATAGAGAAGAAAGGAGCCTTTTTTACATTGCCTCACTGATTCTCTCAGATGCCATTACTGTAATGTAACTATCTTTTATTTTAACGTGCTTTTTCAGAGCAACAGAAGTTAACTAAAAATATGCTTTCTCATTTTTGAAAAGTCAGTACTGTTTGAAAGCAGCCTGTTTCAGTTCTCTCCTTTTCAGCTGTCATTCCCAGCTGTCACAATCTCCTTGATGTGAGGACTTTACCCCTGTTGTTTCAAAGCAATTTGGTTAACAGCTGCTGTCACCCAAAGGTTAAAACCTGAAAACGGGCATCTTTTATTGCTTCCCTACAAATGTTTGCCTTCTGTTTGGTAGCATCTTTCTTGTTGCTCTCCCTTCATTGTGTTGCATTGGTCCTATTTTTTGAGAACTATGTAAAGCAAATGAACATATCTAATGATGAATGTATGCTTCTGGATGTGATAGGGTGCTTAATTATGACTGAAAAGAGAGAGCAAAAAAAATTCTGTGCTGTGATGAGATGACATTGCATTCTGTTCAGTTAAGGTGAATGAGTAGCAGTCCTTTTTCAGAAAAGGACATGTAAAATTAGTTCTTTAAACACCAAGAACCCTCTATGATATTGGAGTGTATCAGAAGGAAAAGAAACAACTGTTCCCTAACTAACTGCATAGTATTCTGTACTTCTTTTGATGCAGATTTCCTGCTTCTGCAAGCTCCTCTGTTCTTTAGCTTCTCACAGGTCAAGTTAGGAACACTGGAGGGGCTGGCAAGACCATTGGAGATAAGTGAGTTATAAACCTTGCCATTCACCATGATCCTGAGAGTGACTTTCATGGACAACACTTGAAGTAAAGGGGTTAAGAGTCTGATGTGGTAGAGAGTATTTTTACCTATGAACTAATGTGCCTGTCCTTGTTAGGATCAAATGCTAGTTGGGCCAGGGATGCTGGGGAACACCTTCAGTTATTGTGATATGTTTTCGTTATTTCAGCAAATATCCCTTTCCAAATTCTCTTTGATAGGCAGCTGACAGACACTGAGGGCAATTTTCTGTTCTATTTTGTAGACATCCATCCACAGATGTGTATAATGGAAGAAAGCAAAACGATATTACAAAACATCACAAATGTGGCATGATTTGAAAAAGGCCTGGGGAAGTCTATTCCATCTGAAAAAGGGCAAACTAAAGAACTGAAAAATCAGGCCTTAACTACAGGGCTTAAGTAGATTTTTTTTTTTTAACTGGTAGATCCCTAAAGAAGGAGGTTGGGCTTTTTATTTGTTTGTTTTCCTAACACCTTTCCCCTCCCCTGAGCTAACATACCTTTTATTAATGGCTGGAAGCATCTGGGAGATGAGTAGTCCCTTTTTCCAAAATTCACTTGTCTTTAAACAGTTTTTCTTAATGCCTTGAGGTATTTTTGTCCTGTGTGCTTCCAGGTATGCATCAGATTTTCCTTTTTCACCCCTTCTAGTCAATTTTATTATTTCTCTTAAGTTCCTGTAAGCTATCTACTGTAAGTCCTGTTAAGTCTTAGACTGGAAAAGGAGATAGTGTTCAGAATCTGTAACCTGTTTAGTCTTCCATCCTGTTTTGTTTATGTCTTTCCATAGCCTTTCCTTTTCTTCATAGTATTCCTGGCACAGCTATTTGGTTAAGTCAAGCAAAATAGAACCAGTCACACACTACTGGATTCATTCTTATGCTATTGTTCACAGGAAGGACCTAGGTACAGTTTGCCTGGTAAAGAGCATGAGGTGGTGAATAAGGACTTTGAAGCAGATTTGGAGCTGTAATGACTGGCTTCCTTCCCTGCTGCTGTCCCTTCCCCTTCCTTGCAAAGCATTTTCATTTGGAAAACTAAGGTGTGGTCATCGGGCATATCTGTTCTCAACTTCCAGTAATTTTTTGCTCACTGCTGAGCTGCACCATAATTACATATGCAAATGTACTATTTTTTCCCCCTCTTACCTTGTACATGTGGGAGAGGAAGATAAGGTTGCAGAGTACCGTCAGGGATGTGCTGCTGTTGAGGAGGTGCTGCAGATGGCTGCAGAAGGAGACAAGTACTTGTCCTGCAGGACAAAGCTCAGCAGGGGATTTCAGAACTTTTTTGTCTAAAAGGCAACAAGAAAACAGTGTTCTTGCCAACTTTAAACTTTAGATAGGAGCAGATTGTTGAATGACTTGTTATAACAACCTATTTAGATACATTCTAGCTACTGAGTGCTGACAGTGAATTTGCATTTCCAATAGGGATTTGTTTTGCAGACATATATGTATATATCTGTAGTTATATCCAATAATTTAATCTATTAGACTGTCTTGAATGCTCCCAGTAGTAACACAAAGTAAACTTCTGTTCATAACACTGTTGCAATGATAGTAAAACCACAGAGACTAATTCTATGGCACAGAGTGTTCTAACAACTTCTGCCCTTCATGGTAAGGCTTACCTTGTACATTTTCCAGATTTGGAATTGACAGACATATTGTATTCCTGGAACCCTAAATATGATTTTGAGCAAATACTGGAAGATAGAATTGGTTCTATAGTGCAGTCAAAATGCTGGGAGACTCCTTCTGCACAAAAGTGAAATAATAACTTAGAAATGAGAAGCCAAATTTAATTCGTAGTTGTGGCATAGGAAAAGGGAAATAGTTCCAGTGACACATCACACAGTATAACGTGCCATGGTTCTCTGTATTTTACCACGTGATTAATCATGCCTGCATAGTTCATGTGGTAGTTACATGGTGGAGACAGACACCTTAAAAATATGAGCCAGGTTTTTACCATAGCACGTGAGTGAATAAAACTAGTGGCAGACTTTCTGTTTCTGTGAACTAAGCCAGTTCACGCAAGGAGAATTTTAGCTTTCCAACTGTAAAGGATACAAATAGACTTAGTTGAATAAAAATTATGACACACAGCAGAGGTTTGTGATCCTGACAGAAAATTCTTACGAGGTTTTTGATGCAAACTCTTGTCTGTGGCTCTGATGCTTCAAAAATATTTTTAGCAGTACTACTTGTGACAGTGCTAAGACGCTTTCCTTCAGAAGTGAAATAAAGTAACATGGTTAAGAACTCCAGCAAATGCAGGCATTTTCTTTGTTTTAGTATGAAGTTGCAAGCCTTTTCCATTTATTAATGTCAAGTGTCTGGAAAAAAGTAATTAAAAAGCTCCTTGTTGTGCACTACTGTATGCAAATCATTTTGTTGCATTTGCTTTTTGCATATGTGTGGTGTCGCAATACTTTGGCACATAGAAAACATACAACTTCTTAGAAAAGTCTGCGTTCTTTCCTGAGCCGGTAAGAAAACAGAAGTGCTGAAATCGAAAGCTTGTCAAACGTCTTGTTCTAATAGTTTACAGTTGCCTATATTTAGCTCTTATTTCATCTTTCTAACTTTTGACAGTGTTTTTAAGCATTTTGAAGGTCTTGTATAGCAAATTCTCAGAACAAAAATGTTTGTGACTTTTCAAGTTCCAAGGGGCTTTACTTTACTGAGTAAAGTCTTCCAGGTTTGTGCCTTAATGTGTCTTAATAGGCATCCTAATGTAGCTTTTTATCCCTTAAATATTTCCCCAGCCTGTCTACCTTTAAAGAATTAGTGTGTCTTCCTTCAACCACAGTTTTAAGTAGGACTGTCAATCCAATGTGTGTCTTGCTCATCCTTGGGTCTACTGTCGAAACACTTTGTAGCTGAAGTGTGTGTGCGCATGTGCAGCTGCATGTGCTGTTTTCCTGCCTTTTCCTTTTGTCTGTCAAGCTTCTGGCTGATAGCAGATTAGCCATCTGAATGTGGGCAGCAAAGAGTAATGGGCTGTACAAAATGCCTGGGGCTTCTTGCATACAATAAAATGACTCCATTATAAAGCAAAAAATGACAAGCCTGCCATGGAGGATGTCTGTACTGGGGAGATGGAGAGAGTAGCCTTTGGTTTATGATCATGTTAATGGGTGTAAAATAAACTTAATTTTTTTCAACTGTCAAAAGTATTCCTAGGTGCTTTATGGAGTAGTGCTGAAGGTTCTTCTAGCAGAAAAATACTGATGAGCTAAATGGGTGATGTGCTACTTGCTATTCCTGATTGCTGTATATGTGTGGGGGAAGGAAGGGAGTAACAGCATGATAGCTCAGTTTCATTTTCATCATGCAGGTGTGTGTGGTTTTTTTCCTTTCTTTTCAATTTTGTACTTCTAATGTTTTGCTTAGTTACAGGATTACATAATCTGCCCTGCAGAAGTGTGTTAAGTTTATTAAGTCTTTTGGAAGATGTGCTAATACAGATTTGAAGGAAACTGGGCCAGGAGCATGGCTGTCTGAGACACAGGGAATCCAGATGTTGGAGGAGGACATGAGATATAAAGCTGTGGAGAGTTGGATCAAGTAGACAAACAAGTCTGTGTGTAGCAGGAAAATGAGGAATCGTATCAAGTTTTTTTGATGACTATACTCACCCCCAGTAAGAATCTGGTGTGTTAAAAAACCCTCTCAATTGTCTACAGTTTACTGGTTCTGTAAGCAGTAGTAGCTGCTTGTGCACTTCTAACTTCCAGTTACAGCTTTCAAGATGATTTTTTGGTTTGTTTTTATGGCACTCAAGTTCTAAAGGTGCTCTCCTCTATAAAAAAAACAAACAGGTGCAGTATGTTAATTTATGCTAAATGGAAGATCTTCCTGGTTTGCATCTGCTCTTGGAAATTAAGACATCTTCTGATATATATGAGCTTCCAAACTAACTGCAAGTCAGGATAAAAACAATTTGGTATACAGAATACAGGTGAATTGTTAAAACATGGAAAATTTGTCTTAAAATGCTTACTTTAAAAAAATCAAACAAACTTCTTAACTGACATTTGGTTTAGTTTGTCTTGCTTGTTGAAGTCTGTTCATTATGTCACTGTGGTTACGGCTGAAGTGGACTCTGGAAATCTATGCTTTAGCAGCAAAATGTATGCATTGCAACTTTTAATAAATAAAATGGGAATACTGTTTGAACAAGCTTTATTTTTCTCATTCTGTTAGCTGCTGCCAGGTCTCCTTGTGAGGGTTCTGGACGTGGATACTATTTGTTGTAAGGATCGTGTCCCTCAAAGAGATCCTTTTAGAAATTACACACCAACTTTCCCCAGTCTCTTGGATTGATTTGCCTTAAGCGAAAACCCTTCCTAAAGATTTCTGCTCCCTTCCTCTCCTCCAGTTGCTGCCCACTGCCTCTCTACCCCACCAAGAAAAAGGAGCAGAGGCTGATTATACCATAGAGCTCCACAAATGCTGTTCCCTTGAGCAGTATTAATTCTCTTTACATGCATTTTTATTTTGCCATTCAGAATTGTTTCTATGATCATATGAGCTTTTTATGGTGCTGAAGACTGTAGCTACTTAGCAAGGAAGCTGGTGATAAAACGAAAGCCTAGTTAACTATCCCTAGCAGCAGGTAGTCTGTAACTGGTGGCAAATAAAATACATTCCATACTAGTTTGAGAGATCTGTGGGGTTTTTCTCATCTCCTCATTCCTTGCCCCGTGTGATTGCTGTGGTTTACAGTAGGAAGCCACTAGTTTCTGCAGTCACAGATGGAAAGGGAGGTGTATTCACTGGTAAGTGATGCAAAGACATCTGAGTAAGAGTAAGAAAGTGAACTCTCTTAGGGGAGGAGTTAGCTACGTATTTTACAAATCTTTCAGCATTTGTGACTTAATTGACACTCCTGAAAGGAGTATGTTGGACGTTAATACAGCTTAAGAAAGTTGCATTTATGAATAGGAATAAAAAAATCTAGACCTATTCTTGTCTTTTATAGGATTTTCATAGTTGTACATCTGACTGAGAAAGGTATTGCCTTGGACTGACCTGGCTGGCATGGCTACAGTATTGTGCAATGGCTGGTTTCAGATATGGGAAATTGCAGAATAGCAGAGGGGCAGAATGGTTGAAAGATCATCTTCACTTAACCAGAAGGAAATGTGGGAAATAGGGGTTTCATTATCTTAAAAGTATTTAGCTACAGAAAAAATATTCTTTTGGTGGACAGTTTGACTTGCTGTTTTCTGTGTTGTTTAGGCTGGAATGGTGGCATAACTGACTCAAACACCATATATGAGGAAAGTCTGCAGATATGAAAGGATCTGTGTTAATATATTCCAAACATTCACAAAAGAAGTCTTGTGATGGGGTATATACCATTGAGAGGTGGGGTGTGTGGAACTCAGCATTCTTGCTTCCTAGAGTTGAATGATTGTTCTTCATTAATGATAAGTGATATGGTATGTCAGTCTGTCTGACCAAGCTGTACACCATTTCCAAATGTCCCTTTCAGACAAATTCACTGTAACCAGGATTTTTTGAGAATTTTCAGGGTCCTGCTAGTTTGGAAGTAAACATTTGGTTAACTACTATGATTGAAGGGTCTCTGTTTAAAAATACACTAGTAAAATATAGTCCTAATACTAATAAACAGGATTAGCCTTCAATTTTAACAGCCTTTTGGCTGATGCTTAAGATCTTTGTAATTTTTTGTTGGCAAATACTAGTACAGCAGGATTGGAATCCTGAGTTTAGGATGTGATAATTAAGAGTTCCAGCTGCAGAGCTATGGAGTGCCTGAGGTGGCATGGGGCAGAAACTTGTAAATCCATACTTTTCAGGTTTGAAAGGTAACCAGTTCAGAATATTTATTGCTAGATTTAACTCAAATTACAACATATTTTAAAACTTTATATAAACAGGTTATCTTTTGCTGGTTGGAGTGAGGAGGAGGCAGAAAGCTTATGTGTCTCCTCTGTAAAGTATCTAATGTATAAACTATGAATTTACAGAAGGCCTTGAGCAAACAAAAGCACAATTCTTGTCACAAAATGAGATGCTTAGAAATTACTGTCCTGGAAGGTGCCTTCTTGTATCCTCCCCATTGTATCCTCGCTCCAGTTTTCCTGTTGTGAATCCCAGTGGCCAACCCTTGCCTTAAGCTTTGAGAAACATAGTGCTATTAAAATGTGGAAACTCACAGGTTTACAGTGATTTGCTCTTGGTCCCTACTTCAGCCCAGAGCCATACAGTTTACCTGTCTTTTATTTGTCTGCTGTTTTTCTTAGGTAGAACAGATTTGTTTCTGCAGTAGACAAATTATGTGAGATACTGTTTGTTGCCATCTTTTCTATGTGTTGTAGGCCCCATGTGAATCCTGGTGACTCCAGCAAATACAAAGAGTAGTCTTTTAGATGTGCTGTATAGAGAGATGTTACAAAGCCTCATGGTTTTTTGTTTCTTCTTATCCTGGACTTGAGCAGTCCTTAAAAGAAGTTAGATGAGTCAATGCAATGTTGTTCTCGCTCCTGGATGAGGTAGTGAATCCTGTCATGGTTATCTTCTCTAGCTGTCCAAGAACTTCAAGATTTTAAGATATGCAGAGCTACAGTGTATTTTCACCTCCATTCCTCCCCCTCTTCCAAGCAAGACTTATTTAGAGATGGGAAAAAATGCTACCAAAAACCCCCAAATCTGTATTTTTCAGCTTAAATAAGGCTTATGATTATCTCTGCTGTAATAATAGGTGGTTTATGTTTCTTGAAGCAAATCATGCAATTCTGGAAAAGCTATGTGATTATTACAGAGTACTTCAGTGGACACTGATACAGTTGGGAACTCTTTAATTTGGGTAACTTGCAGAGACTGAAATGTAATCCTCAGCTGATCAGCCTGTAGCGTATGGGGACAAGGAGTGTCAAGTTCTGTTTTGGAGGAAGCATGTATTCAAAATCATTCAGGTTCATTCACATGTGCTTGCCCTTAGATTTCCTTTTGATGTTGACTCATAAGGGTGTTCTGGAAAACCATAGAGCTAAAAACATGTTGATATTACTGCTGTGGGTGTTATTGATGATGCTAATCAATACCTCTGTTTTTTGGGGTTTTTTTTTGTTTGTTTGGTTGGTTTGGTTTGTTTGGTTTGTTTTTTTTTGGCCAACTGAGTCTTATTTCTCTGTACCTTGCACCTTCCCAAACTATCTGGTAGATCACAGCCATGTACAAAACTCAGAATATTCTAAAATTAGTAAGCAACTACACCAACATGACAAATCTGTTTGCTTGCACAGCATGATAGAATAGGAGGGATTTCTGTACCCTCTTGAACACAACCTGCCAGGCATTAGGAAAGCAATGTGCTTTGTACCCAGCGGGGGACAGAAGGGATTTGGAGAGAAGTGAGGCCTGCATTCCCTTGTGATACTTGTTGTCATCCTTATAGTATCACGTGAGGAAGAATAAGGGTTTTTTAGTCATCTCTGCTGTCTCAAACCCTTTAGAAGTGTATCCTTATTTTTGTTCTTTTTCTCCATTTCCGCAAGTGGGACACTCATGGAAAGCCTACGTGTGGGTTTCCATTTAGGGTTAAGGGCTCTGGAACAAAATATTCAGCCTTTGAGATCATGTCAATCTTCTGCTTACAATGGATTCTTAGTTATTCATGTGGGAAAGGTGCAGATGAAGTAGTCATACTGAGCATCTGCAGGACTCAGGGGGCCTATTTCCTTAGCCAAAAAGAAGAAGCATATTTTGTGCTTGAGAGGTGGGGTTTTTTTCCATTTGTCAAAAGAATAAAGACTGTCTCCTGCCCAAAGGTTATTTAAATTGATGCCCTAGTGTTTGAGATGAGAGCATGTAATGCAACTAATTCCTGTCAGTTAATGATGTGTGTCCCACTAAACACGGCCCTCTTGCTGCTGCCTTGAGAAGCCGTCAGTGGGGGGGTCTGTGTCTGCTTGTGTGTCTTTGGTGGAAACCATAAGGAATAGAAGCCACTTTTTGGCAGATGCACTCACAGTGCTTTGTTGTAGGAGCTAGAGGTGGTAGTAGCAGAGGTTGGTGCCTTACTCTTCAGCTTGGGGAAAGTTGGGGTTGCTGAAAAAAGTGACAGAAATGTGTCTGATTCCCAGCAATGGTGAGCCAGCATCCTTATGTGAAACGACCTCCTGTAATAAAGTGGGGTTTGAGATTTTCTCTTTTTAAGACATCTACTGATGTCCACGGGTGGCAAAATGCGATATTATATGTAATACATAAAGGCATAGATTTGTTCCTAGGAAAACACTGCCTCAGAAATGCCACTTTTTAGGGTGTAGACCTCTTCCTAGGCAGTAAAAACAAATAACAACTTGCTTGCTGAACTGTGACCTGTTTTGGAGTGACAGTCTTGCAGCTTGCTGAATCAACAGCTGGGCTTGCCACTGTGCTGCCCATAGCTGAGAGCGAGCTTCACAAAGGCTTTGGAAGAATACATTTGTTTTCGTTCACTGTTGTTATTTCCCAGCAGGTTTTCAGTTGCTGCTCCCCCACTTTTAGTAGCCCTGAAGGTGCCCAGCCTGCTATTGTTTCAAGTTAGTTTCTTGTGCACCGTCTTTAAACATCCCTAGTGGCTACTGGAAGACTCAAGTAATATTTGAGAAACTAAGAAAATAAATTATAAGTTATTTGATAAAGCTTTTTGAGCTCTGGTTTAGCTAAGTGATTTAAATTTTTTTTTCCTGTTTTAATCAATGAATTAACCTCTAGTTAGGTAAAAAAACCAAACCCACAGGTTTTTCTATGTAAAGAGGGAAGGATATAAATACTTTGGTCAGACCTTCTTTCTAATAATAATTCAGTATTCTGCAGATGAGTTATGTGAGTTGACATGAATCTGGCTAAAAAGGAAAATTATTCATCTTTTCTAGATGAGATAATGCCAGTTGTGAGGATTAAATGTTTGTGCAAAAATTATCTCTGAGCTAAATTTTGCTAAACATGCTATGACATATTTGGCTGGCATAAACTGTATGCCAGTGTTTGGGCAATGGGGGTTTAAACTAGTTCATTTCAAATCCTAGCAAGCAGCAGCTGAAACACTGCTGAATGACCTTTGACATAGGGACCCATGAATGCCCCAAGTATGATTTCACTTTCACCATGTTCTTTGTGAATCTGAATGCTTGTCAAATCAGATGTGTGTTTAGACCTTTTCACTGAATATGCTTGGAGGGAAAGAACAAAGCCTGGGGTCAACTTGGCATAATCCCTGCGTTTATCTTTATTCTATTATAGCAGCTTGTGGGGGATGGAGTTACTATTCTCTATGAGGTGAAAGTGCAAGTAGAGTGTAGGTAGGCTATCCGTCTTTTCTTCCAGACTTTCCCAACAGCCTGACTGGTCTCCCGTGATTTACTTGTGTTAATGTATGGCTGACTAGGCAGATTGTTGGTTGATTCATGTGCTTTGCTAGATTTTCTACCCATCACTATTTTGTAGCTGTTGCGCCTACCCACTGGTGTAAATAAACATGTATAGCTTGGCCTGGGTAGCACATGCAGAAATGTGTCTGTGCTTCATGGTGCTTTGTTCTCCCCAGTGGAGATGGGAGAGGAAGTAACATGGATTTTCACATTACAACTGCTTTTGCTTCAGTACAAGTAACTTTTTTTATTTTAAGAGAAACAGGTTCATATGGTACATATGTATTTTTTTGCTTTTGCAGGCTGTTAGTCACACTCAAGTAAGGAGTGACTAAGTCTGTTATTACCCATTCAAATTGGGAAAGCCTTTGTCTCTAAGGGAAGAACCGTAGAGTTCCACGAAATGATTGTTACAGACTTTTTGCAGTATTTTTAGATTTTACTCCTCTGGTAGATTCACTTCACAATACAGGATTGTTTCTGTGTGGAGATGGAGTGGTCTGAATCTGTAAACGAGCTATTGTGCAGTAAAGTACAAGTGGGTGGAGGAACTATATGACAAAAGGCCTAGTTACCTTTACAGTTTGTTCGCTGTACCTCATACACTTTGTTTCAGAAGAAAAGCACTATTCAAAGACTGGAGGATAAGGAGGCAGCCTTTCACACGAGGCTTATGGGAAATTTCTCTCTGACTTGTGTGTTTTCAGCTTGTGTAGATTTACCCCGCACCTTCCGAGGCTTTCCCTGAAATGACTTAATGTGTCTCTAAACCCTGTGCACCTCATGGGGTGAGCGCTTCCCAGTCTGATGCTTTGGCCACTGTTTTCCACCTTAACATGTGCACTTGTTTGGGGTTTTTTCTGTTGACTTTTTAATTAAAAATTCTGAAAAATTTATTTTTAAGGAAAGAGTGTATTCCCTTGTTTTTTAAAGGCTTCCAAACTAGGAAATAACTCACCCTCATTAACTTCAGAGATTTAAAGCACAGTAAACACCAAGGAGATCTGTCCTTTTTTTATGCATAACTAAACCTAATAAGAGGAATAGTGAAATCATGAGTGTACTTCTTTAGTTTTTAAACTAAACTTTGAAGCTTGATGTCCTCAGCAGTTCCCTTCAACTTCTTCCATGTATTTGTTTACTTTCTCTTTTCATAGCTTAGAGGATAAGTACTTAAAAACCTGTTCATTCTGCTTGAAAACAAATATGCTTCACTCAGCACCCAATTTTCAGATTTGAAACACTTTTGCAGAAAGAACTGCTCTTGAGCTGGATGTTTTGGAGGTTGGATTTTTTTTCTAAAGGAGAATTGTGTTATTTCAGTCTGTCTTTGAAGAGAGGAGAGTGAGTGCTCTGGGGGGAGCAGGGCTCTGCTTCTCTAGCCTGAGCCAGGCAGGCAGTGATGGCTGAAGACAAGCAGCTGCCTCATGCTCTCACTGGACAGGAGCACCCAGAGCTGACTCCTGCTTTCCTCCCAGAAGCAATGGAAGGGGTACTCAGCCCCACAGGTCACAACCCTGCACACAAGCTGGAACTAAAAGGCTTCGACCCTCAGAGTAATTTAAAAAAAGTAGTGGAGGCCTGGACCTATGCCTGTGTTAGCTGTCTGGGCTATGGAGGCAGTAGCCACTGGCAGGAGTGCAGAAGAGGTATTTCATCTCTTACTGCTTCAAGGAATATGTTTAGTGCCTTTATTTGACACTACCGACATAATTTTGCTCAGAAGCTCAGGCTGAGCAGCATGATGTGCGTTTTTGCTTGGATCCTGCCCTGACTCTGTATCCTTTCCCTTCCTATCACAACCTGCCATGGTTTAGCTGTTGCACTTACATACCTGAGCATTACTAGCCTGCATTCAGGAGCCTACAAATCTGCTTGTAGTGTCTTTGTTGTATGCTTAGTTCAATTGTATAATATTAATGACAGCAAGAACTTGCGCCTTAAAACCCTTTACTCTTGCAGGATGTAAACTAGTAAGTTATGCCTAGAATATCCACCTAAAATATGCTACAATGCTTACTGTTTCACAGTATAGCAAAACTCTGAACAGTTCCACCATAGCTGAGTGAAACTGATATGTGTTTTTCAGAGCTCTTTATGAGCTCTCATCTACTAATCTTGGGTACTTGTAAATAATACCAGAAAATCCTTTGGTTGTATTAATTGAATGAAAAGGTAACAGTCAAATGCTCACTTTTGCAGTTTCAAGCTTTTTAATTGGTAAATCAAACCTTTTGTTCTAAGAATGCTACTTATACTGTTATGTAATGACAGCTTTTCTTTTATTTCTGCCTCACTCCTCTTCTGTCAGGCTATAAAACTACATGCTGTGTAAGAGTTTCTATTTTCTTTATGTTCTCTGTTTCAAGCCTGTTTCAAACTTGAAATGTTAAGGGAGGTTTTCTAGTAACTAATGCTCCCACGGCTTCTCCATTTGTTTCCAAGCCTGGTATGTTCTCTCGGGGTTCTTTGGGGTTCTGGTGGTGTGAGGGTGGGATTTGGAGAAACATCTCTACCAGCTGTGAGGTGAAAAGGCTGAAGTGGAGAAGCAATGCCGAAGGAAACCAACCTGCTGTTTTGTACCTAGTTGTGAAGCTGATCTGATTTCACAGCTGATCTCAAATGCAGTCTAGCTCAAGGAGACAGCAATATACTTCAGTAATACCAACAGCTGACAATTCAGGAATGTAAACTTGTTGGATTTTACATTTCTCTTACTGTCCCAAGTGCAAGTGCCTAGGGGAATAAATGAACTCTAATAGGCCTTAAAGGCTGATTTTGAATAGTTTGGACTGCAAAGACACAGACAGAAGTGCATTCAAAGCCACAGCTCCTGGCAGAATAGCTGACCAGAAGCCTGCCATGTGGGGGTCCTTCAGCTCATCTGCCCCTGCAACTTGCTGTGCTGCAGAGTCTTCTGGCTAATTTGGAAAGCCCTCCTTCTGAGCCCTGGAGCCCATTGGCATAAAGCATTCCTTCAAGCTGGACTGAAGTCTACATTCTCCTTCCCTGCTCCAGTTTTGAGCTCTTAAAACAATTTAAGTATGTTGAACATGGGAATGGCCTTATCCGCAAAATGGAAACTGATGGGTTTGTCCCCAGGTTTTTCTCTGTCTGGGAACAGTTGAGTTGAGCCCTCTCGAATGTCTAGCTACTGACAGCCCCAAGGCTTTTGTTTTTGCCTTGAGCTTTTGCTAACTACTGTCATTTGGTTATGTTTTAGAATGCTTCATTCCAAAAGGAAAATTAAAAGTTATCTCACCTGTTAATTTTAAAATTACTCTGATCCTATTTAAGTAGCGACTTCTAAAGACTGGAACATGTCAACAGCTCCACACTACTAGTATTGTGGAATTGTTTTCTGTGATTTTTTATTTGCAGGTTGATATAATTTAGTTCTTGAAGCCAGTCCTGTCCTAGTAGGTAAGAGGGGATACAGGGCAATCAAAATAATTATGAATTTAGGTTCTTGGGCAAAATAACAGAGAGGCTGCTACTTAAGATTACTTGACAAAGTATTAGATGAAGGAAATAACATTCTGTCAAGTAAAGGTTTAAGGAAAGCGTTAGGTCTGGTGGTCATGTTGAAAAAGTAAAAGTGAGGAAAGAACAGCTTTTGTCAGACTTCAAGACAGCAGAATAATGCAGAATCACTGTCATGCTATTTACAGCAATATTTTGCTCAAGTCTCCATTTAACTGCTGTTTGAATCTATGCTCTTATATCTTGATTCTTGACTGAAAATCATTCCTGGTCAAGGTAGCAGGCAACCCCAAAGGAGAAAAAGAATTAATGAATTGTAGATAGAAGTGTCACTCACACTCTGCCCTGGAGAATGCTGTTCCCCAAGAAAGCTGGGTGTAGATGAATACCCCAGTAGGTCAACTGTTGGCATCTCAAGGGTTAAGAATGTAGCCTGTGCTTTAGCTGCTTTCACTCTTCTTGTCCTTCCCTCTGACTGTGATACTGAGGGACTGGGAGAGAGAGGGATGTTAGCCTGCATAATTGTCAAACAAGTGGTCCCAGTGTTATTCTATGGGCAACCAATTGATGCAATCTGTGGCTCTGTCAACGAGTGGATCTGTTATCTCACAATTGGGACAGATTAAGAACAAGTGGTCAATTTAAGGCAATTCAGGGAAGTGGTGCTTTGTTGTCTTATTGCAGTGTTTGAGCATGCCCTAACTCAAATTCTAGCTTCTGTGTTGTAGGAGTTTTTAGTGAGGGGTTTTTTTGTTTGTTTGGGTTTTTGTTTTGTTTAGAATACATTATTTTCTTTCATTCGACCTTTATTTATTTAATTTTCTAGTTTGCAGCTCCAGTGCTACATATGTAGATGTGGCAACTGGGAAAAATGTGACATGGCTATAATAAAAAGATAAATCCATGTTAGCCCTTCCCTAGTCACACAGTTCATGAATGAGGGATATTTTCCCTGAGCAGTTGTGTGCTAGAAGTCATTCAGATGTGTTGCTATTTTTGAAGACAAGTTTTGTAGGGCAGAATCTCTCCCTCCTTATGTACATCTAGAAACTATTTTCTTTTTATGTAGCCTGAAATTTGTATGGAACATAGTTCAGGAATTCAACTTGTTCTATCAGCAGACTTTCTTATTGACTTCCATTATTCCCTAAGTCCTTGTTCAGAAAAGGTTTTTTTAAAGGGCTGTTGTCCCAGCAGTTGCTTTACAGCATGTGTACGCTTGGCCTGTCAGCATGCCTATGTACTTTGGCTGTATAAGTTGTAGGGTTGGCTCACAGACTTGAGCACCTAAATTTAGATGCCAGGGTGTGAGCTCATTGCCTGTGCTCCCATTATAGTCTGCAGAGATCTAGCCAGTGGACCTGAAGAACTGTTCAGCTGACTGAACATAGGTATTTGCTTTAGGATGAGCAGAATAGTTCTTCAGATACCATTGATTATAGTGGGGACTTAAGCAGCTAGTTGAGGTAAAAATGCCTACATCTAGGTTTTACTATGTATGAGCTGTCTCACCCTAATGCTGTTTTTACCTCTACCTGTTGAAAAATTGGTTTATGCTCTTTAGCTGTTAAAACTCCCTTGGTGAGTTCTCTCCTATATTACTTTCTTTTGAAAATAATAATAGTGGTTGAAATTCCTGAGTGCTAAAATCTACATCTTGAAGATGGTACCTGTCTAGAGCTTTCTCTAACAATCTAATCTTTAGTTTTCTGGGACTCATAGACTGGTATCTTAGTTCAGCTGAGAAACAGGCTACCTTTTATCTCCCTGCCCCACGTACCTCCCTTGAGAAAATCTTGGTGTTGAGCTGAAGCTCAATCCATCTGACTCAAGTCAGGTTTCTTGTGTGTCCTACTGGGAAAGGAATGAGCTTCTTGCAATCTGTATGCTATCTCAAAGTTTTGTGAGGAAGCAGCAATGAAGTTGTGGTGTTTTCTCTTATTCAGTTGCATGTGCTATCCTAGATGGTCACAACTAGCTTTTAACTTAAAATGTTAATTTCTGTTGATTACTTAAATAGTGCTGTTGTACTGAAACGATGATCACAAATGAGACTGAGGCATTGGAGTGGGGAGGTTTAATAATGTGAAAAGCTGCTTTGAAGCTTTGAATTGTGAAATGTATCTATGAAGGACTAATTTTTTTTTTAATAGCAGTAAAATTTTCAGGGCCTTGAGTTCAATGTGATTAATTGCTAGTTGTTTCATATTAAGGAAGAATCAATTGTGTAGCTGAGAAACTAAGACACAAAAATGTCTTTTGTTACTCCCATCTTCTTCTTCCTGTTATAGTAATAGTTGCTTTCCAAAGGTTTCTTCGTAGCTAGAGTGCAGCTCTCTGGATATGCAGACAGCTTGGATTTTGCTATGTCCTCAATATTCAGAGCGCTCGCTAACCACAGGATGCATTTGGTATTTAGTGAGTGAAGTGGCTGGGGGGGGAGCACAGACAGGAACTGAAGAATTGTGCTTAAACAAATAGATACTCTTAGTTAAATATCCCACGCTGTACAGATTGCTAGCTGAAATTGTTCCATCTTTTAGTGTTCATGCTGCACAGTGTTGTTTTTCAGTCCTTTTGACTTCATTTATGGAAGTGAATAGATTTATGTTAGAACAGGAGTAGATTGGCACAGTTGTAGTAAACTGGGGGACTGGTGGAATGCAGAGTAGGCATCCTGTAGGAATTCAGCCTGTAACTGTCTCTTTTGAAATCTCAGATTCTGAGGTAAAGTGATGGGTTTGTTTGAACCATCCCTACAGGTGTAGATTTCTCAGAAGGAGATTAAGAGGGGACGGTATCACTCTCTCAAACTTCATGCTTTTTTTTCTTCCATGTCTTGTTTTGCAGTTCTAAATACAGGCCGCCTGATGAGTATTTTTTTTGCTTTTCTTCTCTCCCATAACTGTATCAGTGTCGTATCCATCTGCTTTGAAACATCACTTTGTATCTGGGGTTTTTTTGTGTCATGGCTTTTACTTGAGAGTTAAAAAAATCCTATTAAAAATTACAGAGGAGATAAGTCTATGTGCATAACTGTATTAGAAGTTTTACATTAATTTTTCCAAATTTCCATTGAAAAGATCTAATTTAATTTCATGGACTAAGTAATATATTAATCTATTTCTGTAGAAATCAAAATCTCTTGAAGTTATACAAGAAGCTCTATTAAAAGTCACCACGTTCCTTCAACGATCTGGAAATGTGGTATTTGAGTGAAAAGGGTCTATGCAGTGTTTTCTTCTGATCCTTTTATGTTAGTGTAAATTTTAAGAAGTCTTTAGTAAATGCTTAAAAAAACCCCAAAACCCCAACATATTTTTAGCTGTTCCAAATACCCTTTTGAAGAATTCAAATCCATGTGTTTGATAGTGAAACTTACGAAAAGTAATATGAAAGAAACTGGTGATCTGAAAATAATTTGTCCAGTATGTAGCAGTAAGTGAGATTATCTACTCAGAAGGAATGTTCACTCACTAACTTTTCATATTGACCTTTTGGGGATTTCAGTCTTGAATCGCTTCAGCTGGAATGTAATTACAGAAAACACTAGAAAGTCTTTCAGACTGTGGTTGCTCACTACTGCTAATGTGGGCATGCTTTAGAAAGGGTGGTCCTGAAAGACCCTGAGGTTTGTGGTGGCCAGCTGATGGTGAGCTTCCAGGACTCTGAAATGGCTCCTTGTTGGCAGGAAAATGCTAAGGGGTGATGCTGCAGTAGTGTATGTCACTAGTGAAGACCAAAGCTAGAATATCATGCCTGTTTCTTGTACCTTGTACCAGCTCTTCAGAATTGTTGCCAGCATAGCATCATATACAGCAAAGATTGTGTCTGTGTTCGTATTAACAAACAAACCAAACTGACTAACAAATATAAAAATCCCCAACCAAAGCCACCACCACCACAACCAAAAAGCCTCAGAGCTCACTGAGAGAAGAGCCCCAGAGCAGAACAGATCCCACTGAGAGCAGCCAGCGACAGCAGGATCGTTCTTGTTCACCACTGGATTCTCAAACTTAATTTCTGGTGCAGCAGGCGAAAAGCTTCTGCTAACCGTGCTAGCATAGAAGATCTGTATAAATTGCTAAATGTGATGACTATAACAATTACACAAACATTAAACTCAGCCTTGTTTTTCTTCTAAGTTGGTGCTCTGAAGTTAAACTTGTAATGTTTTTGGTAAGGTCAGTAATGACCTAGAACAGTCCTGTAATGATCATGTAGAATTGTATAGTTGAGTTACCATCTCATTAGTTTGAACAGGTCAGAAAAATGCATGTTTCTTCTAACATAAAAAGTAAACCTGTTGCTTACAACTTTAACATTTTAGTATTTTTTGGGTGCCAGGTAACAGCAGCAAGTTCCTGCTGCCATGCCATCAAGATAAAAGTTTAAGTAACAGTCTTGGTAGCGAAAGGCATCTCTTGTCCTGTGACTGAATCGTCTGCTAACAGCGTTACCATACCTGTCAGTGATTTCCTTTGTGGTATATCAACCAAGTTTTTGTAAAGACAGACCCCTGCTCTGATGTCTACTGGAGTCTGGACAGCTGATCACTATTTTCCAGTGGTTGTTTTGAACCACCAAAGCAGCGGTTACATGAGAATGGACCATTTCAAACCTGTATGGTTTGCACTTACTGTAGTGGAGCTGTTTAGTCAAGTGAAGCAGCTCTGAATGAGTCCAGCAGTTTTTTTTAGGTAGGTTCAGAGAGTTCCCTGAGGAGTAACTTCTGAAAGGGACCCATAAGGAACTTCTTTTAAGTGCTTAGCAATGTTTTTGATACCCTGAACTGTAACAGATTTTCAGTGTAGAAAGCAGGCAGCTGTCAGGCATGGTTTAGGAAGATACAAACTGTTAAGAGACAAGAAAAAAGAGACAAAAATTTTATTTGCATGAGACTTTCCTAAAACAATTAGCACTACCATAGATACAGCCCTCTGTGTCACCAGCATGAGAAGCATGGAAGAAATGCAGTTTTTGTCCTAATGTGTAGGAGTTTGGGAAAAGTCCCATAAAGAGTATTTCTTTAGCTTTGAGCTCCAAAACCAATCCCCCCCCCTGCCCCCCCAATTTTAAATGTGGTTGGAAGAGATGAAACAAACCACGAAGCAAACTAATGCGAAGATATCTGACAGTCTATTTTGGAACTCATTTCAAAGTAAGATGTGTGGCATTTAGCTGGTTATAAGAACTTGTTCAGAGTCCATTATTTTGAGGTTTCAGAATCTAGGTATTCACATTCAGAAATAAATTTCACTGGCATTAGTTTCACTGTTTCTGATTCCAGGTTCCACGTGCTATTGTTGCATTGATAAATAGCACAGCCAATGAAATGTATTAGGCATGGCAGGAGGCATTGTTAATGTCTTCCACTGTTCCCATGGAGGTGAGATGGGAATGAAGAGCTCAACTTGAGTCCTCATCTTCAAAATACAACTTTGCTGCTGTACTTTCTCGTATCCAAACCTGAAAGTTCTTACATTGTTGAGTTAGCAGCTATTTGGGGATTGTAATGTGGCTTGCTAATGAATTATATTGAAATTACCAGATTTCTTGAAATGCTGCAATGCTCCTATGTTATTTAACTGTATAAATATATTGTGCTGCTTTCATCCCTTCTTTCCAGCCTAACCCTGGAGTGAGACAGGCAATATCAATAACTGTCTTCTGTGATGCTGTGCCATGAATAATCTCAGTAGAGAGGTCTACCAGAGCTCTAATAGCAATCCTGAGATGTTGATCTGGTTATGTTTTGGCACTTCTGTGGATTTTGCTGTTTCTCAAGCATCAGGCTGCCACTGTATTTGGACAAAAAACTTTGAAACACAGCCACCTGTTCAAAGTTGTTTTGTGAAATGAATTATTTCATCTTTCCCCACGTAGATATTGAAGCAGATATATACAGCATACTTTTACACTATGTTCTGCCTATTGTTATGACTTTAGTCACTGTTCCTTTAGGTCATCTTTGAATGAGGAAATCCACCTTGTTAATGCTTCTCAATTTGATCATTCTCGTAGTGTGGCAATTCCTGTGTGTTTCAATTTCTGAAACTTAATGGCCTTTTCCCTGGTATGAAAGCATCCACTTTTTTTAGACTTTTCTCTACCATAATTGAATGTACTAGGAAGTAATTTATTGTTTTCTTTCAAAAGTGTCTGGCCAAGATGTGCAAAAAGTTCTTATCCTGATACTGAAGCACGTCTTGTAAATTACTTTTTCATTGACCTATGTGAAACAGAATGATTTCCTTGGAAAAGCTTTTAGTGTGGTCTCTTTTGATTGTCACACCTGCTCTGTTAATATTTTGCTAATACATTGCTCTGTTTATTTTGTTTCTTTTGAATTAGAGATGTCTGCTGCTATATGCAACTGACTCACTTTAAAGGCACTATTTAGAAGGGAAAGAGTTTGGGTCAGTAAAAGGATTTAATTGTGAACTACAGAAAATTTGTCTGTAAAGCTGTGGATGAGGGAAATTAAGCTGACATTCCATCCATCCATTGATACCTCATCCCAAAGCACTACTGCACTTCAGAGGAAGTAGGACACCAAAGGCAAGACCTTGGTGTACTGGAAACTCATCCTAGTTGCATTGGTTTCAGAGGTGTTGGCAAGAGGCATGGCAGCATGCCTTGACTGATACAGCTGTGGCAGTAAAAGTTCCCTGAATCACTTGGAGTTTATATTGACAAGCTCTGATTTTCCTGTAACACACTTGGAAGATAAGATAAGCCAGTAAATGTTATTAGCTCTGTCCTTGTCCTAAGCAAACAGTGCAGGTCATCACATGGCTGGTTGTATTGAACTGGCAAAGCCCTTCAATTACAGATCCCATGCTGCAGAGTGGAATGGGATTCTTGAGGCCCATGGAATGTGGGCTTCCTCACCCATGAATCTGAAGGATGGTGTAGCATGACCTCACTGTTGTGCTGGTGGCTCAAGTGGTCATCTAATGCAAGAACTGAAGGCTGAACTTCTTGTGATTTTGGAGAACCAGGCTTTTCTTCTCAAGCCTGAGTAACTGTTAATTCCTTATCAATTTAACTTCTGCTGTGTCATGCCCTTTGTTTTAATAGCCATGACTCACTGTATGGGCACCAGTGTGTTATGCTGAGTTCAAGTAATAGCCTTCCCTCGGTCATGGCCGTGCTTCAGCATCGAGCTCTGGCTGAGGGCGGCATTGGGTTACTCACGAGAGGAAGGGCGTGGAGGAAATGTGATACAGCTTGACAAATGGCGTGTAACCCTTTTAGCCTGAACCTGCCAGAACATACACACATAGTCAAGGCCATATGCTGCTTAAAGATCATTTTATATATGAAAAGAGAAGAGCAGCTGGCAGACATAGCTAATACAGGGGAGTTCATGGGGTTGAGATGTCCCAGGCCTGAAGCTTCAGGCTTCTGGGAGCCAGTCTAGTTGCAGGAGAGATGACATGTCTGAAGGCTGTGCGTTAATTGAAGGGGAAAACATCAGTTTTAAGTTTTGCCATTTTTTATAAAAGGAGCATAAGAAAAACAGGAAAGATTATCAGAATTCGTACTTCAAGTATAGGTGTTTGGTGTGGTGCTTTTTTTGAGGAAATAGTAGCTGACAAAAGCAGAATGAAAACATAGGGACACATAACATGTTTGAACATATGATATAAAGCCTGAGTGTGAAAGAGCAATCCTGAGCGAGTATTAAAAGCATTGGAGTAAGACAATTTCTACTTCTTGACCCAGTTTGGTTTTGTATTTTTCTCTTGTAAACCTCACGGTTTAATATTTGAGTACTGTCATTCATTTTAAGTTAATAGTAAGCCACTCTCAAGCCAAGCAGATTCATGTTCATAAGTCCCTTGTAAGGACCTCCTGTCTCTGTGATGCATTGAAGAAATAATGTCAGGCATTACGACTACATCAAAACTCTAAATTAAAGTCTTCATGTAACTGTCAATAAACACTGTCTTGAGAGGCTGTAGGCTTTATTGAAACCTCAGTGTTCCTTTGACAGCCTTATTTGCCATCATGCTAGTCAAAGAGAAACAGAGGAGGTCACTTAATTAGGGGGTGACCAGAAAAGCAATGGGAGGAGCCATGTTCTCAAAAAATATTTCTTGTGTGCATTTTACAACCATTCCCCCTGTGCTTACCTGGGCTGAAGATGTTTCTGTGTAACAACTGGTTTGTTGTAAGTTCTTCTCCTACCATTCATACTGGGCCTTCTCCTCAATTGCTGATGTACTTCTGTCTCATACTGTGAGTGAAGAAGTAGAAAAATTTTCCAGCGTTTGGAGTAGATTCAGCCAGGAATAGCTTTGGGTTTTCTTCTAGAACAGGGAGATGTGCTGCAGTGAAAGGAGTGCACAGGGAAACAGGCATGAAAGGAGATATGGCAGACTCTGTCCTGTGGGATGAGGGATGAGGTACACTAGTTTCATCTTAATTTAATGTGAAATGTGGGGGAAGGCTGAGGATGGGGATTGTAAGCTCTGTATTACATAAAGGTATAAGATTTTGGAACTTAGCTTTGCGTGAAGGAAGCATTATGTAACAAAATAAAATATTAATATGAGGTTTTTAGCAAGGAGACAAATTTAAGATTTAACACTTGTCATAGACAGCTATATTAAAGCAACTGGATTTGTATGATTCAAAAATCTAAGAACTATCTATTATGTTTAAGGGAGTCTCTCCCTGTGTGTCTTTGATATTCTCATCTCTTCATCTTCGGTTTATTTGCTTCCCCTCTGTTGTGGGAGAGAAATGTTAGATGTCTTTTATGGATTTGTGACTGGCTTAATGCACACAGATTGGCAGTAACTTTTTGTAATTGTTAACTGTTGATGATGGCTTTCTCCTCCTACTGAAAATACATTTTACGGTTGGGCAAGTTGTGGAAAAATTCACTTAAGTTTTCTAACAGTGATTTTTAATGCTCCTTTTGCTGGGGGAGCAGCCAAAGTGGGGAAATCAGTTTGGCTGTGAGTTCCATGTTGGATGTGTTTTGCTAACAAAGGTCAATGCTTACATTTTCACTTCAAAAGAGCTTGGAACTTGTCTTTGCTAGACCTCTGGAAGAAGCAGTTTGTTCGGCTTCATTGCCTATTGAACAGGATTTTAGTGAATGGTTAAATTACTTTGTATGTGAACTATGACTTTTTTATGACCTGTTTAAAACTAATTAACACACCATGCTTGCTTGAAGCTACTTGTGAGTTTTGACTTTCAACAACAAAAAACCAAACTTGAGCAAGTGCTAAACTCCTTCACTTAGACTTTAGTCCACTTCAAAAAAATTTCCTCTGCATCAGAAGTATAAAACCAACACACTTTACTTTTCTCTCTTACTGTATGCGTCCTTTTTCTTTGAGCTACAACCAATCACAGTAAAATGCTTCATTATATTTTACCGTGGGAGGAATGGCAACAACAGCACATGTGGAAGTTTGACATTTAAAGGTCCCTTCCAACCCAAACTGTTCCATGATTCTAGGTTTCAGGGCAGAAGTAAATACAATGCCTGACACACCACCCTTGACTAAGAAAAACCCAAACCCCAAACAACACCGACCGAAAAAAAAGCCTCCAAGAACACACACCAGAAGAAAACCAAACCCAAAACAGCCCTATCATTAAACAGAACTTAGAAAAGAGAGCAAGAGCAGAGCTAAAAAGTACTTTCAATCATGCTGCTGGTTGAGGTAGGCAGTTCTTTAATTGAGACATTTTCATCACTTATGGTGGTATAAAGAAATGTAATTTGTAGCAAGAAGTAAGCAAATTATTACTACCAAACTTAAAATCACAGTTAGTAGCATTTAGTTTTGTTTACTTTGGTGTGTTTGTTTAGGTGTTTTTCTTTTTTAACTTTTATGTTGGTTTTTTGCTTCTTACACTGATCAGTTTTACAAGTCATGCATAATATTTCAGGAACAGTATCAAAATACATACCTTCAGTTTCTTTATCTAAAAATGTTATTCTTTCCTTTTAGGCAATCCTTTGCCTAAAGAATGCCTCCAAATTATTTTTAGTGTCAATGGCAAGGATGTTTTGTATCTTCTTTCCCCTGACTCAATGTGTGTCTAGAGCATGTAATTTAAAGTAAAGCTGCTTCTGAGGCTCTCCCAGGCTGTCTGTATTAAACATTGGAGAGTCAGTTCTAATCACTAGCAGAGTGCACAAGCCTGCGCTGCCCTGTGTGTTGGAACTTGCAGTTGTGGCACATATTGCCAAGAAGAAATCTCATTTCCAGTAACTGGGTGGCAAAGAGTCTGAAGCCACTGCAGCTAAAAAATAAGGAATGTGAGAGGATGAAGAAAACACTGGGTTATATTTTGGTGTTCCCTTTTCAATATTCTTCTGACAAGAACTGAGTGTAAGTTTGGAAAAAATTGATACTGTTTTTTTTCCTCCCCCAAGTTTTGAGATGCAATTGTAGCTTCATTAACATCGGGTACCTGGGATCACTCTTCTACTACTATATTACAAAAAAGCCCCACCTCTCATTATACCGTTATACAACTGTGTGAAATTTTGTGGGGATTAGGGGATATATAAGTAAAGCTTGTATATAGGTTCAAGATCGAAGTGTAATAGTACTGTTAAGTAAATGCTGAACGGTCACACTTTGTGCTTCTTATTCTTAAAAGGTAAATAAAAAATACTTAGAGTAGGGCACCAGTATGTACATCTTCAGATTTAAGAGCCCTCCAGTGGCTAAGGATATTTTTCATTTATGCAGATGGAAACAGTGTAGACTAATACTGTTTTATAGAGGTGGTACTAAATAGATTTGTAAGATTTCTTTACATTTATATCTGTTTAGCCTTTATCCTATTTAAGGCACTGTTGTATTGCAAAAGGGAAAGGTGGCAGTAGAGTTTTTGTTGTGAGCATCTCCCCCATCCCCAAACCCTGTGTACTTATTTTTCTTTGGTGTAGGGTTTGCTGATAAAGCAGCAGCACTTACCAAAAGCGCATTAGATAATTGCTTCATAAAACAGTGATTTTCATGTATTGTTTTCTTAATGTTGTGATAGTCATGCTGAATCGCCTTCACTGTAAGAGTACTGCCACTGCTAGTCACACGCTGAGTTATTGCTGAGACAGTTTCTTGCTGTAGCATTAGGTAAATCTCCCTCTCATCCTCCCTAAGTAAACAAAAAAAATTTGCTTGGAGTTTCTTACAATCTTCCTATTGATTCCTCTGTCTTCCAGTCTATTCTGGAAAACAGCACTATGTTTTCTTTGCTGTGGTTTTGCTTGTGGGTGTGGGTTTGGGGACTTTTGTGAGTCTTTCAGGAACTTCTGGATACTGGAGATCGGCAGCAGAGACAGCTGGCTGATTGCTCCTATGGTTATTAGCAGGCGGATGGAACAAAAAGCATGTCAGTCTTTTTGGCACTATTTCAGCTACACTTGCCCTCTGCACAAAGGACTTTTGTATTTTTTGTTACACTGAGGATCCTTGTATAGCAAAACAAATCATGATGGGAAAATTAAGTGTATGGGATATTTGTACCCCTTGTGACTCTTCACTATTGTAATCCTTCTGTTGAGCTTGCAATAGACTTCATGTTGAAGCCTTTGTTTTCTCCTAGGAAATAGTGCAAGGCCTCAGCTTGCATCTAAGAGTAAAGTACACAAGATCTAGAAGCCTGGAAATCCAGACTGTGGTTTCTTCATGTGTCGTGGGGATGTAATGTCCTTTTTATATCACTGTGAACAAAACCAGCAAGGGGTGCTGGAGGAAACTATTTGTGAGACTGTTTTAATATCATTAGAGCGAGGTAATTTCTGCTAATTAGCCAGTTATTTTGGTTGCCCTGAAAGAGTAGTAGGGAAGCTACAGAGAGCGGGGTTTTTTCCCTTGCCTTCACTGTGTTTGAAACTCTGAAGATTGATATCCTCACACTAAAAAGATAAAATTAAGATAGCATCACACCTTGACAAAGTTTATACTTTTTCCTTTAATTGATGGTCTTTAGTGTATGTTTTTGTCACTTAAGACCTAGAAACTGGCACAGATTTACAAGAACTAGAGAGTGTTTTCTGACTATAATAAAGAAAAAAAATCCCAGAGTAGTTCTGACTTTATATAAAAATGTGATTTGTGAGGGTATTTGGTATGCTTTTGTGGCTGCCACTGCTCTGTCCGTTTTCTGTTAGAAGTCTTTACTGGGATCAATGGCTACTCACTCCTTGCTGAAAGCTTTTTTACTTCAGAATAGTGATGCCCCTTGAAGGACATGGGATGTGCTCAGAACCATTTTCACACGTGTTGACTTGTTAAACCATTTCTTAAATGGTCTTGTTTAAGTTTCACAGGTGGTCATGGATAGGGAACCCAGGAACAACTAAACTTGTTTTTTTCATGCTAACTGCATCTTCGTCTCACTGAATTTATCTAAAAGCTCACTGAAGCTTAGGAAATTTTGTCTAGTGGATGGAGAACAGCATCTTCAGACAATTTGAGTTAAGTTTGTGGTGATTTTTATTTGGTTTTTTGCTGTTGGTTGAGGTTTTGTTTGTTTCTTTCTACTTTTCTGTTTCTCTGCTGAATTTAATCTGATAGAAATTCTTGTTCTGCACATATATTGCATTTGGGATTCTGGATCTGTACTTTCTAGGATAAGTTAGAAAACTAGAACAGAGTTTTTTCTTTCACCTGAGATAGCATATGCACATATATTGAACAGATACACCGTGCAGAGAATTCCCATTCTTAATATATCTTAGTGTATGTATATGTGTTGAATGGGCTTTGCTAGAGAATTAAAGGCATGCAGGGGCATTGCTTCTGTCAGAACTTCTGCATGGCTGTGGAAGTGACCAGGAGGCAAGCTGCTTGTGCAGTTGAGTCTTTGGATGAGAGAGATTTTTTCAATAAATAATTGTAATACACTTTCTATTTATGTCTTTCATTGCACAAGATGTAAAATCTGTAGGATGTACAGTGCTTGAAAACTTGTTAAAGCAGCTTTGAGCCTTTCTAGAAGGGTTGGTTCCAGATGTAGTGAGGGGCTTAATCTTCTATGGCAGAATAAAATGAAACTCTCTATTTTTTTCCCAGAGTTCTTGCTGGTGATCCTCACATACTGCTATGTCCATCAGGTGCTTCTGGGACTGTGTAATTGTAGCCTGAGGGTGTTTTATGTTACCTGTCTCAATGTGTGGGCCTGCAAGTGGTGAGGTTTTATGGCAGTATTTGTATGTGTATGTTGAGGAAGTGATGGTATTGCTTGAAAATATCTGCTTCTTTGAGCTGCCTGACGTCATTCAAGTTGGTGAGTTGGTTGCTGCTCCTTCAGCAGGTCCTGATGATGGAGGGTAACACTTTTTGCTTGTTAGGCTTCTACCAAAGCCATCTCAGTTCAACTAGGCAGCAGTTTATACTTGCATTTAAGTTTGCAGTGGCTCTTCTAAATGCATTAAGCAGAGCAGCCTTTGCATCTTGGGTGCGGATGTATGAAAGTAGAGTCTCAGAAAATCCTCAATTAAGTTACCCCTGTTCTTACATTGAATGAAGTAGAAGTTGTGTTTTTAGTGTATGTAATGTTGAATAATCAAAACTGTTAAATTGAAGGATGAAACGTACCACAGCCAGAGTTTCATGAAAGCATGGTCGAAGCATGAGGAGGTTTTCTTTTCTTGTATAATCCTGCTTCAGAGTACGGAAGGATGTGTGGTATCAAAAAACAGGCATTTTTTTAAAGTGAGCATAACCAACGTATCCTTAATTGCCTAGATGTAGTTGAAAAAATGAATGCCTGTCTCATATGGCACTCCTCTTCAAGAGGCTTCACCAGGTGCAGAAGATGAGCTCAACAGAGCTAGCTGTGAGGAAACCTGGCCTTTTCTACCTAACCACTTCAGTATTTCCACACTGAATCTCACTACTGTTTTGTTAGTCATTTTTCCACCCTTCTCTTTCTTTCTGCACTAACATGCAAATATGGGTAAGGAACTTGCTGATAAAGTGAAACAGGTGACTGCTTTTAACCTTGCTGAAACTGTCTACTTTGAAGGGTTTGGAGGTTTGGTGTGTGTCCTTGTAATAAACACTGATTGTTTTCTCACAAATTACATTCTTGCTCTTCCCTGCTACCCTGAAAGATTAGTAGTGAGGAAGAATCCATCTACCT
The DNA here is from genome assembly GCA_013397895.1 of Origma solitaria. Lineage (NCBI taxonomy): Eukaryota > Metazoa > Chordata > Aves > Passeriformes > Acanthizidae > Origma > Origma solitaria. Next base: position 1,484,813 of record VZRL01004803.1, read on the forward strand.
TATAGAGGAAAAATAAATTTAATCTTCTTTTTTTTTCCCTACTGTCTTTGACTCCTGTGCTGTCATCAGGTTCAAATGGAGTAGCTGTGTTCAGTTTTTGGTGCTATCTAGCTCTGGTAATCAGTCTCCCTCTTCTGAATCAACAGGCACTGGCTTTAAGGTTGCCTGATGGTGAATGAAGAGCATGTGTTTGGTTTTGGTTTGTTTGCTTTGTTTGTTTGGGGTTTCATTTTTGTGGGGGTTTGTTTGTGTTTTTTTAGTTTCACTGATACTTTATGTAGAGTGTTGCCCACCCACTGTGCTTCTGAATATAACTCTCTAACTTAGAGCCACTTAATTTGCAGCCCCTGAATATTGTCAGGAACATGCAGCCCCTTACAGCAGATGGCTGTTAGGCATTAGGTTACTATGGAAAATTCGGTGCAATTATGATAATCTGCTTTCTGTATGTATCAAGAACATACTCATCTGATGTTTAGGATATTACTTGCTCCTTTTCATGCATATTTTTGTCATTTTTATATGATCTTTAAAAGTGCTTCATAGGTTAATGTGGAATCACTTCTTTGTTTTGCTGGTAAATGAAGACAGTCACCAGCTTCTTGCTGTGGAGTACATGATTGAGGAAGTTCTGTGTGTCTGTTTAAGGCCAAATTTTAAAACTTTCCCTAGAACTACATGGAGAGCTCTTCAAAGGATTGATCCAAAGGGGTTTCACCTGTTTTTAGAGTCTCTTCACACTCAAGTTATTGTCCTCATAAATAGCTCACTATTTTGGATATACTGCTTGTTCCATAGGTTGACAAAAGTTATCATGGCCTTTTTAAGTAGTATGGACAAATTACGTTATTTCAAGAGTCTTTGAAATTGTTAGAAACTTCTTAGCAGTATTTAGCTCCTGATGCCTTTTAAAATTTCTGACTTCAGGTTCCTTTTAGGCACATAACATGACCAGAAGTTAAAACTTGGGTTTGGTGAGCAGTGTTTTGTGGGCTACCCTGATTGTTTCTTGGTGTACAGATATCATTGTTAAAAGTTTAGAGAAAAGTTGTAGGATATGCAAGAACTTAAATCTACTCAAGGAAACATTTGCAAGAGATGTTAGTGTTGTAGAAAATCTTCCCAGGCTGCAGAGAAAACGCTAACTCAATACAGTAATTGTACTATTAAGTTCAACTCAATATGCCATAAAGTGATGGGAAAATTAAACTTTCTACTGATTTTTTTAAGGGTTCTGATGGACTGAAGCTGTTGAGAGCAATCCCTCAAGCAGAACCATTTTGAAAGTTGATTATAATTATTTTAGGCCTTTGCCAAGGCTATTCTTTGTTTATTTTGTCTACTTAAAACCCCCCTAGAGTACTTGAACCAGGTTATTTACCATATTAAACAGAGAATTAGAATTTGAATGATAGTTTTACTAGTATTAAATTCAACTGTGATACCAGAGATGTGTGATATAACAAGTACACAAATTTGCGGAACACGTTGGCTAACTCCATGCAAGCAGTTTCAGAAGAGAAGTCAAAACAACTCATAGTTTGAGTAAATCCTGAGTTGGAGTGAGTTCCTCTGGGTGTTTTAAGATGTTTTGGGGAGTACTGTGTAACTCAGAGTAATGCTCTTCCTGGAGAGAAACTGTAGACTGGGGGCATAACTAGAAGTAGTGCTATTAATAACTGAGGATGCTTCTAAATTAAATTCAGCTTATTAGGAAAATAGTAATTTACAAAGGTACATGTTACAGTATTTCCTGAACAAAGTAAATTTGAAAGGCAGTTTTTGTCAGTTTAATTAAGGCTTTTGTGGCATTAATATATATAATTCATACCCGTCAAGATTTTAAAACTAGACCTTCTTACTGAGACCACATCCAGAAATGTTCTGGCTTTAGTAGTATGAAAACAGGGACATGCAGAAATGTGTGAACCTCTTTTTGTGTCTGTTTGTGTTAATAACCTCTTCTCGCAGTGTTCAGGATGACAAATAGTGACAGCATTCCCAAACAGACAAATTATTGGAATAATAATGATGAATAACCTTAGATACTTGCTCTGTGGAATCTGTGAGCTATAAAGCTTTCAGTACGTGTAAAGGTCATGGATAACTAGGCAGCGTAGTGGTTCAGAAAGTTAAAAGAAATACTCAGATTATCTAAGTTATTCAAGCTGTAGTAGTTTGTGTTTGTCAAGCTCTCAAGTACCATCTTAAGGCACTTCAGTACGTGGAAGAAAAATGCTTCTGCAGGAGACTGTGCAGTCTCACAGCAGAACCGTGTTCCCTTGATGTACTGCTACCACCCAGGCCTGCAGAGATTCCCCAGTTTCTGCTTGTCCTTAAGGCTCCAGCTCATGAATGAAGTTAATGCTAACAGTCCTCAAGGATGGTTTGAAACTGTAATTCATATTTTTTTCCTACCAGCTGGTCTTCTGTTCATTGAACTCACAGTTGTGCTTGGGAATTTGCTTTTGCGCTCTGGCATGTAAAGCAGCCAGAGCAGCAGTTTCTGCAAGGGACTGTCTTATTGACTCGAGAGGCAGGAAGAGTAAGTGATTATCCACCCAGGATGGGAGTGGAGCTGGGAAGCAGGACAAATTAGACAAGTTCCCTATTCTGAAAGGGTAAGGAGGTTGCTGAACTAATTACACTAGTCTGTTAATTACACTAGTCCGTGTCCTAATGCGTTAGAGGGTCTGTGTGTTCTGGGAAGATAGGTCTCCTACTAAAATTGAGATAATTTCTCTCATGGTGGGTTTCCCATGGGGTCACAGGTCCTGCCAGCAGACCTGCTCTTGCATGGGCTCCTCTCTCCACAGGTCCTACCCGGAGCCTGTTCCAGCATGAGCTTCTCACTGAGTCTGTCTTCTTTGGGCATCCACCTGCTCTGGTGTGGGGTCTTCCATGGGCTGCAGGTGGATATTTGCTCCACTGTGGACCTGCAGGGGCACATCTCCCTCACCATGATTTTCAGCAAGGGCTGCAGGCAAACAACTCTGGCGCATGGAGCACCTCCTCCTTCTTGGTGTCTGAAGAGTTGTTTCTCTCACTTATTCACTCTTCTCTCCACCATTGTTATTCCAAGCAGTTTCCCCCTTCTTAAATGTTTTATTCCAGAGGTGCTGCTGCCATTGCTGATGGGCTTGGCCGTGGCCAGCAGCAGCTCTGTCTGGGAGCTGGCCGGCATTGGCTCTGTTGGACACAGGGGAAGCTTCTAGCATCTTCTCCAGAAGCCACTCCTGTAGCCCCCCACTAACCAACACCTTGCAATGCAAACCTGATACAGCCCTCTATCTTATGATGTTCATAAAGAAAGTTTGAACGGAGGAGGAACATGTCTTTAAGCAACATTGACAAGGCTGTCATTCTGTTGAGGAAAAAGCCTCCCAGCAAAACTAATACTGCCTCCACTTAGTTTGGTTCATCCTTCCAGTGGTTCAAGAGCATTAATTTGCTGAAATTGTTCTGTTTGTAGTGATGCTATACACTTGTTGACAAGTGGTGTGTATTTACACCACACTAAAAGTGAGAGAAGTCTGAAATGTGAGGTGTAGAGGTGTAATGGTGTTGGGATACTATTGGGGTTGTGTGGAGACAGCTTTGATCTGTAACAACCTTGTCCTGGGCTCTCAACTGAGAGGTGTGGTAACTCATATGATTGTGTGTAAATGCCAATGAGTCCTTACAAGATTTAATTAGCACAGAAGAGCATGTGTTTTGCAGGCTGAAATAATTAACTGGTTTTGGACTTGGTAGCTCCATTTTAAATAGTGATGATCTGTGACTCCTAACTTAGATGCGATGCAGGAATGAGAGGGCAGAATGAAGTTTAATGCTTAAATTTAGATACTGAAATTCAGACTGATATTTGACCTTTCTATTTCTCCCCCTTTTTTTAAGCTGCAGCATTCTATTTGTCTCTCTTCAAAGTTGAAATATGTTGATCTCAATTTTCATGTTGGTTTTGTGATGATGTTTTGGGATTTTTGGAGATTGCTGGGTTTGAGTTGGGAAAGGAGAAGATTTCCATAAAACTTATGCTGGAGTCTCTGTGAAAATCTCCTCATCTCAGTTAATATTTGTCAAATGCCATCTGTGAGACTTCTGTTAGTATGTATTGGCATTAGTGATTAACCTGCTATGCCCACCTCTGTGTTTAACTCAGCTGTATTTTTCATGGGGAAGTTGGAGATTAACCAAATTAAATATGATTCTTCCAATATCTAATCAATTCAGGATGTGATTTTCATCTTCAAGTGATGGTATTTATTCACAGTTGGTGACTGCATTTCTAAATTTGTTGAATTGCTAAATATACATTTTATAGGTGTTGGTTTCAGTGATCTCTGTAGGTCCCTTTCAACACAGGATACTCCATGATTATTTGTGAAGCTGTTCATATTTGGGAGGGAGGGGGAAGTATTTTAGCAATTTATTAACAAGCTTATGTATGTATTGCTTGTTGTCTTTCATCCATCTGGGCATCTTCTTGGTTTAGGTAACCTACACTTGTATCTCAAATTATTTGGATATTTCCATTTATCCTCTTGAAGAGTTCTACTCTTAAGTGTCTTCTTGCAGTCGTTTAAAGTTAAGAGCATCACGATGTGTCTCCTGTAGCCTGCTGAAGGAATTTTATCTCTTAAAAAGGCAGTTATCCATGCAGAGAGAAATGTAGAATCATATATTCATCTCATAACAGTTGCAAATCAAGTTTCTGAGCTACAACATAAAGGTTTCAAGGAAAAACTTAGAAAGAAATGCAGAAGAGATATTTCAGCATCCTTACTGAGCACTTGCACTTACTGTACACAAGTAAATGCTGTTGCATTTCTCTTACTTGACTGGAGAACAGGTAGAAATTATTCAAGACTATTTGTAAGAAAGCATGACTAACTCCCACTGTAATAGGAAAACATAAACACTTGCAGTTTGACTAAGTCTTAAATTCTACATGTTTTGTTTTCGGTGGAGGAGATGGATGGGTGATAAAACACAGCATGGAGTAGATATTTAAGCTTTGTAAATGTTTCAGATTAGTATAATAGTTTGCAGTCCTATACCTTGTGAAGGTACTTCTGTGGTAAGATTGATGGGTGTTGGTTTTGGTGGGAGTTTTTGTTTTTACAAATTTTAAGTAGTTTTCCCTCTTTACTCTTTAGCTGTCTCTAAAGTAATTACCCATCCATATGTTTGTGCTTCTTTCAACTAAATTGTTGCTCACTTGTAATGTTTCCAGATACTGTCTATTTACAAATTAGCAGCTGCACAAAACAAAACAGATTTAGAAGAACATGTGAAAGGTTACTTTTAAAGAAGAAAAAGGCGCTTGCAATTGAATGGCTTTAAGGAAATTGAGAGAAAGCTAGAGAACGCTTGTTTTCCTTATATATAACTTCCCATGCTTCATTTTAAGGGTGCAAGCAGTTATATAATATCATAGTCCAATGCAGGTTTAATTGTTGAGTGTTTTTCTGTTCAGTCTGCTGCTAGTACCCATAGTGTGTAAAATGTAAAGCTACTGGGCCAGATTAAAGCATTGTATTTGGACTTCCATAAACATCTCCCTCCTTATGAAGCACAGTTGAACATTACAGCTGAATAGTGCTCGAGATTACTGCTGTGAGTCTGCACTACGTCACTGTCAGTTTGGTACTATGAGGGCTTCTAAAACATTTCAGTATTCATTGCATTTCTCACTGTAAACTAGCCCTTGTACTAGCTGCTTTTTTTTGCTTGCATCTTTCTTGTGAGCGTGTAGAACAGCAGCAGGAAGAAGGAAAGGAAGCTGGACAAATCTCAGTTGCTGAACAAGTTATAGAACATCCTTGTAAGCGATTGAGGGGGCCCTCTTGCAGGACGTGTGCAGGTGTTGGTGCTAATGGAAATCGCTGCATCATGCTTCCTGTCCTGCACAACTTGGCATAGCAGCTCCTGGATTTTACTTCGGAATCTGCCTGTTGCTGTGGGACTTCGGCAAGAGAAGGTTGCTGCATTTCTGCTTGTGGAATTTTGGTTATAATTGGTTGTCACTGGCTGGGAATAGATCAAATGTACAGGTTGAACACCTGTTGCTCTAGATGATCTCAGACTGCCACCAGCACAGCGGGTTTTTAAAACCTACATATTTTCAATTGAACTTGTGAATGCTTGTAGCAAACCATTCATTCTTCTATGGAACAGGTTCGGATGCAGTTACTGCATTTATGTTTGGCATGTGGGAATATTTAACATGTAAAATCTGGCAGAAAGTTAAGTATGTTCTAAATTAATTGTTGTGAGAGGCAAAAGTTTATACTGTATATCTGTGGCTTTAATGGTTCATAGTTGAAAATAAACAATGTTAATAAATGAGAATATTTGGCTAAAGTTTTGTATGCCAAGTTAAGAGACTCTGCAATGCTGGTGTTGCACTGATGTTAAAAAGTGTGAAAATAAAGTTGTTCCAAGTCCAGCGTGATGATGGCATTAATTCCTACTACTCTACTGTGCAGAGCAACAATAACCCCTGCCAATCTCCTCTGTTTGGGAGGGACAAAAGGGTGGGGAAGAACGTCAGACTGTTAGCATAGTTTTCTAGTCCCATTTCAAATATTTATTGAGCCTGTTAACAAATACAAAATGAACCAGAGTCCTTGTCAAAGAGAGGTCTTCACTCCTTTTGTTGCCCTTGTGCCATTATGTAATGCAAAGTTACACAGAAGTGGGTCAGAAAGATAACTTCCATGTTTTGTGATCCTAATGGCTCTTCATAGTACATATTGAACACTTGAAGCCAAAAAAGTAAACTGAACAGGCTACATTTAAAACCCTAATTCTACAGTTTTTTCATATTAGCATTGCTGTTCAGGGCTTTTCTTTCCTCCCACCCCTGGCATCCTTCAGTAGTAATTTTATGTGTTTATAAAAGACATGGAACTGGGGTAAGTTCAGATGAAAATTTTGAATGATTTGGCTAAGGAAAATAATCTGAAAGAAGATTGTTGTTAGATGAGACAACTCCTGAACATTTTTCCTTCTCTTTCCTTCTCTTTGTGGTGTTCAAACTGCATCTTCCCACTCCAAAGAAACGTTCCTGGGCTAGGGACTGTGTCAGTGGCAGCAGTGCCTTAGTCCGTGAGGTCCATGGACCTTCTCTTATGTTAAATTAAGCCATGAAGCTTTCTTTAGAAGTGTTAAACATTCAGGGGGCTCTGACTGTGTAGAAGAAATAGTTATTTCATAAGTACCTGAGATGGAGTGACAGACCTTCTTCACCACAGGTTCTGTTTTGGAGAATGTGTGTAACTTCTGAATGAAGGGCTCGCTCACCCCTTCTCTATTGTCTCCTAGTTTTTTACTGCTACGCTGAAGAGGTAAAAAAGCCCAGATGAGCATTCTACTAAGCTTTGGATCGTTAGTGCCAAGTGCCTGCAATAAGTCATTCAAATCTCCCTCACAGAATAACTTGCCATCTGAACAATAGCTGCCTACACTTTCTGGTTGATGTATATGTCTCTGTGTGTGTGTATATATATGTGTATATATGTGTATATATATATACACACACACGTTTGTGGTAGATATGCTCTTACAAAGCTGATGTATTTATAGGAAAACTTCAAATAAACTGTTGTTTCAATTTTGCATGTTTCTTTCATGGATTTAGGGTTTGGGAGATGGATTTAAGCTCTGTAGGACATAAAACAGTAGGTGAATGCATGGATACAGTGATATTGCTGAACACAGGAAGCTTTGACATTTATAAAGCTCATGTTCAAATGTAATAAACAGAATTGACAGAAAGCTGCATGCTTCAATTAGCTAGAAGATGTGGGGGTGATAGGATAGGACAGGACTGTGAGCAACCAGTGTAAATACCTTTCTTCCTTATTTCATGATTGAGAGTGCTCTGATTTTGCTTGGATTGGCTTCTTAGAGATCATAAATGTGTCAGAGTCAGAGGAGGTCCTTTTGCTCCAAACCGTCAATGCAAATATTTTAATTATTTCTTATTTCTTTTGATCACTTCATCTGTAATGTCTTGTAAGGGAATATCAATTTTCCATAAACGCTATTTCATAATGCACATGCTGAAAAGCAGTAGTGCAGTATTAGCTTTCTGCCCTCACTTTCAGGAAGCAACTTCCTATACAATTTTGTGTATACTGTGCGTGGGGTTTCAATATATGAGTTACCAGATCTCTGAGTCTTGTAAGCATCTTGTTGGCATAAGTTGAAAACAAGATATGCATAGTGTTTTCACTGCAGCTGTTCTCTGTCTGTGCCTGTAAGAAGCAAAGTAAACTAAAAAAATCTGTATTTAAAACTCAACAACTGAACAGGTATAGGCAGAATTCTTCCTCCCTGCCATTAGTCTTTGAGGATGACTGCTGTGAAAGCACGTTTCTTGTGAGGTGTGTTAGGAGATACAGAACTCGTGATTTGCTGTTTGTACTGATGCATGTTGTACTATATAGATTTTATTTAGTTAGGTAATTAGAATCTCACACACACACTTAACCATGAAAAGTCTTTTTGATGCTTTTTAAAAAATAGTTTTTAAATAAAATAAAACTCAGAAAACTTGTCATTTTAGGGTGTCCTACATATCTGCTGAGTATGTTGCAGCAGTAAGCAGATATTCTAAGAACCTGGCATTGGCATTCAGTGCAAAGCTAAGCTGTTGGTGATTCTGAACCAGAGGTTTTCCTGAAGTTGTATAGAGAGCAGAATTCTTCCATGTTTTCCATATTCCTCAAGATATGAAGGTTATTGAGGGATGACCTTGTGTGAAAGGTAACATTTTGGGATATAATGTAAATGGAGATGTGGTGCTTTGTCAGTCTCAGCTTTGTGTGATGACCATCTTCAAAGAACAGATTCTGTGACAAGAATCCATCCTTTACATAGAACAAGTTCACTGCTTGTCCCCAACCCTCCCATTTCTTCCCTGTCGCTTGTTTTGGTATCTAGTGCTTAAAATCTTCTGATCTGTGAGAATATCCTAGTTTGTTTTTATTTTGTTCCATTGATAAAAGTCTTAATAATCCATTTTTTTACAAGTTCTAATTGATGCCCAAAAAACCTGATCCAGGCAATAACAAGCCTTATGCATGTCTTGGGAAGAATAACTGACACTGGAATAAACACCAAATAATGTCCCTTGAAACCCAAAAACTTCTGAAGTATAATACTGCTTCTTTACTTCATCCATTTTAGGGAAAGACTGTTGTTCTTTTTATTGATGCTTAGGTCTTATTATCTGATTCAAGTTTTCAATAGTATCCTCCAGATGGATGTTAAAATAACATCCCTTGTGCTTCCCTCCTCCCCTGTCCCCATCCCCATCCCTGTCTGTCCCACACACGCAGAGTCACAGATAAACCATGTAGCTTATTCATTGTTGCATGTTGACTTATCTGTGTGTATATTATGCTTTTGGGGGTGTTGTGAGAGTGGTGGAAAACAGGGTTTTTTGAGACAATTTTTACTGCTGGATGCCTAAGTAATTTCTGCAGTGATGAAAATTTCATCCTTGAAAGCATTGCAGGAATACCTCCTACATCAGTTTTCAGGTGGAGGATTTTCTTTTATACAACCGCTATTTTTAACCTTCAAATGCTATAGCCTTTCTGTTTATCTTCAGTCATTAATAAAGTACAGGATACAGGGCAGGGGGAAAGATAACTTACCTCTTTGGGTCAGATTCAAAACTGTAGAGTGGTTCACATGCTGATCTTCGCTTGGAAGAATAGTTCTGATGCTTATATGGCTTTTGGGAATTTGTTAGTCAACAGCTTTTTGTATGTAATGACCTTAGACATTACTTTCAGACTTAAATTTTTTCATTTGGTTTGGGTGCGAGTTGTTCATTGTTTTGAGGTACTTAAAAATTCAGTTCTGATTCTTCTGGAAGTTTCAAGCTGTTTCAAAGAGCAGTTGTATTATTAGTTGTGCTGTCTTGACCTAGAGAATTGTATGGAAATATTTATGCAAGTCTTTCCTCAACCTATGCAGAGGTACAACAAATTTTGGCATGGTACGTGCTTGTGTCTTTTGGGGTGCTCCTTTCTGGGGACTCTGGTGTCACCCTTGAGAACATCTCTTCCTTGTGTTGGCCCTTTTAGTTGCATGCTGAGTAAACTATTTTGTTTAAGATTTGTGTGGTTTGTTTTTGTAACTGGTATGTGGTTTGAAGGTAAATGCTTCCCTCCTCTGTTAATTTAATCTAGTAGTCAGGATCTTTTGTACTGGTTATTACTTTGAGAATTTCAGTGATGGGACTGTTTTACAGCTGTGGGTATGTAAGCAGTGTGAAATGTTCAAGAACTGGGAATTATAAACTTAAACAGCAGTGGTATATTTTAAGTAAGGCAATTCTTTAAGCACATCCTTACTCAAGGTAATTAACCTGTAATAGTCACATTGGAGAAGCATTCTAGCTGATCACACCCTGGCTGAAATTTCGCATTTAAAAAATAAAAGTAAAATGCTTTCTTGTTTCTTGTGAGAGTTCAGCCTGCTGGAAATGCACATGATATCGTGTAATACAGGTTCAGGTGCTAAGCTATTGAGGCCAATAACTAATGTAAATGTGCCTTATGGAGGTGGTATGCTGTCAGGAGTAGCAATTGCCTACTGGTTCATGCTCTGGTTTCAGCAGCAAGTGGCTGCTTGTAAATATTGCAGATTTGAATTTTTCATGTAGAACTCTGTAGACACCGTTTGCTTTAAGATACTGTGTTTATTCTGTTTTTCCTGTGAGTTCTTCCTTGGTTTGTGTTAGATACCAAATAAATAATCCATTAGGAGAAAAGCTTGTATGTGCACAGTACTCATATTTTAGTTGTCAATACTTGTGTGTAATATGCAAACAGATTTTGTTCTAATGAAGTATTGTCCTACATTTTTATTATTAAAGGCAAGTAAAAATTTAGTGCTTCAGGTTCTTCAGTGTTTTGAGTACTGAAGTTACACATCAGTATGTTCTGTGACCTACATACTTCCCCAACATGGACAGTTGTTCAGGGGCTATAGAAAGTTAAATAAGGCATTTCAATGGAAATTAGAAGGGTCAGGTAGAAGAAGGACTTACCATACTTTATAGTTAAAGAATGCTAGCTTTTCAAAAGTCCCATTATACACTTAAGAAGATGCAGATGCCACTGTAGTATCCAGATTTTTTTTTGTCTCCTCAACCAAATACATATTTTAAAAAGCTTTTATTATTTTATTTCCTACTCTTTCCCCTCCCTCCTGTATCCTTTATGAAAGCATTCCTAACCTCTGGTTGCAAAATGCTGTTCTGTTATTAACTTATTTTAAAATCATTATGAAATAGTTTTATAAAATGTCCAATTACTGCCTTTGATAATCTGAGATCTCTGTGTTTTTCCCATGCAAGTTGAAAGGGAAAACCCCCAGCCCCTGAAAAAGGGTCACGCTTTCTCCTCATCCTTCTTGGGATTAATTTAGAGGAAATCCTGAGAACTAAAAATTTTGATTCTAACCCCACTGTTCGTATTTCCTTCATGATTTCATATTAGAGATGGAAAGTAATTTTGCAAAGCTGTGGCAAATTAAAGACTTCCAGCTGTTTAGATAGGAATCAACATTGTTCAAGAAATGGTTATTAAATGGGATAGGTGTCCATGGCAGTAGGTAAAGAAGTATTACTAAATATGTGTCTGTATTTAAATAGTTAAATGGAGGTATCAAAACATGCGCTGTAATGAATAGTAAAGAACAGTACAATACAGTCGAGGCATACATTACATTAATTTTCTGATTATATGACTGCATGCAATTATCATGACTAGTAAATGAAAGTGAAATGTAAATGGAGAGGAAGAATAGATAGTAAAGTCAAATTTAAGTTTAAAAGAAGTTAAGTTTAAAACAACTGACTTGTTTCTCTGAACATGGAGACAAAAGCTTCAAGGAGGGTTTAAAACATCTCTGAGTAAGAACCTCTGCATGAGCAAAGGCTTAGTGCCAAACTAGTTGGGACATTTTATATTAAAAAAAAAGAAAGGTACTAGAGAATGATGATGCTATCTTAGTCAGAAGGAATTATTCAAAATTCATATTTATTGCCTATCTGTGAGTAAGAGGAGTTCTTCTAACTTCTTGTCAATAGAAAAAACTTAACTTTTGTGCTGCATCTCCATTGTGTCCTGGACACTTGGCCCCGAAAGACAGTGAAGTTAACATAAGCTGCTGTAGTGTTTAGTCCTGTATGTAAAATTTCAGTTTGTATTCTTGTCAATTTTATGATTGTGCTAAGTTCTAGACTTGAGCCCATCATAAATTGACAACGTGCTTTCAGTCTTCTTACCTGGTCTGCAGGCTCTAACTAACCCTCCTTCGTTCATGAATGGGTATAATCTAGTAGTTTTTTTGGGTCTGGGTTTTTTGTGGTTTGGTTTTTGAGGGTGTGTGTAATAAATAGTTTCACCTATTCTTAGTTCCATATCAAATGTCCCATGGCCTACATTCAAAACCTCAGAGCTGGGATCTTGCTATTCTTTACTGGTGCAAGAAGACCACAGGATGATTTTGTGTGGGACTTGTGTCAAGACGTTGGGTGTGGCCAAAAGTTCTCTCCTATCTTCTTGGTGTGATACTGCCTTGGTTTGTCAGAGTGGGGCACCCTGTGGTCTGTGCTCTGCAGCAGCTTTATCCCTGCTAACAGTTGGGAATTTCCATGTACCAGCCTCTGTTTCTTGCAGTGGTTGATGAACTTTTGTGTGTTTTATTTGAAAAATGCATGGTAAACTTAGGATAAAGCATTAGTCTAAAATGAAGAAAAAAAAAATCTGTGTCCTGATAGGAAAAGAAAAAGATACGTTAGTGGCAAGATTCATCAAACTCAATTAAAGATATGCAGCAGAATAGGTGAACTTTGGTCAACTTTCAAACCTTTTTTTAAACTGGAGTTTGTTTGGTTTTTTGGTCTCTAAAGCTACTCTAATTTTCATGACTGGAGACCATCTATAATTTCCATTGAAGCTGATATGCTGATGTAATTACAGGTGTTTATCATCAAGTGAATCAGGTTGCTTATTTAGTGACTTTGCTTTAAATCTAATAGAATTTTCTTTTAATCAGTAAGAAATTTAGAAATACTCTGAAAGAAAATATGCATTTCAGAAGTGTGAGGGAAAAAATCAGGGCAATTAGGTGCTACCAAGGCAGCTTGAAAAATCTGATAGAATAATGTTTTCCTAACTTGTTTACTAGGCAATTGAGAAAGTATTTTTTCTTAATCTGGAAATAATATTGGAGTTTTCTGCATGGTAAACATTTTGTGCTGCTAATATGGAGTGATGAATAGTGTCTCTGATAAGGATTATAAGGTTTAATGAATGCATTATAGTTCTTCATATTTATACATTCAAGCAGCTACTGAAAATCTTCACCTGAGACTTCAGTGTAGTATTCAAGCCTTGATTCAGATATTTGAAAATATAAAATTCAGAGTTCTTCAGCTTCAAGGTATCCTGTCAAAATATTTGTATATTTATTACCCTTGATGTATAATAAATGTCAAGACTCTGCTGGGAATGTCTTTAATTTTAGTGTCAATTTGATTTAAAATTGCTTTGATTTGAGTAGGGTTGTTTTGGTTTCACTTCTAGGATGCAAGTAATCACTTCAAATTTTGCCTCATGGCATGAAGAAACCAAAGGAAATTATTAAATGCATGTGAATAACAAAGACTGAAAATGAAATTGTATAAAAGATTACAGTAGATAATAAATGTTTTCCATTACTCTTTGGACTTTTTTTTAAGAAGGGCTGATAGGTTATTTTAGTTACAGTTTAATCTCAGTGAGCACAATTCAGATGCATAAAAGTGATTCTTGTTTTGTGGCCTATGGCTATTGGTAAGACTTTTTGTTCTATAAAGCTGTCCCTAGGGAACTTTATGTATACATAGAGACTTGCATATCATCTCTGTTAGGTGACATGCATGACCTTACACTTCTTTTGGCAGTGCAGCCAGGCACTTGTAGGATTCAGGTTAAATTCATGGATTCATTTTTGCGATGTATTGATCTTGAAATCACTTAGTTATGTATATGATGGTGAAAGTGTTGTAGGTATAAAGAACCAAAAATTCAGTTTCAGTCATCGTTATTTCCCATCAGTCAATACTGACCTGGATAGCATTCAATAGAGATGAACATTGCCATAGATATTTCTAATATGAAAGCTAATTCTAGTTGTATATGTCAAAAGGAGATATGATTTTAAAATAAAATAAAGAAAATGCTTCCTTAATACATCTGACTCATCGTATTCTTACATCTTCTGTGCTTGTGTTAAAGAAAAGAACAAACTAATCTTATTAAAGCCCAAACTTAACCCAAATGAATTTATTTGCAGAAGGGGTGTTTTATTTTGTTGTAAACATTGTTGAGTTCTCACAAACCGAAGTATCTTATAGCACAGTATACAATGGGGAAAAATTATTATGTATTTAATTAGGTACTTACAGTGGAGAATGCAGCACATAAGTGAGCTGCAGAAGTGCAAAGATAAAAACTGTGATTGCTGAAGGGGGGTGATACAGCTTTCACTTCAGGCTGCTGTTGTGCTCTGGTATTAATATGCAAATATATGCACATACACACAAACACATCGTCCCCAGCTGAACTTTGTTGTCCCCTCAAGGTCACAATAAAATCATTGCCCACAGTGGTTTTATTAATTGGTAATATGATTTGAAGGATCTGGAGGTGCCTTTTAAATGACACGGTAAGACTGGCGGATTCCAGAAAGACCAAGGAAATTCTTGGTCCTCCTTTTAGAGAAGGTGATAAGTTTGTGTAGGAAGTTGTCAGTATCCCAGTACACAGTATGACACTTCCATTAGACAGCAGAAATACCATGGACCAGATTGCTGGAGAGCTTGCAGGGAAAGTAGTTTTGACTTGTCCTAAATTATGTACTGAACCCAAATTAAGATACTGGAAATACTGCTATTGAGGATTGACTCTAACAGCAGACTATACTTCTTTCTTGCAGGAATGGTTCACCTGTCCAAAACAAGTCCTTTGTAGTTGTGTTGAAGGCCCCTCCACACCCCCACCCCACCAACTGGGATGTCTGTAAGAATATGCCTTAACCCTAAAAACAAATGGAAAAGGGCAGCCAAGAGTGGTGTGATTTTCCCTGAAGCCTTGAAATCACCACATAACCTGCAAGTGATTGACTTCTGTGAAGGATCAAGAGTTTCTGGAATTAGATGGTGCAGTAAATGGAAGTACAGAAAGAGGAAGATAACCTTTTCTCATGAAGTTCAAATGGTGCTCAGCATTGGGAATAGAAAGTATATTAGGTTGTAGTAGGCTTAATCCAGAAACACTATAGAGGGCCAAACCAAGAGTCAGGGGAACAATTTACAAGGTGCCTGAAAACTATTAAAGCCTGTTTTTTCAAGCATCTGAAACAAGAAGCTTTCTGTAATACTAGAAACTGATTAATATATGGAAGTGGCACTTGAAGAAAATAAGGTCATAGAGCAAAAAAGCAATGCCTTTCGGTAACTGTTTCACAGCACAGGAGGTCAGACAAGTTCACTTCAGTCCAGCTCTGCTCCCTTGCAAAAGGAAACTGCTTCAAAACAGATTGTTAGGAGTTTGGAGGTGGGGAGAGTGAGCAGCCCCCCAGGTAAAATGTAGTCTTCCTCATGAATGATGTGAGAATGAAATCACTGAGCAGTCTGTGGCATTCAATATGTTGCCCAGGACTGCTTCAGTATGGGGGCAGTTGGGAAGGAGGGTTCAGCTCTGGGATGAGTCCAGAGGGTTCCAGACCTACAGGCTTGATGGCACACTCCTGATTTCTCCGAAAGAGCCACAGGGCAGATGGACAAGAGGGATATGCAGTTGACATGGTTAGCCAAAACCCTTATTAAAAGTTCTTAAATCCTTTGGACAGAGAAATCAATTTAAAATTGAGGGTACCAGGAAAAGGGAGTGGTCATAAAATAGGATACTCACACAAATGCAGAAAACTTTCTGGGATATTTGCTGTTCAATAAATTAGCTGGAAAAGGGAGTAAAGAGCAAAAAGAGTAACTTTGCTAATGATGTTAAGTTATTCAGGGTCATGGAAACAAAGGTAACATGGAATTGCAGAAAGATTTCATGCTAGAATAGCAAAAGGGACAAAAGAAATTTCGTTCTTTTAAAACTCTGATACTGAAGCAGAGTACTTGTCCTATGATAAAAGACAAGTAGCTGATTTGTGATTCCTAATACATGCATCAAAAGAACAGACAGTTGTCTCATCTTTCAGAGACTAAAATCTTAACATGATATATAGCATTTTTCAACATTCATGAAATAAAAGGAATTGTGCTGTAGCAGCTAGAAAAAGAAAATAAATATTAAACCTATTACTATTTAAACTGTGGGGTTTTTTTCTTCTTACAAATTATGCAGTGTTCTAAGCAAGAAGTTTATGATAAGTAGAATCACTCTGTTCAAATGTTCAAATCATGTTTGCGTTCAAAATCATGTTCAAATATGAACATTTGAAATGGTAAACAGAGTACAGATACAGATAAAAGTAGAAAGCAGAACTGGAAAACAGTTGGGTTTAGATGAAATTGCCATTTCATTTATGCTGTTTTTTGCTCCAGGATTTGGAACTAAATATTAATGTATTTTAACAGCTGATTGTGAGATCAGTTTTTAAAATTGGATTGTAAAATCAATTTTTTTAAAGTACAAAATCGGCTGCCATAAACTGTGTAGTTGTTGCCTATGTTAAAGAAAACTTCGTAAGCCTAGAATTGGAGAGGGGAAACTGGAGTGAAACATGGCAGATATTCTGGTAGCAATACTCCTGACTTCTCTTAGAGTCTTGATTTTTATTTAAAGCATTTATTTGAGGCAAATGGTCCTGGTTACTGTGGTGGCGATTAGTTTCTATCTCCAAGGAAATCAATACCATAACACACTGTGAAACGAAACCAAAATTGCAATACTGGCACACTGAAAAGGTTTTTATAGTTCATTATATATCTGATTATCATATTTACCAAATTACATAAAGATGAAACAACATTTCATCTAGTCTGTAACCAGCATAATCTAATTTAAAATGAGTATGATACAAAAACCAGTGCAGAACAGGAAAGAACAATAAAATGAAAAAATACAATCTAAGAGACAAGTGTAGTGCAAGAAGGAAGAAAAATCCTGCAATGTAGTTGCTTTACATGGTTGCTGCTACCACAGAATTACTTCTCTTGTACGAAGAACCAAAAGAACAGATTAATTCGCTGTCAAATCAAATTTTTCCCCTGAGACTACGTATAACATTAAAAATGGGAACAGTGGATTTTTAGCAACTCTCCATCTGAAGCAGAGTGTGGCAGACTCCAGAGAGTCCATCTAGTTACTGTAAATTCTTTCCCTTTCAAGACAAGACATACCATTCTGGAACATTTCCTCTTCATGAGAAGACTTCTTTTAAATATTGTTCTTGGTTCGGTGTTCAACTGCAGTAATGGAATTTTTTCTTTCAAATGAAGCACACCCACTCTAAATACGCAATATGTGTTGGATTCCAGTATTTCTCTGGGTTTCTTTACGTTAGTTCAAACCTTTAAGACCAAGCTTTTCCAATGCAGCTCAAGAGGATGCATGTGCATGTAAATAAAAGAGAAAATATGTCAGCAATTCTGTTAATTTATATTTTTCTCTAGGAGTGATTGACATGTTTTGTAGTTTATTTTGGACAAAGGGCTACTATATTTTGCAGAGAAATTCATCCTTAGTCATGCCATTGATATGCATATAAAGTGAGTCACCATCACCTGTTCTTTATTCCCAGTGTAGAGGAGATGACCTGTTCCCTGTGTAACATTAGTTTCTTCTCAGCTTTTGGCAAATCTGTGGGTATGCTGACTGAGAAACAAATGCTTGTATCTGACCAGAAAAGGATTGCTTTTAAAAACTGCTGTTTTTTCCTGGTAATTTTAGTTGTTAAACTGTAGCAGCAAAAGAAGCTTTTAATGTTTTAAGTGGGCTGTGAACATAATTTACCATTTTGAGTTTAATTAATTGTTGATATCCGAATCTTGTCAAATGTAATTTGCTTTGAAAGAAGCATAACAGCAGATGGAGTACCTGGAGACTGTCGTCTAGAATTTGGGAGCCTGATTCTTTAAAAAAAAAAAAACCCTGGAAGTGAGACCCCTCTAAATTCCTGTCCTTGATCTATATGCTCTTATGTCTTTAACAGTTTTAACTTGTATTGCTTTAAGTGAATTTCAGAGGTTAAAGAATGGCAAGCTATGTTGTTAATTTGTATCTCACTAGTTTTCCCTCTGTTCTGTTTTTCCTCTCCAAACACAGATTCTTCACTGAATGTATGTGCATGTATGTGTATGAAAAAGTACTCTTAGGTTCCTGATAACTTGCATTTTTTCCACAGAACTCAGGTTTCAGTGCAGATGTGTGGTATATAATTAATGGAAAATTAGTCACAACAGTTTTCCACCTTATCATTCCATATATTGCTTTGTGTCTTACAGTTCAGTGCTACTCAGAAATAAAAATTATTTCTAAATAGGTGTTCATAAAACTTCACAATTGTCTCTTTTCACAGTGCTGCTTTGAGGTGCAATTGCAAAGGTAAGGTTTTCCATCAGTTTGGGGTGACTTTTTTACATTCTTAAATACTTCAGTGCTTAAACCTGCTTAACTTGTGACTAAATAATAGAAATACTGTGCAATACCAAGAATAGCTCCCACTAGCTGTAGCTGCAGCTGGTTATTTAGTAGCTGTTTACTTTAGAAGAAAATTCAGATGGATGTCTGAAAAAAATGAAGAAAGTAGCATAATTAATGAGGTTTAAAGGAATTTGGTCTGAATTACCTGCTTGGTGTCAATAGGGAATCTGTAGCAAAGACAGGAATAGCATATGGTTATATCAGCAAGAGACTGTCTCGCTGCAATCCTGGTGTTGTTCACAACTTTGCAAGTTCTGCAGTAAATGAACCAAAGATGCAGCAGCCACTGACACTTTCTCCTTCTTTTCCAATGGGGGTGCATCCTCTACACTGAATAGTAATACAGTTTTGGTGGGAAGGGCCACACAAATAATGGTTTCATATGACTTTATTTTCATGTGAGGTGGGAAAAGTGGAGTTTAACGACTTGAACTGATACCTTTGTGCTTTCATTCTGTCGGCCTGTATGCAGTTGGTCAGCCAGTTGTGAACCCCTAAATTGCCCATGAAGTTACATGGCTGGGGCTGCTGCTACTGGTGACTCTGCTGTAGAATAGGAGAAGGCACGCTCTGCTCGCAAGCGGTATAACCTTTGGCAAGAGAGAAGACAGATAATAGTTGGGAATTAGACATTCTGGTTGAAGATGTTCTGGAAAGCATTGAAGCTTCTCCTTTTTCTGAAGCTCTGAGCGTGAAAATTTCTCTTTTCCGACTTGCTGTCATACCCCCTACCCCTGCTCCATCTTTGGATGTTTGTCTCAGCCTTGTTTATGATACCCAACTGCATTATTCAGAGTTCCTGTGTCAGTCACACACTCTTCATTCAGTCTGTACCAGTGTCTTCATGGAATCTTACCTGGTTCCTTTCTGCCTTTGTTCTGACTACCATTCTTTATTTCCTTCCTTGGCCCTCTTTCTAATTTTTCTCCTTTTTGATCTGTTCCATTTTCTTGTGCCTCTACCTCACAGTGTCTATCAGGAGAAATGGAAAAGAGCCACATGAATGTATCCTCTTCCAACTCCTCAGCACCTGTGATGCTCTGTGTCCCTTCTCTTGCACTCCCAGAGTTTCCCAGCTCTGTGATAGTCCCTGCTTGTGCCGTTCTTTCTGTTCCCTGAATTTTCCCACTTTCTCAGCATCCTGATTCTTGTCCTCACCCAACTGCTTGTTAGTCCTTCATCTGCCATTTTTCTTACTGACTCTTAGTCAATTGCCTTTTCTGTCTTCCATCCTCTTTGCCCAAGTGATTTGGTTTTCCATTGACCCTCCCTCCAGTTCCCACTGTTCTTGCCAACTAGGCTCAAATCCTCCCTTGCCAGTTTCCTGCAGCTTCCCACTCACTGCATCTGCTACAATCTACTTTTTTCCTTTTCCTCACTTCATTCATGCCCTTTGCATTCTAATCACATTTTCCTTTCTATGTTGCCTAGGTGTCAGCACAGAGTAGCTGAAAGCTTAGGAGAAACTTTCTGGCTTCTGGATTGTATTTTCAGTGCTTACCTAACCAAAGAGCTAAAACTGTGGGGAAAATTCATTTTTGAAAAGAACAGGTTTATCCTTGAAGTCATGGTTGTCAAAGAAAGATTGTAAAACTTCCTTTGTAAAATTCCTAAACTTTTTCCAGTGCTGCTGTGGCAGTATTCTTCCAGATAATGTCTGTCAGTGCACAAAAGATACTCAGTTGTTGGGGCTGTGTCTATGTACTGTATAAAACAGTGCTGTAACTTGGGAACTTTTACTCTGGGGAAAATGGAGCGTAGAGACTTCTGGTGGTATTGAGGGTGTCCAGAGTTTTTAGACAGCTTAGCTGATAAAGCTGAAAAAGACCTACTGAGACTTGCTATGTGGTGTTGTGGATCTCAGCTTTTTTACTGTCATTAGTATGTACAAATTTCTTGTTCCCACAGTGCCTTGGAGATGTATTTTAGGCCAGTTCTAAGGGATGAACACAGTAAAGTGCAAATTCCTATCCTATAAATTGCACTCTGTTAAACATATCAGATTCCTTATACTAAATGTACAGGTGCCACTGTGCTCAAAGATGAGGCTTCAGTGTTTGTGCACATGCATTTTGCTCAGGTTTGAAAGTATTTTCTGCATCCGGGTTTCTTGAAATTATTTTAGCTTCTCAATGACAGATGAGTTCCATGTTGAGTATTTGCCTCAAATTAGATGATATGTCAAAACTCTAACAAAGCTGGCTGATGTTACTTTTTATAAGAAAGTGAAAACAAAGTGTTCTAATACCAACTTGAGTGTTGAACAATCTTTAAATTTCATTCTAGCCTGCATAATTTTAAACAGCTCTTGTGGAATAACAGTAAATATCTTGGTTCCTGGCTGCACTGTTAGAAAAGGGAACTATCCCTTGACCATGATGGCAAGGGATAGTTCTTGTCCTAGTTCTTCTGCCTCTTGACCACAGCTGTCCCTTTGCTCTCCCACCCTTACTGGTGAGAGTGTGCAGTTCCACCAAACTAGTTAAGTCTGGTCAAGGACTCAGATTTTTAGTGCCTTTTAAGATAGAAATTATGCATAAAAAAACTGTTGCCTCGTTTTCTGCAACTGAGTCATCAAATCTGATTATAAAGACAGTGTGCCCTGAATCAGACTAAGGATCTGGCTAGGGAGTGTCCTTCACTGGTTCTCTGTATGGTTTTTGACGTCCCTCTGGGTTGGAGGATGTGTTCATACCTTCTGCTTCCAGGCTCCACGGAGATTCTTTATGTGATGGAGGCTTTTCTGCATGGAGCATTCTGGCATGAGCTTTCCTTTGTCATGTTTGAGGGCTCCAAGGTGACCAGTAACTCTTTACCCTCATATCAAAAGATCTTTTCCAGAATGATTCTGAGCTGCCAGTCTCTCACCAAAACCACCCTAGAACCTGAAAGCTTCTCAACGCAATTGGATCCCTTTTGGTCATTCAGAAAGTGAGGAGAAACCTTGCTGAGAAGCTTCAGCACAGTCGCCATCCCACACATAGGTCTGAAGGCCCCCTTACCATGCCCCGTGCCTGGTTCTGGCAGGTAGTGCCAAGGTTTGAGAGCCCGTGAGCTATATTTAACTAGCCTTGGTGGATCCCATGCTGTTTGTCTATCCCACCTGCTGCAGAAGTTGAGGGCTGCAATCTTCCATCTTAGGCAAGTCTTCCTAGACTTGCATTTCTGAGCGGAGCGCCACTGGGTACATCCACCATCTCCTTGGACACCTTCAAGGATCAGTGGGTGTTGGCATTGCTGCTCTGCTTGGCATCTCCTCACAATTCATCTTTCAGCCTCCGAGCCCTGACAATTATTTGATTTGTTGTTCGTCTCTGACAGATGAGCTGTTTAGTTTTGCAGCATAAATGGAGAAAAATGTGCAAGATACTTACTAACTGCAGATGCTAAGGGAACATTGTGAAAAAAAGAAGAGCAAGCCATCCACATTGAGCAGTGTGTGGCTCTGGATTAAAATCTCTTACTGGATTAAAATCTCTTCATACAATAAAAATCAAACAAGAAGATTTTAATATATATGCCATGTGGAATGTCTTCTGTATGATCCAGTATGCTACATTATGTTACTCTACAAAGTTTTCTCATCATCCCTCTATAAATGCATTGCCTTTCTATTTAGATCTTCTGAGGCCTTTTTCTCTTTATTTCCCTCTGCTTTTTAAAAAATTACTGGTTTTTGCTCATAGGGAGAGATTTTGCAGTGACAAACCAACAGTAATAATGTCTATTTTATATAGTAGTAAATTATCTGAAATGCCACTTACTTAATTTTTAATGGATAGCAACTGATATTTGTACCTGAACTGTCACACACTTCGTAATTGTTTTGTTTAGTGGGTTAAAATAGGCAGTGATTTTTATATGCTTTGAGTTTGAGCTGCATAAACATGAAACAGCTATTAGGAAATGCACTGAAAACATTCTCAATGACTTAAGCACTGAATAGTGAATGCTTGCAAAGATTTTCATTTTCTGTATTAATGCTACAGTATGAAAGTTGACGTCAATGTTTAAATTTTATTTTAGAAGCTTCATTAGCATGGTTTTGGTTTTTACCAGCAGCCCATAGTAGTAGTTGAAAGGCATTTGATGTGGTTGTTTCTGTACGCCTTTATTGGAATTACACTTGCTTTAACCAAAGTTTCACTATGTGTAAAACTAGTTTAGCATTTCAGTGCACTTACAGGTTTATCCTCTTAAATTTAGGGTATTTGTATGTGTGTATGTATTTTTTTATGATTATGGCTTTTAAAATATCTAATTTCTGAAACTAAAACTGTCATCCTGTGACACAGAGGGGAAAAAAACCCCAACCCAGTAATGTGCCATTACATAAAAAATACTTTGTATCATCTGCCTTTGGTATGTTGGAATTGTTCCTTTTCTGGGTTTCTCTGCCTCTTTTTTAAGTCTGTACAACATAATTCGTGTGTGTGTGTGTGTGCATGTGTGTGTATATATATATATATTCTGTCTTTTTGGTTTCAATTTCAATGAATCTGGATCTAAAAACCCAACTTTTCTTGATGGCAGAAAGAGGATTTTTAGCGTGGTACATGAGCTGGTATTGGATGTTACAAGTGGAGCAACAAACAGTCTTGAGGAAATAGATTATTTGATTTTTCCTATTTATAAGTTTCATGCTGTTTTAAATTAGGTACACCTGTAAAACAGAAAAGGAATGTATTTCAGGGCACTTCCTAGAGAAAATATAGAGCATTTTAATTAGTATGATGACGAGTCAACTTAATTTGTTCTCTGCTTGCAAATTTTGCTAATTTTTGTTTTTCTTGACACCTTATTTCTTCCTTTCTGTTTGTGCCTCTTTATCCTGTAAGAATTGATACTCTCTTTCCCTGTTTTTCAGTGCTTATTTTTACATTATGGAACTGAAAACATGACCCTTTGAGATCCTTCCTGCCTAGCATAAGCTGATATGGCACAGATTGCATAGGAAAGAAGAGTTAGAAGGATCCTGTTTGGGTTTGTGTTTTGTTTTGTTGGGTTTTTTTTTCTTTTCTTGGAACAGCTTCAACTTGTGAAAGTTGTCAGAGTTGCAGTTTTACTTTGCAAGTGGCACTTTGATTTAAATGTTTTAAGTCTGGAAAACAGCAGGAAGCTGTGGTTAAAAATAGCTGTAAGTATTTCCTTATCTTCTAAAGTATTAATTGACAAAAATCTATACTGCCCTCATCTGTTCTTTTCCTCTAAATTCTTAAACATCTGCTTTACCAGCTTTTCCTTGAAACAGCAGTTCCAGACTCTCAGGTTATATCTTAGAACCAATATCTGATTAATTATTTAAAATACATACTAAACGTATGCTGCATCTGGGTAACACTTTGCTTTGTAAAAGCAAGATTTTGTTTCCTTTTTTTGTTTTGTTTTTGGGGTTTTTTTTGTTGTTGTTGTTGATAATGTTCTGTGAAAACTTAAGTCTTCTTGCTGGAATTTGTGCTGTTTCTTCCTTAGGATTCATGTCTCTGTTAAAAATTCCTTTTTGCTGTGGAGTGACTTTGCAAAGTTTATGAAGAAAAATTTTGAAGAGGAATTATTTGTCCTAAGTTTTGAACACAGTGTTCTGTAAGGTTTTGTTAAGACTTCTCATTGGCTTTTTAACTGAGAAAAGGTATCTGTATGTTGCAAAAGGATGGTGAATTTAAGGCCAGGAAAGAAGGTTTTGATATGGCTAGTAATGTACCCATTAGGATACTCTACTTGGAATTCAGGATTCTCAAGTGCAGTTTATAAATGTGTTGTTAAGATTTAGTTCTCATCAGAGATCTGGTAAGTAAGGTGTGTCCCATCTTAAATATTTAAATGATACTTTTTTTTTGCTGCTAATCATAATAGCTCTTCGAATTTTAGGAGTCCTCATAAATGATCATTTTTAGGTGTCCTTAATATCTGTCAAACTGAATCCATAGCTGAAAAACCATTCTGTTCAGCAGGATTTTGCTGCTGAACCTCAGACATGAGTGTGGTTCTCTTCAGCATGATTTCATTTACTGCTTATAATCTTGGGATATAATCTAAAAAGGAAAATGATAAAACAACAAAGGTTTTAAAAACTGTGGAGAAACTGCCTGCAAAACCTGAATTAGCCCAATCATGCGTGCATTTGAGGAAAGACCTGGTGTAGTATTTTTTAATTGAATATTAAATTCTGTGTGCTTGTCACATTACTTCCTGAGATATTTTGTTAACCTCTTTGAATTCTGTGGGTTAAAGTAAAGGGACTGTAAAGAGATGACCTGCAAACTAAGTGATGGGGAAGAGAAGGCTCTAAGGAAAGGATCGTGGAGCAGGCTGTGGCTCATTGCCAGGGCTGACATCGACTGAGGTTATTGGGACAAGAGGAGTGTAAATGTTTGCAGAGGCTTTTAAGGTACCAGAGACTACTGTACAGGTAAAGCTTTGTCTTCAAGCTTTTGCTTCCATTCTCATCTGTCTTCAGGATGTAATGAATAGTATCTTTCAAAGATATCGATGCAAGGTTATTTCAAGTCTCTGACTGGAGACTCTTGAGAAACAATATAAATCTACCAACATTACTTGCAGTGTTGATAAGAAAGGAGAGGTACAAGTCTGAGATCCTGTCTGAGCACCAAGTTATTGCAGTCATTATGCAGAGCAGCCAGAATCCAAGAGATGAACCAGGTCACCAGCAGAAGGAAAGAGTATATGTAAAATGTGAAGCATGGCCACTCCATACTTGGAACAGTGGTGGTTACAATAGTCTGTAATGTACAGCTTTCCATCACATCTGTTTCTCATTCTCTGGTCAATGAACAGAGCTTGCTCTGGCTGTGTAGCTGCTGCTCAGGTCGCTTTTGTAGAACACTTGGTGTTCACAGGAGCAGCTGCGCTCTGTTAAAATTCTCACTGCAGATGTATGTGGCTGTCAAAATGATAACTACTTTCAAAACCTCGAACTTTCAAATTATTGAACACTGTTTTGTGTTGGTGGCTTATTTATTTTTTACATCTGGCCTTACTTTCTCTATCAAGTGAAGCCTAGTCTGCCTATGTCAGAGTGATGTTGTGAAGGTGTTTAAGTACATGGATACAAAGAATCATAGGATCATGAAATATCCTGAGTTGGAAGGGACCTATGAGGAACCTAGAGTTCAACTCCCTGCCATACAGAGGACACCCCAGGAATCTCACCATGTGCCTGAGAGCATTGTCCAAACACTTCTTGAGCTCTGTCAGGCTTGGTGCTGTGACCACTTCCCTGGGAGCCTGTTCAGTGCCCAGCTTCCCTCTCGGTGAAAAACCTTTTCCTGGTATCCAACCCAAACATTTCCAAACACAGTTTCGTGCTTGAGTCCTTGAGTCCTGTTACTGGTCATGAGAGTGAAGAGATCAGTCCCTGCCCCTCCTCTTTCCCTTGTGAGGATGTTGAAGGTCACAGTGAGGTCTCCTCTCAGTTTTCTCCAGGCTGAACAAACTAGGTGATCTCAGCTGCTCCTGATACAGCTTCCCTTCCAGACCCTTCAGCATCTTTGTTACTCTCCTGTGCACACCCTCTAACAGCTTTTTTGTATTGTGGCACCCAAAATTACTGGCGGGACTCGAGATGAGGCTGCCCCAGTGCAGAGCAGAGCAGGACAATCCCTCCCTTGCCCTGCTGGTGATGCTGTGCCTGATGCCCCCAGGACAGGGTTGGCCCTCCTGGCTGCCAGGGCACTGCTGGCTCATGTTCAACTTTCTGTCAACCAGGACCCCCAGATCCCTTTCTGTGGCACTGCTTTTCAACCTCTTATTTCCCAGTCTATACACATAGCCAGGGTTGCCGTGTCCCAGGTGTGGAGTCCAATATTTTCCCTTGTTGAACTTCATGTGCTTGGTGATGGCCCATCTCTCTTATTTTTTGTGGTTTCTCTGCAGGGCCTCTCTGCCCTCAAGGGAATTGATAGCTCCTCCCAATTTAGTGCCATTGGCAAACTTACTTAGTATTCCCTTGAGCCATTAATGAAGCTGTTGAAGAGCACAGGGCTGAGGATGGAGCCGTGTGGAACCCCACTAGTGACAGGTCTCCAGCCTGATGTCACCCCGTTCACTGTGACTCTTTGTGCCCAACCGTGATCCAGTTGCTCCCCCATGGTGTAACGGGGTTATCCAGCTGTGAGCTGGATGCTTTCTCCAGAAGGACACTGTGAGAGACAGGATCAAAAGTTTTGCTGAAGTCCAAAAAATTACACCTGTTGGCTTTTCTAGATCAGCTTGGTGTGTTACCCTGTTGTAGAAGGAAATCAGGTTGGACAAGCAGGACTTTTCTCCTCAGGAAGCTGTGCTGGCTTTGACCAATGACTGTGTTGTCCTTCAGGTGTTTTTCAGTACTTCCTTTCCATGATTTTACCAAGCACTGTAGACTAACAGGCCTGTAGTTTCTGGGGTGCTTCTTCTTGCCCTTCTTCAAAATTAGGACAATATTCCACCAGTTTTCATCCAGCTGGGACCTCTCTGCATTCTTGAAATGGCCCAGAAATCATCAAGAGAGGTTTTGTGATGGCATCAGCCAACTCTTTGATGGTTCTTGGATGAATCCCATCAGGCCCCATAGATTTGTAGCAATCCACCTGGAGCAGTAGGTCCCACAAAATTTCAGGGTCAACTGGGAGCTGAACGTTCTCATAGTGATACCTCTGCGAATTAAATCTGAATACCTGCTCAGTGAAAGAGAACTGCCTGTCTTGTATGTGGAAAGAAACAAAAGTCCCGTGAAAAAATAGCAGGTGGTTATGTCAGTGAAAAAAGTAGTGTAGCATCATAGGGCCTCAACCTGAATTTGCAGGAGCCATTATTTTCCCCTCAGCTGTGCAGTCGTCTTCCTTGCTTAACTCCTGATTATGTCTTTTATGTAAGCTATGCTGAGTTATTTTTATATGCTGAGTCTGCTCTTATCTCTTGTACAATGTTCAGTGCTTTTGAGATTAATTCCCCCAGCTGTGTATTAGTCCGAATGTTGATGTATCCCATGCCAATCAGAGGGTATCTGCCAGTGACTTTCAACATTCAATTTGTAGATCCTAAAACTTTCTTGAGGATGATACAGATGACTGTATTATGAATTCAAGTTTTTAAATACATTTTCCTACATACTGTTGGCAGAATTCTTAGTGATAACTTAGTGATCTGTAAAATAAAAACTACCGGTTTTACTCCTTTTTATTGTCCTGTTTCTATCCTACATACCCCAGAAATTGTACACTTGTAGTGATATAGTTTTATTGAAAATAGTAATTTAATTTGTCCTTCAGAAAATTTTTAAAGATCAACTTCTAAAGGTGAAATCTAAGGCAGGGAAATGAAGCGCTGACCTAAAGAAAAGACATTCAAGGTAGATTCAGAGTCTTAAAAAAACTAAACCCAAGCCTTAGACCTGCTTTAACTTTTTCTTCCTCTCATGTGCATAATTTTCTGCTTTACATCTCAAAGCTAGCAGTTATGACCGGTCACATGTCATTTAAAATTGGGAAATTTAGTACAGTATCAAAATTTGACTACATGTTTCTAGATTTGACAGTTTTTTTCTTCACACACTAAAAGTCTGTTTAATACAATTAATTTTGGGTTTGCTTTAAACTGCCAACTATTTTTAGCTTCTAAAATTTCAGACCTCTTCATATCCTTCCTGAGGTACAACTTGCTCACCTAATAGCTACAGCATAGCAACTGATTAGAGAAATTTGCTCTTACTAAGTATCTAGGACGTTTGACATTGTTATAATAAACCAGGAAATATTCATACAGCTTTGTACATGAGAAGGAAAACATAAAAAACTATGTTTTGCAGTTTTGAGAACAGAATATTAATAATGTTGAGAATCCAGGAGCACTGTTGTCCAGACCCCTTTGAGCTGAGGTGCAGTTTCTTCTTTATGCTGATGAGGAGCTCTCTCTTCATTCCAAAAACGAGGCCCAGCATTTTTACAGCAATTTTGTTGACTCTGCAAAGGCTGTTGAACGCATTTTTTTAAATGTATTAGATTCGGAAAGTAATTTTTAATGTAATTAAAAGCTTAAAAATTTGACAGAATATTAGGGAGCGGGACAGCATGGATTTTGTTGAATGAATAGTGGAACACTTGAAAAACTGCTTGTGAGTTGATACCCATCTTGCTGCCACTGAATGCCTTGGACAAGATACTCAGCCAGAGGCCTGGAAGAAAAAGAAGTAAAGAACTTTTTTTGTTCTTCCTCCTAGCATACTGCCTACTCCTGCCTATTGTCAAGGGAGTTTTTCCAGCTGCTTGTTCACCCATAGTCTTTATTTTCTTCTGCTTTGAAGGAGAGTAGCATCTCAGGCTGTAATGATTTCCTATTCTCATAGCGAAATCTAGGAACAAATAAGACCGTAAACTGTAGAAGTTTGAGAGGAAAAGTTCTTTGCTATCATGGATGGGATGCTGACAGACCTATGGAAGAGGGTAAGGGAACTGGCAAAGCAGTGCCACAGCAAACCTCTTCTGCTCTTGCCCTCCAGTGAGTATCCATTTGTCACTGCAACGACCCTCAAAATTTGGTGCTTTGCAGTGTGATCAGTTTCATGATCAAACAGTTTTCCTCTCAATTATCTGATGCAGCATTATTTTTCAAGTATGTTTTGTGATGCTTTATAGTTTAGCTTTAAGATACTAAACATGAGCAGTAGCAGAAACTATTGCTTTTATTGCTGCTTCTGGTAGGGTTTCCTGTCATAGTCGTGCTGTGCCGACAGAGGGTCCCAGGGTAGACCTACAGCCAGCCCACTTTTTTTTTTTTTTTTTTTTTTTTTTTTTTTTTTAAAATTTCGTTAGATCTAATTCAATTCTCTTATCAGTGAAATCCTTATACTGGCGACAATTCTAGGCATTAGGTCTGGCGCTTGGATCTTTTTTGTTGGACTCAAACAATATGGTCAAAATATTAATTTTTCCCAAAAATGCTAATGTGAGGTTGTACTGTCATAGCAAGAGTCACAGACTGTTTCAGTCTACTCCTACTAAAGATTTCAGAGTAGGGGAGTCAATGAGCTAAGTCTCAGAGTTTCAATATTTAAGTGTATTTTTTTTATCCTTCCCCCACCTGATGTCAGATTATTATTTTAAGGATGTTACATTCAAATGTGGTGGGAGAGCTGCAGTTCATCTATACAATAACAGAATGCCTCTCTCAATTAGCATTGGAACAGAAGGTGTAATGTTTCTGTAACAGTAGGAAGAATTTCTTCATGGAAGGGGTGATTAGACATTGAAAGAGGCTGCCCCAGGGAGGTGGTGGAGTCACTGTCCCTGGAGGTTCATAAGGAAAGAGTGGATGTGGCATGGCTTGGGTGACTTGGTGGTGTCAGTCAAAGGTTGGACTCCATGACCCCCAGAGGGCTTTTTCATCCTTGATTCTGTGATTAATTTCTTTAAAGCTCATGAATGTATTTTCTATTGTACTAAAAATGGTGAAAATTGGAAGACATATATGCTATGTTTTTGAAGTTATGCACAGCTCAAAATACCTAGTCACTCTTCTGTTCTGCCTAAAGCATAAAGCTGCCTCTAACTAAATGTTGAATTTTCTTATTTTAGTCATGCATGTGCTAATATTTACCACTTCTAGTTCTCCTTTGCTTATTGCAGAAAATGTTTTCAGTGTTGAAAGGAATTCTGTGTTGGTGAATGCACAGCTGCTCCTAAAAAGTGCTAAAAAAATTGTATTTTTATCTGTTTTAATGACAGACACAATTTACTTCTGGGTTTGAAATTGCCATCACACCTGAAGGCCAGTATTGTGGTTTGCTTTCTGTATTTTTGAAAATTTAAATATTTCTTCTGGTCTCTTACCTGTGATTTCAAAATTGTAGGTGCTATCATGATTTGTTTTCTAAATTTATGGGCATATGCATGCACATGTGTTGTGTATTCAGTGGCTGGGCTGCACAGCAAGGAGAGGGTGTGCAGGGCACAACATTCAGCCACTCCTGCAGAGATGCTCTAAATCATGGAGTTGGTGCTGATTTGTGGTGATAGTGTTACTGAGAATATATCCAAAGTTAGATTAAATAAGAAAGATCTAATGAGGTTGAGGGAGGTGATTTTGCCCCGTTCTTTGCTCTGGTGAGACTCCACCTGCAGTGCTGGATCCAGCTCTGGGATGCCCAGCCCGGGAAGGACATGGACCTGTTGGAGTGAGTCCAGAGGAGGCCACCAAGATGATGGGAGGGATGGAGCACCTCTCCTACGTGGAAAGCCTGGGAGAATTGGGATTGTTCAGCCTGGAAAAGGCTTTACAGTGACCTCATTGTGGCTTTCCAGTACCTGAAGGGAGCCTGCAAGAAAATTGGAGACTTTACAAGGATGTGTAATGACAGGACAAGGGAGAATGGCTTCAAACTGAGAGAGAGTAGGTCGAGATTAGACATTAGGAAGGAATTCTTTACTGGTGAGGCACTGAATAGGTTGCCTGGAGAAGTTGTGGGTGCCTCATCCCTGGAAATGTTCAAGGCCAGGTTGGATGAGGTTTTGAGCAACCTGATCTAGTGAAAGGTGTCCCTGTCCATGGCAAGGGGTTGGAACTGGATGATCTGTGATTTGGGTATAGACGATATTACATTACTGGAAAGAGTCTAATTGGAACAGCTTGAAGAGGGCTGTTGATCTGTTAACTGCTTGTCACTGATTCTGGAGGAAAAAATTATTTTGTGGCATTTCTTACCAGTCTATTTTTAGAATATTTCCAAAGTTAAGTTAGAAAATAATTGTTTTAAGAGCTAAAGTTAGTGTGTAAGTATTTTTTAAATAAAACCTTCCATTTCAGATGGTACCATGCAAAAGTAGCTTTTCACTTCCTCTTTTTTAACCTCTAAGATCAATTCATAGTTTCAAGTTTAAAGTTGACTTTGTGTTATGAAATTTTTTTTCTCACCTTCAAAACTGTCATTTGCTTAAATATCACTATTTCAATTTGCTTTTAGAGAACAATTTAAATAAAGTTCCTCTGTACATAGATTTTACTTAACTAACCTAGGGGAGAAGGACTTGCCATGTAAGTACTTCCTGAAAAAAATCCTGTACAGGAAATAAAAGGATATTCTTCAGAACAATTTTTAGTCTAAGTAGACAAGGCTACCATATGTGTACAGAGCAAACTCTAAGCTGCTAACTAATAAAGTCAACATAAATACGCACTTGTGGATGTGGATTCCAGACTTCTTTCATCTAAGCCTGTCTTGACACTGCCATCCCCACCTGTCCTGGGATTTCTTGAGCCATTCACTTAACCGGGAAAATTCCCTCCTTCCCACTCTCACTTCTTCTCATGTGTCAGCAGAAGCCCAGAAGCTCTGGGAAGCTGTGGCCCCAGGCTTTGACCTTTTATGAAGCTGGCAGAGATCTGGGGAACTTTGTGTTCTGTCTCAGCACCACTCACCTACCATGTGCTGTGTGAGAGTCTCTCTTACCAGCTGGGAAGAGAAATTTGAGACTCATTAGCACTTATCTATAAATGTATGCGTTTCTTTGTCTTTAGTCAAATAAGAGCACCTCTATGTTTCAGAATAGTTATTAAAAAGCAAAGATTAAAAAAATTGTCTTTCTCTGAAACACACTTTTCTAAGTTCTGAAAATAAAAGCAGGTTATTATTATGCCTTGCAAGCCTAACATGGAGGGAACCTGTGAAATTCTATTCATATGAAGTAACTTCAAATTTAGGTGCTATTTATAAGTTGTAATCATGTTTAGTGTCTGAAATATTTTACTTGGTTTAATAAACAGGAATATCTTTTTGATAGGTTAGTTGAAGCTCTGGCATAGGTGCAAAGATGAGACTTCATCTAATGAACAACTTCTAGTACTGTAGTGCTATTTTCCTCATAACAATGGAAAGTCTTATGTTCCTCATACAATCAGGTTAAATGGATCCTAAAATACTTGATGATGTTGTTCAGTTTTTCTCCAGGAAGCAGTATATTAAATTCAAGAGCATCATGTTAATTCAATGACATTTCATACAAATAAGATTTTTGTAGTCTGTCTTCAGTGTGTGAGGTTAATAATGATTTTAAAAAATTGAAATGGGCATAGAAATCACCCTTTGATGTATTTGCATCTTAGGCTAGTTTCTTCTTGGTGATGATTTAAATATGGAGCTGGAAAAGAGAAAGCATAATCCCATTTTTAAAAAGGGAAAAAAAAAAAGACCTCAGTTCCCAGCAAGTCCATGGAGCAGGATCCTCCTGGAGACTACGCTAAGGCATATGGAAAATAAGGGAATGATTAGTGACAGCCAATATGGCTTCACTACGGGCAAATCATGTCTGACAAATTTGGTAGCCTTGTATGACAGCGTTATGGTGGTGGTGGATAAGGGAAGAGCAGCTATGTCATCTGCCTGAACTTGTGGAAAAAATTTAACACTGTCCCACAAGACATTCTTGTCTCTGAATGGGAGAGACGTGGATTTGATGGCTGCAGCAGTCCGTGGATAAGAAATTGGCTGATTAGTCACACTCAAAGAGTTGTGGTCAAGGGCTCGATGTGCGAGTGGAGAGCAGTGGTGAGTGGCGTTCCAGGGGTTACCCCTGGGACCAGCACTGTTTGATACCTTTGTCAGCAGCATGGACTGACAAAGTCCATGGGACGAGCTGCACCCTGAGCAAGTTTGCTGATGACACTGAACTGTGTGGTGCGGAGTTCCTTCTGCTGGAGGGAAGGGATGCCATCCA
This sequence comes from Origma solitaria, assembly GCA_013397895.1. Classification (NCBI taxonomy): domain Eukaryota; kingdom Metazoa; phylum Chordata; class Aves; order Passeriformes; family Acanthizidae; genus Origma; species Origma solitaria. The sequence goes on from VZRL01004803.1 coordinate 1,518,249, forward strand.
GGGGGACCTTGACAGGCTTGAGGGGTGGGTCCACACAAACCTCATGAAGTTCAACAAGGTCACGTGCAAGGTCCAGCACCTGGGTTGGAACAAGGTCATCCGTGAGGTCCCTTCCAACCCAAACCGTTCTGTGTTTTTATGATTCTATATACATAACTTCTAAGATATGGAGTAGGAAAAAACTGGCTTGTCAAATTCATACTTAGCAGACCTACCACCTGCAGCAATGTGTAGCTAATGCAGAATGACTTTAGAAAGCAAAATGAACCTTTTCCTTAGATACTTTCTGACAACTGGCTCATCTTTTCATATTATTGGCAAGAACCGCGTTAAGCCATTCTGTCACTGATCCTTTTTTCATTGTTCTAATTCCTTTGCGCAGCAGGGTAAAGTACACATTGTCTTGGAAATTCCCTGCTGGTAAGCTGAGAGAAGATGTATTCCATGTGGCAGGACAGCTGAACGTGGGCTGCTGTGTCCACAAGGCAGCCAATTGCGTAGGAGGGCTTCTGAGTAGGCCAGGTTAGCCTGTGGACAGAAGAGCAGAATTCAGAGCTGAAGATTAGGTACCCCTTTTTGCTTTGTTGTACCTAGTGACAAGTTAAATAAATACATAATTTAGTTACCCTGATTTCATTTCTCCAGGCATTTGGTAAAACATCCATTGTACCTGGTATGGCATCTGACAGAAGCAGTGTAGACACAGACGCAAAGACAAAGGAAGCAACATATTCTAAATCCAAAAGGAATTTGGGCACTTCTTAATTACATGCAGTAGGGAACACTGAAAGCAAGCGAAGTAAACTTTAGGAAACAAAAATTGTGATTAAGGTGGTATTTTGAGCTTGAGAAGGATCCCCTTCCTTTGCTCTGTGAATTTCTCTCTGAGCACATTGGCAGATTTTGCTGTATGCAGGTTTTCCTGCAGTCATTGGTGCAAAACGCAGTGAGAAAGCACCACAGGCTTCCTGAAGAGAAGCATTGCACAGCGATGGCTAGTGAACAAGAAAACACTTTACATGAGTGGGAAAAACTAAATTATGTTCATGGGTCTGTGCAAGTCTGTTTGAGATCTTGCAGATCTTACCCAGACCAAAGACTTGCCTAAATTAAAACTTCCAGTCATCTATTTTCTGCTCATATTGAAGCCTGTGTTTTTGGAAAAAAGTTTTACATTTTGAGTAGGTGTAATAAGTTTGTAAAACTGATACTTGCATGATCTTCTAAAATTGAGGAAAATTACTTTATAAATTGTTATTTCTGATCAATGTCATAATTTCTAAATAAAAATTTTCTTTTTAAAATCATGTTTCAATTTTACAACAGCAGCAAAGAAGCGTAAGAAAAGTGATCTGCTGTATTACATTCATGTTAGGATGCTCAAATCTTCTTGATTTTTCAATATGTTTTAGGCCTTTTGTTGCTTCCCCACTTATTTTCTAGCAGTTTTTGACGGGGTTAGGGTCCCAAGCATTAATATGTAGGGGTAAGAATGCAGGACAAAGTTAAGCTCTCTACACTGACAATATTTTTTTAAAATAAATCGGACTGAATAGGACTCCCTTGAAACACTGGTTTCATCTCTTTTAGGCTGTAAATTGATCTGAAGAGGGTTTGGAGTGGCAGAGCTTGACTTACCAAGAGAGTTCTCTGCCTAGAATATGGTGCCCACAGCAGAAGGACAAAGCTGTTTGGAAGCTTTAGGAGCTCCTAGCTGAAATGGCTGCCTTTTTTCTTTTTATTCCTTAAACTTATTTTTAGTTACATATTCTTTTTTTATTCCAATTTGCTTGCACTGCTGCTCGGAATGAGTTTGAAACAGGTGATCTGTATCTCTATATCAGCATGCCTGCACTGATGAGCCAGGCTAAATAGCAGGATGGTTTTGCTTGGGCCTGGCACAAGCTGGGACACTGGTGAGGGTTTTGGTTTGATGCTGCCTTCTGTCAAGTTGGAACATGATGGAGCTCACTTGTACTTGGGGAAGAGCCTGTGTACAAAGGCACGTCCTTCTCTGCAGTATGCAGCAGGCTTTCAGTGCATGTAATGTTCAGTGATGGTAATACTATCAGCCTTTTGTAGTAGCTCCTAATGGGTTAAACTTGGCCATGTTTGCTGCCCCCTCTCATCCTTTCTGCATGTGTCGCTCAGTATTTCTGCACATTTAAGGAAGTTCAGACATCTCTTCCCAAGTATATTTAAATCAGAATGTATGAGGAAACTGGGGTAAAACTGAAAGCCAAATGGATTTTGTAAAAGTGAAGTTATCTCAGTTTGCCGATGCACATTGTCTTTCTGCTATCTCCTGGGTAAAGGTTCAAGGACACCTTAACCCTAGAAGTGTCCGTTTTCTTTGAGGTTATGGCCAAGTATCATCTCCCATGTATTTTCTTACTTAGGTGTCTTATAATAGTCACCTGTGCTAATGAGTTGTCAGCATTTTAGATGCTGAGATCCGGGCTAGACCTGCTGCGTTCATCCCACTTAATCTTGGAGAGAAGGAAGCGCTCCTACAGGGCAGCCCACCTCTTCTGAAGCAGGTGGCTGTCAGGGTACACTAAGCACTAAATATATTCTATTAAAAAAAGTGGAATGAAGTGTGGAGTTCTTCATTTGTATAGTCACCGAAGAGGAAAATAAAATAGCAAAACATAATTTCAGATGTTTACTACTCATTCCTTTGATGCTGTATCCAATGGACTGTGGGTATTACTAAGGTGCAATTGAAAAGATATTGTATCTCAATCCAGATATTGCATCATGACTGGTATGCGTATACCTGTCCTTAAGCTATTTAATTCAATGTAATTTGAATTATTTAGTAAACTTTATATCAAATGAGTAAGCAAGTAGGGTCAGAAGAGAGAAATTAAGCAGGGCTTATCAGAAGCAGGTCCGAAGACAATACTGTAGTTTTAAAGTTTTGAATTCCTTTGGGTAATTTAGTACAATTAATTCATTCATAACGTTAAAAATAATTTTATTACAGTATGATGAAAGTAGGGCTGTGCTTTTGGTCAGTGTTCCTATTGAAATGAACTTGTGTTCATGTGCAGATTCTTGTTTGTGTGTGCCCCAAGACCTTCTTTGGAATGTTACCTCTAAACTTGAATTTCATTAGCTGATATTTCATCCCATGTGGGCTGCCCACCTGCTAGTTTATAAAGTTTTTAGTGTGTAAGTATTGGTTTTCATTCTCATTTACAGCTCATACAGGTGTAGCTGTTGTGCTACTTTCATCTGTGTATGTGTATCGTATTCTTCTCCATTTACTGTGTCATGGTCCTAACACACTGAGTAATAGTCTGCTATCATGTGAGAGTTGGGTTTATTTTTAACTCATTTAGTTCATAGCTGAGTTGTATTTTTTCTCTTATGTTCCCTTTTCCATTCCTGTTTCTGTTCTTAGCTCAGATGGTTAGAGTACAAACACAGCAAGGACCGGGGTCCGCCTCACTGGATTACAGTAAAGTTGTTTCTCCTAACAGTTGTTGACTGTTAAATAGGTTGCAGTGATTTTCAAGGATGTTAGGCATTGCATAAATAATTGTAGTTATTTATATGTATGTGTGTGCAAACATGTCTGTATATCTAAAGATATATTTTATATAGATATATTTTATGAAACTCAATGTTTCTTCCTTTTTACTCTTTATAGAGGTCACATCTGATACTAATGAATACAAATAACAGTTACAAGTTTTTTGTAGTTTATGTCTTTACTGCTTTTCATTGGTTTTGGAGCTCCGCTTGCTCTAGACCCTTTTGTGCTTTTTGGTGAACTTGATTTTTTTGGTGTGGAGGATATGTAGCATCATAATTGGTACCCAAAGGTCATGGGATTTTTCCAGTTTCATTTGCATGATCGTTTTCTACTTGCTTGTGAAATGCCACTTTGGGACCACAACTTGCTTGATCTCTGATGATAGTGCTGAGTATTTTGTCCCAGAACATCTTAAGGGTTCCGCCATATCACCTCTCCATTGTACTTTGCGTATCCAAACTCTGCCCTTCTCATTGTGGTGGGAAATGTATCACAATTCTTTCTTTTGTTTATCAAAACTTAATATTCTTCCATGGCTTCTGCAAGGCTGTGAAGCAGCTGAGAGCAAATTATCATGAGGCTTGGAGCAAGCACTGAAACTACTCTAACACTAGACTTCTCCCAGTTACCAGATTATAAGCTTAGTTGTATATTGAACGAGAAGGAAGGTTTCTCTTTTATTGACAACAGTTCAATGAAGGTATCCTCTCTAATATTAGGAAAAGCTTGAAATCCTCCTTCCCAAAATGCTCATACAAGTAAGAAATCATGTGTATTTGAGTCTGTGTTTCTCCCAGAAACTTCTGGTTTTGAACATACTGTAAACAGCATGTAAGAGGCTTTGTCATTACCAAAAGGAGTTAGGATGCAAGTACAGATAAACAGTCTTATACAGAACAAATGGAAAATCAGGGATAGTTTATCCAAAAGTGTGTAGTTACAGAGGATGATGTATTTAAAACATACAAGGTAGTGTATATTTTTGCAGGAAAATAATCCGTTTCTATTCCATCACAGATTCATTTCTCTGATACAGGTTAGAAAAAAAGGCAGTGAATAAAACTTACAGCTATCTGGAACACTTCCCTAGTTCTTATAAATAAATTATGGCACTTAAGGTAGATGGAGGGCATACACCTAAGAAAACAAAATTTTTCAAGCTCTGAGGCATGAAGCAAACTTTGGTGATAAGGCTGAAAGGGTGTGTTTCTTTGTGTAAGCTATTTCCTTTTCTAAGTATTCTTTAAGGGCTGTTGTGAGGGAGATGACAGTGAACCAGATGAAAAAGTAACATCACTGATGGGGAAATGAAGACGTTCTAAGATGCCTGTTGACATCTGAACCTTTACTACTTCTTTATTGTCTGGGAACTGAACTAGCAAAGCTTGCTCCTTGCTTTTATGTAGCTCTTGCTGTAGTCAACTGCAGTTTTATCACTTCACTGTGTGATATGCTTTACGTAAGACATGGGAATCCATTTAGAAGGTATAGCTGCATAGAATGCCAGTACTGCCTTCTTGTGGGGAAAGACTGAGAGTAGTGGACCCTTTACACTGTTTTCTAGGATGTTTATGGGTGCAGGTAAATGTTTTGATAGCTATGAAGTTCTTAAAGTTAATTCAGTTCTTAATTGAATTGAACTTTTGAATATCCACTTGGGCTGTTCAGTCTGGAGAAGAGACTGAGGGGAGACCTCACTGCAGTTACAGCTTCCTCACAAGGGGAAGAGGAGGGACAGACGCTGATGGACCCAAGGGAATGCCTGAAGCTGTGTCAAGTGAGAATTTTAGGCAGGATATTAGGAAAAGATTCTTCACCCAGAGGGTGGCTGGGCACTGGCACAGGCTCCCCAGTCCCTGGCTTGGTGCTATGACCATTTGCCTACCAGAGTTCGAGAGCGTTTAGACAACACTCTCAGGCTCATGGTGGGGTTCTTGGGGTTGTCCTGTGCCAAGTCAGGAGCTGGACTTTCATGATCCTTTTGGGTGCCTTCCAACTCAGGATATTCTATGATTCTGTGAGTATCAAGTTAGAAAAAGCTTGTAATAGGAAGAAATGTTCCAATACTTCTCCCAGCAGCAGCACAGTGAGGGGTCAGTAAAATGAGAACTATTTGGGGTTTTTTCCTACTAATTTTTCTTTTTCTGGTAGTGCTAAATTAACTCCTTTAAATTGTGGCCCACTTAACTATTATAGTGCTTCTGAGGAAAAACCATAATTTTTATCATTTTTTTTCTCTGAGCTAGTTTAGAAAGATTTTATTTTAGCACTGTCATATTTGTCATTTTATCAAGTAATCTTGACTCTCAGAAAGTCTGGGAAGGAGGGGAAAAATTAGAACTATCTTCTACTTGTGCAGATCTTTTCTTACTTTTCTTTGTGTATTAATTTCTAATTATTTTGAAATCTCAAGAAAAATAGAAAATTATTCTCATATGAATCAGGGTTCTACATAAGTTGTTTCTTTGTGTTGTTCTAGGAAAACAGAAGCTGTTTCATATTCGTACGAAATGTTTGCATAATACGCTTACTCTTGCAGTTCATGTATTGTATTAACTTAATTTGTATTACTTTATATTTGTAAATAATGCTGTTGAAGCTGGATTTTGTGAGCAAGTCTTAATAGTTTCATTTCTTTCAGATCTGTTTGCAAACTACCACATAATTGGCCTGGTTTATTGATCTCACAGAGATTACGTGTCTGACACTGCACCAGTTAATAAAAGGTTTTGTTGGCTTTCTTTAAACTGAGTATTTGAGAACACACAGTTCTGTTATGCTGTAGAATTTAAATTGCTTATGTACTGGAATATTTACTACCCTCTTTGTTGTTTCATTTCAGAATGACCTTATTTAAAAATGTATGAGGCTATTTATAATCGACTCTGTGGCAGTGATTAAAGAGGTGTGAATAATAGCTTATTGGAAGTTGACAGCTCCTTGTTTGCTAAACTGCTGCTAGAACGTTTATGCTGCTCAGTTGTACCTCATTTTTCTGAGGGGAAGCTGCATTTTGACAAGTGCATAGAACAGGTATATGTGGGTGACATTTTTATTATTTAAAGAAAACATTTTGGTTTTATTTCTTTAACTGCACAAAGTTAATTAATTGCTTACTCTGTGCCTAATGATCTGACTATAGCGTGTTAGTAAAATAAGAGTGAACAAATCCATTTTTACTTGCAAAAATAGTATTTCCAAATGTGTTTGATCAAGCAGCCAGGCATCTATCTTTCTGATGAGAGTAAGACTGGTCTCTGATGTTTTTGATTTGTGATTAGGATTCTAAATATCTCTAACTTCAGGAAGCCAACCAGGTAATTTTTTCATTGCTGTTCAAAAATAAGAACAAAGGAAAAAAGGACTATGACTTATTTATTTGCAAGTCATGTTGAAGTAATTCCGTTTTTTGTAACAGCATGCACAGAAACCAATGAGCTTGTAGATAAGACTGATAATCAGATAATACTCAGTGTTTATCCATACAGCTGATAACACAAATAACTTTCTGGCTCTTGCTTTGCCTTCACTAGGATCTCATGTGACCTAGTGGACCCATTTTAAAGGTGAACAGTAACTAAAGCCCCTCTTCATTCAGGTGTCTTGGCTTATGGGAATAAGTAGTTTCATGTAAGTCTGTACACCCCATGGTGACAGTATAAAACATAAAACTTTTTTGCTTATTTAGTAGAGAGTATGTCAGAATATTGCAAGGACTTTGATGTGCATCTTGAGTTTCTTGCAACCAAAAATTGGTAGTAAATGTTCTCCATTACAGCATTGTGTTTTAGCAGTGACCTGACCATGACATCAGAACTGTTTATTCGACTCATTTAATAAATGGTGCAGAAATTAATCATTTCGTATTGGCTAATTACTAAGAACATGTTACTGATCCTACTGCACTATCATGTCTAATGGTACAAGTCACAGTAGAATTACAGAAAGAATTTATAATTTTGCTAGATCCTTTAAGAATTCTTAATAGAGTAATTGGTATTGATGCCTTGATGGGCTCACCTAAAACAGAGGCTAGAGAAAGCTAGGAGAATAAAAAGCAGTTAAATTTATTGAATGGCCTTCATGGTGCATTCAGGGCAGACAAAGTCTACTCGAGAGGCTCCACCCAAAATGGACAATGAGTCATGTGTTTTTCATACTTCATAAGTTCTGTCCATTAACATATCAAGCCTTAATCGTCCAATTGCACCTTTGGGTGATGATGTCAATTACTCCAATTTTGCTCCCCCCAATTCACTCTTGTTTATATATCTTGGGGTTCTGAGGCAGCGACGTGTCCTTGGATTTCCAACTTAGAGGAATTGTTTTGTCTAAAATGCTGGGAACAGAAGTTTTAGCACTTTATATGGAGTCCAGAGCCACACACTAAAACTACATATACACGAAAAATATTGGAGCTAAAATCCTAGGCATGAGTACTAGCAAAATGCTGTCATACAGGATATCTCTCCATAAGCATTAGTTCATAATTTCACAGGTTTTACCCCATAAGGCATAAAAATGAGATAGTGCAGAATTAGTATTCAGAGTGCACTGAATTAATGGGCTATGAGATCTAAATATTGTCTAAATAAATATATTGTGAAATTAATCTTCATTGCTTCTATTCTTAAGAATTAGTTTGGGCTTTTTACAGAGAGGGGATTTTGTTTCTTAAGTGGGTTCAAGTTATGACAATATATTGTTTTCAACTCTTCTGGGTCACTCAGATTCCTCAAAACTCTGTTTCAGGTGGCCTAAAATGAATGTGAAGTTCCACTCAGGAGCTGGCTGGTTTGTAGCACTGAGTGTTTCCATTGTAGGTAGTCAGTCAAAATGCCTGGGAATTCTGCTGGAGAAAGGAATCTGTCATATGGATTGAGTTTTCCTAAGTATGTGGATAGAGTATATGTCAAGAGTATGTAGCTTTGCAAAATAAACGGAAATTTTTAAAAAATTATTTGGAATATCAAAGTTCTAGAACTCTGTATGGTTTTCTAAGGGCCTGAAATACTTTATCTTGCACTTCTGTTGTTTATGTATGCCTTTTTCTCAAAGCAGTGGCCCTAACATTGTATTTTTTCATCTAAATACATATTACCTGTATTTGCTGTTGAGTGCAACATCATAGGATTGGCTTTAATATATACTGCCATGCCTTATTTTTTTATTTCCTCAGGATTCCTAACTTTTCTGATCTCCTCTTCTATGTTTAACATCACTTTTGGGTCACTTAAAAATGCAGTCCTGCTGTCTTTTCAGTTCAGCAGGCATATTACAATTTGAGTATTTATCCAAAATTCTTAAATTTATCTGAAATTTTTATCTTAATTTCTAGATCATCCTGGCCACCCTGATAGTTTCGTGTTTCAGAAGTCACTGTCGTTGTTCAAAACTTCTAGTCACAGGGAGTTTTAATAATTTTTGTGTTTAGAAGGTTTGGTTCCTTTTGTGGTTTTTAATGTCTTTAAGTTGATATGAGTGGTATTACAACATTGTAATGTTGGAGAAGGAACCTGGAATGAAGCCAGTGTGGGGAATGTTCACATGTGTTTCTGTGCACTGTATAGTAAACGAAAAGTTTAATTACCTACTCTACTCCCTCATATTTTTTTCTCTTTCCTTGTGTGGCCTTGAGTTTGTTAATCAACAGAACTCGTGAGCCAGATGATGTATTGTTACAGCACCTTAACAGCTGCTGCTTTCCAGAGCCCAGCGATTACCTGCAGTGGCCAAGGCCTGTTGCTTCTTATTAGAGTACAGTGTTTACTAATTGATCTAAATTTAGCTGGTAAAACAAAGTGGATTTTCACTCTTACACTGAAGGGTTTTTAAAGTCATGTTGTATTTAAACTGTAAGGTGAATCCTTGTGGGTCGCTTCTAAATTCTTTGCTCTTTATCTCTCTGGTTTCCTTGTACTCCAAAAAGAACCAATATGTCATTTATGTCAGCTTGCAAAAAGATGAATGTTCTGAAGGCAAGGGTAAACTTACTGACTCATATTTTCAGGGAGGAGTGTTTATTTCACCTCATGTCTCATGTTTGACTTAAAGAAATAAAATTGTAGGATGAAATTTCATAGGTGTCTCTCAGTTTTTACCAGTCCACAACAGGTACCTCAAGTTTCTATGCAGTGTCTTTAGCTACAAAGGTTCATCCTAATAATTCTCTTTCTTAGCATTCATGGAGTTCAGAAAAGTTGTAGATCTGGCTTGGGATCCTTAGAGCGGTATGCATGTGTTTGGCTATTACTGGTATATACAGTAATATTTTCAGCTATTTCATTAGATGATTTAACAGGCAGCTCTTCACACTGGCCATAACACCTCTGAGTATTGTGCTTTCTGTGGTAAAGGAAAGTTAGGGCAGAGTCTTTCCGTACAATCCTCAACACAGTGGAAATGTGTCTTTTTCCCTCTGCTGCTGCCTTTCCCAGAAGCGCTATTTCTGTCAGGCAACCTTGCAGAGTTATGCATTTTTTCTTTTTAAACATCTCATCTCATCTTTCCACCTTCATTTTGGCCGTTTGTTTGTCATGAGTACATTGATTTCTTATTCAATGATGACTTCTCAGTTGCCTTCTGCTCACTGACTGTGCTTGTATTCTCATCCTCAATCCATTTCCCTGCACCCTCCTTTCTATAATGGCATCACAACTTTGAAAAAACTAAATCCCCCTGAAAAACTAGTCTGGTATTGATGTAGCCCCTTCCACAATTCTGACTGCTCTAGGAGATCATGTTCATTTTAGCTAAACTTGTAACCATAAAGATGTCTCAACTGGTTTTAGGAGGAACAGAAGATTAGATAGATTGTAAAAAAGGGTGTGGGTATGTTCTTGGAAAAATCATCAGTGGTTGGAAAATACATTTCTCATTTTGGAAGATCCAAAAGTCAGGTCTGATCACATTTGAACTCTTCAAATTCCATGCTTCCTTGTTCTATTTCCCTTAGGAAATAAAAGGTTGTATGACTAGAGATGTTTAATGTCTGAGCTATAAACAGCCAACTCTTCATTATTAAGATTAACAAATGGAGTAACTAGGTTAAAATGTTCTATATTTTTTAGCGTTATTGTTATTGCTGCTGTCCCTTTTCATAGCATGTTAGCGAATTGCAGTTGCACTGTTTTGATAGAACAAATAAGATTCTTAAAAACTAAAATCTGCTATTAGAAATATTGTCTATAAAATTAAACTATTACATACACTAAAGTGGTATAGGTAACACTATGCCTTTGATGTCTTCAGTAGCTTGCTGCCTTGCAATTTTAACCAGATAGCTCTTAAGAAATCTCTCAGTTGCTGGCTGTGAAGCAATAAAAAAAAATTGCCTTCTAAACAAAACAGTTTTACCTGTAAATCCCACACTCACATTGACGCTTGTTAGGATTCATCAGAATATTTTTTTTTTTTAACTATTCTCTCTGTTTAAGCTACCCTGTAACTGATCCTTTGTTGGATTGTTCTTTATTGCTGTTTGTTAACCTTACATATGAATGTCAATGTCACATGAAACAGATAAGCTCTTTTAAATTAAAGTCTCAAAATGTTTGACTTGATCCTTGTGTAGACAGTGGGAATTTGGAGGTCTTGGACTAAATTGAATACAGTTATTCATCACCATTAACAAGTCTTGTAACGCACCTGCTGTACAGTAAATTCCACTATCATATTTAAAATCTCAGTTTTCTTTTATGGATTGATATTTTAAATAATCTTTATTTGCTTTGGTTTTTTTCAGTATTTATTGGTTAGGAACCTTTTACAAGTTTTACTATGCTGTGTGTTGGTCCTATGCAAACATGAGTGCATGCTTTCGTAGAAATTCAGTGTGTCATGTAGTTGCACACTGCAAAAAGTAATTATGAATAGTTCAGAAAGCTTATTAGCTACTGTTCAGTCAGTTCACATTACACTCATGTTAACACTAACTGAAGAATGTCAAAAAACTCTTTTATTCCTTCCACTGTTTTGTGCCAACACTTAATTTGCCCCTCCAAATAACAATTACAGATAATATTATATAAATATAAATAACAATTCTCTGCAGTCTCTCTTTTATATATATTTTAAAGGTAGCAACAAAGGAGTGAAAGATTGGAAACTATTTTGCCTGTGGGCTTTGGGTTTTTTTGTGTCTGGAAAATGCAAAATAGTGAAAGGAATAATTCACTTTGGAGTTTATAAAGAAACAAATGTGAGGCTGAATGAAGAAAGCAGCTGAGGGAGTTTCTTCAGAGGTGCAGCAGAGGACAATACAGTGGCTTTTCCTGGATCTTGGTCATGTTACAGGCCCAATTACTTCAGTTCTGTTCCGTAAGGAAAGCTATTTCTTTTCTGATTGTGGAAGTGCTTTCTTGGCCATTGCTTCTTTAAGCTAGATAAATTGGGTAAAAAATGAATAAACATGTTGGAAATCCTGGCATTTGTGTCAATTACAGCCCTTTCTTCCTATATTGCTTCCTATATTTCTCTTGAGAGTGGCAGGTTATTTTCCTAAATCATGGATCAATATACAAATTTTCAGCAGTTGATAGGAATTTCTGTTGCTGGTAGGATTCAGAAATACAAGCGTGAACTGTAATCAGAGGAATATAAGGCTTAATGGCAAGGGTTGCCTTTTGGAAAGAGCCCTGGTGCTCAGGAAGGGAAGAGCAGTAGCACTGCCTGGGGATGCCGGCAGCCTCCAGGATTGTGGCAAAGGTGGGTGATGGCCTTCTGCCCTGCTCCACTGCTCTGCCAGTCAGGGAGACTGTTCCAGTGCCCAGCCACCCTCTGGGTGAAAAACCTTTTCCTGGTGTCCAACCCAAACCTTCCCTGACACTGCTTCATGCCGTTCCCTCGAGTCCTGTCACTGGTGACGAGAATGAAGAGATTGGTCCCTGCCCCTCTGTGTCCCCTTGCGAGGATGTTGAAGGTCACAATGAGGTCCCCCCTCAGTCTCCTCCAGGCTGAACAGCCCAAGTGACCTTGGCTGCTCCTCATCAGGCTTCCCCGCAAGAGACCCTTCACCATCTTTGGGGCCGGTCCTTTGGACACCCCCTAACAGCTCAATGTCTTTTTTATATTGTGGCACCAAAACTGCACACAATATCCAAGGTGAGGCCACCCTAGTGCAGAACAGAGCAGGACAATCCCTCCCTTGCTGGGCTGGCAATGCTGTGCCTGATGTCCCCAGGACAGGGATGTCCCTCCTGGCTGCCAGGGCACTGCTGGCTCATGTTCAACTTTCTGTCAACCAGGACCCCCAGGTCCCGTTCTGTGGCACTGCTCTCTAGCCTCTCATTGCCCGACTTTCTCTGCCACATAAGTTCAGACAGAGATAATATCATGTCATCATGTTATGTCTGCTCTGAAGTTCATGGCTTTGCAGGATATTTTCTTATTCATTAAGACTGTTTTGATAGATACAGTATCATTCTTCACGGCTAGCAGTGCTGTTTTCTCAGGATGTTATTTCACATTTTAAGGAAAACAGTCTGAAATAGTTTGCTAGAACATTTAATAGTTTGCTAGTTCATCTAAGTAGCTTATATTAAGAAGTGGAAGGTTGTTTTTTTTTTAATTAAGGCTAGTGCCTAATTTAGTATTTCTTTGTGTTAGAGTGCATATATGAGTATATTTCAGCAAGGGTCTGTTGGATGTGTTCCTCTTCATTCTTGCAGCCCTTTCTTGATGCTGACCTGAATCTTCATATCTCTTATGGGAAGCAGCTGTAGTGTCAGTATCAACATGGCTGTGCAAATTCAGAAAGTTTGTTGTGTTCTCGTCTCGTACCTTCTTTGGGAACCAGGCTTCTCTTGAAGCATGTGCCAACAGCGACTGTGAAATATTACAATGGTTAGATGGGGGTTATTCTTCAACATGGAGGCCAAAAAGCTGGTTTGTCCATTTTCTGGTCAAAGGATCTGTGTGTAAGTGCCTTTGCAGGGAGATTCAGTAGCTATATGTGAACAATTTGTACACAGGAATGGAACAGTGGAAATACAGATTACAGTTTTAAAGAAGCTAATTCTGTCTTTGGAAGCATCTATCATAAGTTACTTCATCTTCAGAGAAAGATAAAATCTTGCTAATGTGTACTGTGGAATATATTCATAGCCTTTTGAAATCAAGAGGTTAGTATGGCAAAATATGCTTATTTCCTTAATATAATATCAGAAATACCCATTAAGTGTCATTCTGATTTGTATAAATATAAAAAGTTTTATTTAAATGCATAAAATCTACTAACGTAAAGCTTCCAATTGCTCTTTTAGCAACATATATAGTCCTCATGCAATGCATCTTTTGAAAATTAAATTATTACTTAAGCTTTAGACTTCCATTTAAATAGGATAAAGAGGCCTTTCATAATCTCATGTAGCCGCCTGTTTCAAGAGAACACCAGGGATTGTCTACCCTTGAAATTCAGTAAAACACTGTAAAGCCACTGCACGTTTTTTGACCGTCTCTTTTTTCATGCTCCTACACTGCAGTAGATTCCTGGGAATGATAGCTCTTCATTATCTGGCAAAGTGAACAAACCATACTTAGAATTTAAATGATGCTTTATTTCCCACTTCACACAAATAAATTACATAAATGGTCAGTGATTTAATATTTTAAAAGAATTGAAAATCAGTAATCTGAAAAATCTGTAATGTAAAAATGAGTATTGCAAAAATGTAGTAGACAATTAAAAAATTGAGGGACTTGGAACTTGTCATACCACTTGCAGACAGTAATTTTCTGCTGCCAATGTTTTGGCTGATTAGCTGTGAATATAAATGAAAAAAAATATGTGCATATCATATATGAATATGTATAATAAACTCATGTTAGTCAAGGTGCAAAGCTACGTGTAGCAAATCAGATCATCCAAATTACATGCCAAAACTATGTTCATCTACATTTTAGTATTCTAGTATCTCTTTGTAATCTTTTTTATTATTATTTTTAAAAAGGAATTAGGAACGTTTGCTATAACAATCTGTCATGATAATAACATATAATCGCTACAAATTAGCTACCCTGAATCCAAAAGTCAGGACACATATTTTGAAAACTGAAACCTAGAACACCATTAAAAATGCTGTTCCGTTATTATGTGGAATTAGAGTGAAGCCAAAATGTAACTTGTCAACTTAAAAGACAAAATTTTTTTAAAAAATCCCTTTGCCTGTGTTATAAGTAGGGAACAGCCAGCGATGTTACTTGAATACTGGAGTGTTTGAACTTATAGTCAGAAAAAATAGATGACCATTGTGCATTTGGCAAACTACCTCTCTCTCAAGAGGTATATTTAAGAAATTACTTGGAGATTAGGAAAAAATGTTGTGAAATATGAAATGGAAATAAATCTGTATTCTCCATATATATTTATTTTGATAATTTCTTAATTTAGATTATGCAATATCAGTGCAAAATTGGGGAATTTACGGTTCTATTAATTTATGAATGAGTATTAAAAAAAGTCAGAGTTTCACAAGACATGTGATTCATTTCAGAGATATCTGTACCATATATAAGGTTTTCATAATGCTGAAGACTTTTCTAGTGGCACCTTGTGATAGTCATAAAATTTTGGGAACAAGACAGAATTGCTGTCATAGGCTATTCTTGTGTACAAAATGTGCCCCTCGAGTATCATTATTCTGCTTATATTGAAGAGGATCTCAAAACTTTATAAGCCAAACTGGTATTCCTGGACTGTAATGATTTTACTATCCCTGAAATAAGTACTTACTATATATAAACCTAGGCAATGATGTTATTTAAATAACCAGTATTATGAAATATATACATTTATATAAACATGTTAACTGTGTCTCTCTGAAGAATTAACCTGGCCTAATGGGATCTGAATTGATTGAGGAATTGAGCAGCATCATGGAGTGGTTTTGGTTACAAGTGATAGTTTCCACTAACCTTTTTATGCAGAATGCTAAAACGTCGCTGTCAAGTTTTTCAGTATGGATTAAGGGAATTATCAAACTGTAATTCAGATTAAGTCTTTAATGAGGATAAATCTAAAGCAACTGTGTTAGAGTTGTGTTCAGTTTATGCTATAGTTGTGACCAGAAATAGGATATTACAGCTGTTTAGCAAGTTGGTCATTATGAGGGAACTTACATGTAATTTTGGTGTGTGTGGTTTACGCCTGTATATATCTTACAATTAGTGTCTCCAGCTTGCTGCAGTCAAATAAGTTCCTTTTACCACATTTTCCCAAATGAATGGAATCTGTTAGTACCTTGTGACAATTAATGATGAGACAATTTTCTGTGGCTCGTCTTTAATTGGTGGCATTATTCTGTGTGCATGGGTTAATTTCTACTGTAGTAATAAATCATCTGATTTTTTAAACATCTCTCTCGGAGAAAGTAATTAATGATCTTATGTCCTGATTGCATCTCTTAGCTAATTTTTTTTTTTAATATGTGAAAAGTTTTATGAAGAAAAAATGTCAACAGTCTGGAGTTAAGAGTATTTTGGACTAGAGCAGAGCGGTACAGTCACCAGTGGAGAGGTAATTTTTGAAGAGTAAAACAGACTATGTGATACATGGAAATACTTCTTCCACTCAGCCTTTCATCAGTTTAGTTCACTGTTTCCATTTGTTCAGTAATTGGAGGTACTAAAAGATGAAGGCTCCTCAGATATTTATACATCTTATGCTTGATTTTTATGATCACGGCGCTCAGTTGTCTCGGAGGCAGTAAACCCCTGCAGCCCTCAGACTGTGCTCAGCTGTGGGGGACACATTTGGATGTGTGGATTAATTTTTCCAGTATATGTATAACTGTATAACTAATACTGGTGACAGAAATGCAAACTGACCAGTAATGACAGAGGACATGTGAAAAAGGTTTCTACTTTTTTTCCTCTTTGATTTAGAGTGGAGAGTGACTAGAATGCTGCCACCTACCCAGAATTGGTCCCTGCAATATATTTCTGAAAATTCAGATTTTTTAAATAAATCATTAACATCAAGCTTTTCCATTTATGCCTGTGCAACTTTATGGAAAAATTATGTGTCCTTTAGAAAGTGAAAAATGGACAGAGTGCAGATTTAGTCAAAAGTTCATGCCTGTGCACTACATGGCTCTCCCCACCTTCTGGTTGATATTTATTTTGTCCACATGTATTCACAAATATAAATACATGTAAAAACTTCCATGTTGAATAGGAGAAGTTTCATCACTTATAATGAGCGAACACTATCCTGCATTTTCTGAGGCTCCCTGAGGGACAGCTTGTGAAATAGGGGAGCCCTTGAGAGAGAAAAATGAACGATGGTACACAGCTTCTCACCTGCTGAGTGTTTAAAGCTGCAGTGAAATTATAGAATTTTTTTTTCCAGTAGATATTAAAATGAAAAATGCATGGAGGTGATATGGTTCTTTCTTTTCACTGCTTCAAGTTTTTATAAATACTTCCTTAAAGTATTAAACTTCTTAGAAGTTTTTGTAAAGCTTTCTGACAGCAGCAGTTGACATGGAATTACACAGACAGAGTTAAGTTCTCATTTGTGAAACCTTGGCTTGTACAATGGAGATAACAGGGGAAGGGTGCAGTTCATTTCCTCATACACCTTTGGCTGTCTTGTTTCTGAAGGTTAATTTCTTTCTTATGGGACCATTTTTAGTACTTTCAAACCTATAAGCGCCTTGTAATAATACCATTTTTCAAATTATGCTGCCACTGAGAATTTTTGTATTTGCATGTAGAATGTACGTCAATCCAGAGACTATAAAGAGAGAATATTGAGAATATTTGGACAATAGTTTGCTTTTTCATTAGGAAAAGGACCATCATTTGCAAATCCAATAGAGAATTTAGTATTGCATGTCCCTCTGTGTCACTGAAAGACTGAAAGACTTCATTTTGCAAAGCTATGAAGGTTCCCTTTTTAACACAGAAGAGCTGCAGAGTAATAAAGTCTCAAAGCAGCATGGTGAAAATTATATTTAAGTTACTTTTCTGTAGTAGCCCTAATAAGAGAAATATTTCAAAAGCAGATTATTTTTCAGTTATGATACAGGTATTTCTTTCCAAATCTAACTTTAGACTATCAAACCTGAAAATATGTGTGCAAGTATGTATATGTATTTATATATGCATAAACATATGTTTCCTGTGTTTTAAGATTATTTTTGGACCAAGGCTAAACATCTGAAATGCTTGTCTGTGTGTATTCTTTGTTTCTCACCTCTGGACTCATGTCAGTTCTACATACACCTGAATTCTCATATGAGCACTGGAGTTGATTTTTGGAATTTCCTGCCCTTATTAGATCTATACATTTGTAACATGTAGCACTGAGGCACCACTGGCAGCAAAATCTCCACCGTGTCTGCTCCGCGGGGAAGCCTTGAGCCCATCCTGCATTTCCAAATAGTACACTACCAAACTGTCCTGCTCCAATGTCATTTTGCATGTAGGACTAAGTTGCTCAGAAGTGACCTGATGGTAAGAACAAAGGCACCCAACAGAAAATTTTCTCACTGAGACTGGAATATTTGCCAGATTTTCTCCAGGCATCACTTATGTCATCTTGGAGTGTAGTGCCAGAGCTGTAGCCATTACCCTTGCTCTGGGGAGCTGGTCCTGACTTAGATCATCAGACTTTTCTCCAGACTTTCCCATCAACATTGAGGTTCAGCGGTTTTTTTAGTGTCAAATGCTGATTGATTTTAAAATCATGATTTTAAATTGACAAGCAGGAAAATTATATTTACACCGTTGATTTTAATGTGTGTCAGGTAAGCCAAGCCAAATATCCAGTCTCCCTTTTGGTAAAGCATTTAGAGTACATTTTAGTCTGCAGTCTACTTGCAGAGCATTTATTTTAAACTCAAAGTTTCTTTGAGTTGACCTGAAGACCAAATAATCCAGTACATGTGTATTGAGGTGGTTTATATACCTTAGTGCTTATTAAGATTCTTGAATTTTATGGGTTTTAATGTGTTGGAATATTCAATCAAACTGTATGTCAAGCTGCATTTGACTAGTATTCAGTTAAGAGGTGTAAAAACATTTTGAAAGAGGTTTTTATTAGTTAAACAAAATTATCAGGAATGTGCTTGGTACATGTAAATATTTAGACTTATATTTTTCCAACATTCGTATATTTATATGAACATGCGTGGGAGATGTAAGTTTGATCCCTTCAGGCAGAGGAAGGACTGAATCCAGTTCCCCTGTTCCTGGGTGAGCACACTCACGTTTGTATTCCTACACAAGTATAAATTAACATGAGTCAGCCTTTTATATATAAAATATAGTTCTGTTCTCCACAGTCATAGTGCAGATACTGTTCTTAAAAGCAGAATGACTTTTCTGAAAATTGCAAGAATGTTCTTAAATTAAATTTTAAATGGATTGTTTCAGAACCTAATCTCTGGCATGGTTTTTGTTCCTGAGCAGTTTAATTGAGAGTATAATACAGTTTCCTCATATTTTGCACGTAACGAGGTCTCATTGTGTACTTTTACTGAATTCAGCAAGCTACCTAATGGAATGTTTTTTGCTGCCTCTGCTCTCCTCTGTAATGCTGCTGGCCATCCCAGTGCTAGAGAAAGTCACTCTGCTTCCTGGTGGAGGCAGTGACATGAGTGTGAAGCAGCAAATATTTTCTCTAAGGGCTGCTTGGATTTGTTTGAGAAATAATGATGGTGTTTCCAAATAGTCAAGCCAGTAGTATGGCAGGTAAAATTCTAGGTGGATAATAGGGAAGCAGTGTATGTTGAAGAAAGGTCCTGTGGTGGGTTCTGAGCTGATTGTTTTAATGGAAACATGAGCATTTGCCGTCTCTTTTCTTAAGCTCTCGCTCGTGTTTCTGCTTCAGATGGTAATATGGTTCTGTATATGTTATTGCATGTCAAGTGTAAACTGAGAGGAAAAATATGAAAAGAACATAAAGGTCTAGCTTTAGTAAAGATACTGGGCAGCTTATCAGTGGAGAGTTGAAAGTATGGCATTTCATTCAGGAGTAGTAACAAAATTATTAGTATACCCTAAAATCTTAGTATAAAGTACTGAATGCTAAATGACTAGGTTTCAGACTTCACAGTATATTTTGCTTAAATATTAGACCTGAGCTAAATAATATATAGGAGCAGATTTTCAGGTGGGCTGACAGAGAGTAAATGGTTTCCAAGAGATGATTGCAGGCTGTCAGAGCAGAAATCCATGAACTGGGAATGAACTTCAGAGAGCGCAGGAGTTGTTCCAGTTTGCAGAATCAAACCTTTCTTTCTAGGAGAATTCATGCATAAGCTTTCAAAATTTTTTTTAGAAGAGCTTTTAGAAGTAGGATCTCTAAAAGATCAGAATCTCTCACAGCTGTTCTACATCTTCAGCCAGTTCAGTTGTTGAGAAGCTGAACTCACACAACTCAGATGTGTTGGTTACGTGTTCAACATCTTAGAAAATTCAAGGGTGTTTGTGATTATTCACAAATTCCTAAAAGTTGTTGGGATTTTTTTCATTGGAAGTAGGTAGGATTTTTGGATTAAGTATGGGGAGGTGTACAAGTGACAGGTAGTAAGAATGCTGGACTAGATTTTACATAAAAGACAGTGACCATTGTCAGGTATCGAACAAAAGGTTGTAACAGGTTCAAAGCATCCTTCGAGATCCTGGTATTATGTGTTAGGCATTTTGCCTTAGTTCTGTGGAATTCTGGCCTCTTTTTAGTGCTGTTCTGTCCTGTTGCCGCCTGATCTCAAATTATTCTGATGCATATTCATTCCACCACATATGTTTTTATCTTGTTGAGCAATTTCTACCAGAATTTGAGTGACGTGAACTTGACTGTGTCATTCCATGAGTTGGGAATGTCGTCTTTCATGTCATCTAATGGTTCTGAGGGCAGATGTGGATGGGGAAGCAGTGAGCAAGTACCTGCTGACAACTTCTTAAGAAGTTTTCCTTCTATTGCCACCCCAGGTCACTTGTCTTTTTGGGGAATCACCCATTAGGTTATGAAAACGTTGAGTCCTGTAGTCTTTCATCACCACAATATCAGTGTTCGCCTTGAATTTCCTGGGTTTACTGGTTTTAAGTCACAGAACTAGCAGTTTTTTCCTTTCAAATACCATGTTTTAATGTGATTAGAGGTATGTATCATAGTTTCCTACCTGTGTTCAACGAGCAAAGTAATATCTATATATGTCTGTTTTAGCTCTTTGATCACTACTTCCATCTGAGCACATTCAATTTTTAATTAGAACTACATCTACTTTTCATTTAGGACTGTAAAAATCCAGAAAACAAAGCTCGTTTCCTGCAGTTCATTTTGCAGTCATTTGTTCTTAGAGCAAGAAGAGTTTCAACTACAGATAGTAATTTATTCTTTAAGAATCAGGATACTAGATTAAGAAAGTGATCAAGAGGAGAATAAGTAATTACAGTTCATAAGATGTATTTTTTAATTACTATTTTATAATTATTTCAGATGTTACACGGTAATTATATAAAAAATGGATTTATTGAATAAATACTTTGTCTTCAGTGTCATTTATAATAGATTTGTTGGGGCTTTCTATTCATCTGTGGAAGTAAAGCTGAAATTAATAATTAAACTTCAATAATGTAGATTTTTGCTAACGTTGACTACTAGACATTGAACAGAATAGACCCATGTGTGTGTCATGGTGATTGTCTGGTGACCTGTTTGCAGTGGTTTATAGCCATGGCTCATGATGTGTAGCTTTTACAGTTCGAGATAAGACACCCTTCAGTGGTCTGCTGCTTCTCCCCTGTGGCTGATGGCCATCCCTGGAGCCGTGGTGGCCAAGGGTGACGTAACCTCTCTAATTGTCCTTGCTTTTCACGGAGCAATGTCTCATCGTGGAGACACTGACTGCTGTTGGTGCCAGATTTCTGTGATCCAGGCTGAATTATTTTATTTAGCTAGTCACTACTTTTAAATGACATTAACTAAAAGTAAATAGTACTGAAGTCTGAAATGCTTATAGCTACTTCACTGGGAAGCTGTAACTGTTCCAGGCAAGGTTTTATGTGTGTTTTATTTTCTGCATGGAATATTTTGCCAAATTAGAAGCCCCTTGAAGTCATCATTTATGTATAGCCAATTGAATTTCTTTCAGAGATTGTAAGCAGTTGTTTCTACATATTGCTTTTGTATTGAGTATACTTCAATCTTTATCCAAAAAGGTTTAATGAAATTTATTCCTCCCAACTTCAGCAGCTGCTGTGGCGCCAGGCATTGAGCAAGGCTTGTGAGCTTGTCCTTTTCTCTCAGTGATAACTATTCTGAGGAAACATCAAGGATGAGAAAATACCCAAAATTATGTACAGATAGGGAAGGTCTAAATTTGGCTCTAGGACTGAACTGAAGAAAGGAGAGGGGGAGGATAATTACCCCTGGAAGTCAATGCCAGATCCCATAGTTTTTGTGAAACATGGAGCCAAAACCTGTCTGAGCAAATGGAGGCAGCAGCTTCCTATTACCACCCATTAGTCTCATAGGGCACCAGGAGCAAATCTGCATTGCTAAAGCTAAGCTTTGCAGCCATGCAGGCATCAGTATGGTATCATGTAATGGGATTTTGATTTTAATTTTAATTAGCTAAAAATGCAGTAAATTACAGGGTTTGATTTTTTTTTTAAACCATTGTTTCCATCAAAGAATGTTAATGCATTCTTTGAAATCAAACACTTGACTTTGAAAGCTGAGCATTCAAAAAAAGTTGGAAAATGTCAAAATGAAGATTGTTCAAACTGTTTTAATTTGTCCCTTGCATGTATGCACAACGATAAGATCTTTAATTATGTGATCACATAATTTTTTCACAGGAGGAATGGTGCCCAGAGAATGAATCAGGGGTGTTTATTAAAGGAAGCTGCTGCCTCCAGAACCCTTGCCTTAATTGCTGGAAAGCATAGTAATTTAAGTAGAGGGCTGCAGGAATCAAAAGCACTCTCTCCAGGGCGTTTGAAAGCTCCACAGAAAGACTAGATTTTACTCTCTCATTTTGAAAGAGGTTTTATGTATTCTGGAAGGTCCCTTATTTGGAGGCGATCTCTGTGTTTGTAGTTGCTGTGGCACACAGGCCAAGGTACCTGGGCTCTGGGCACAGCTGCATTTGGAATGAACACAAGTGTGCTTTGAATGTGTAAAATACTGCATAAATGCAAAGTCCCCTGAAGAGTACAGCCTGAAGTGCCCTGCACTGATGTGGCCATGCCAGGATTGCCAGAAGACTCTTCTGGTTTTTAGCAGCCAGTTTCTTCTCTGTAAAATGGAGATAGCATCACCCTATACAGTTCAGTTAATTATATGTTTTGAAGCATTCCTGCAGAACACATGTGTGGAAATTATATATAATATAGAATATATAATCGTATGATTATACAATGTATAGTTACAATATATTGCGTATAAGCATATACCATATGTTATAGTAATATGGGATCCCATTCTGGTTAACATCCTATTAGCGAAGCTTTGGGAAGCTGAAGAGAATAAGAAGAATGAACAATCACTTGGCAATCTGAACAAATGAGGCAGAGTGCTATGAATACTCAGTTCACTCCATAAAACTGAGCATTTTGTTTGTATTTGTATCACTGCACTAGATGAGGCGAGGATCCTGCAGAAGGAAAGCAGCATGTAATCATTTCGTTAAAGTTATTTGTAGGCATATGAGTGGTTTTGTCATTTTAAGTGTGTGACTTTCTGCTGCGTTTGGTGGTGAGTTGCCTGGCCCTTTACCTGCAGCTTTAACAGATTTATTTTCCCCAAAGCTTTTTGGGGAGAGGAAAACAGGAATGTTAGAGCCAGATTTTTTGCTTGTCTTATTGTCTTGCCTTGTTGACAACTGATTTTTGGTGGAAGAAACTGAAATCCCAAAGGCCATTTGTTCCCTGCTTTTTATGAGGAAGGAAGAGTTTTTAACATTTGCAGAGCTGGCGTTTGAGCATAGTGAGAATGTATGAAAATGTTTCAAGGTGAAGAGTGCCATAATGAATAGATTACATCTGTAATATATTTGATGTGGAAAGAAGAAATATTTTTCTCTGCAAGTGTAATTCTTCAAGACAAACTGATTATGTTTTTGTTTTCTGTAAAACCACACTAAGTCTAATATAAGGAATGCCACTTAATTTACTAAAGTAAACAGGAAATTTATTTTTAAAAAATCAAGCATTCATTATCTACCTCTGAACTTATGTCTGTAAATTTTGATCCCTGCTCTTACTGATCTCCTTTATGTGTGACAAATGTAAATATGTTGCTATTTTATACTAATAATCCTCTACATTTAAGCATCAGAGTAAAACTCAGGCAAGAGAAAAAGCTGAAGTTATTTTCCACTTCCTCCTGTTTTATGTCTATTCTTACACTTTTTTAAAATTGCATTTACCATTTCTCAGGAGAATAAATTCATAAATATGCTTTGGTGAGGGAATACATGTACATCTTCTTTATGACACAGTATTACAGCATCACTTAGATTATCTATTTTACTTTGCAAAATCAGTTACAGAATATTAAGTGAATATCAAGTTGTCAATTGAAATGGACGAGATGCTAGTTTTTAGGCAATTTGCCTAAATTTGCTGTTTCAGAAGATGTCAATACCATGAGTAGTGGGGAGTTACTACATTTTTCAAATAATACTATGTAAAATATGGAAACATTGAATGATTGTTTTAAATTCAACAGGCTCTTTTGTCATTCTCATGCATGTTTTAGATGAGACATTTTTCTCCTGAATTGGAAGGAAATGAGATAGTAACCTGTCAGTTCATAATGTTACTCACTTTTCCTGGTTACATACATTTTTAAATGACTAAAATACCTACTTACAAAAAAAAAGAGCTAACTTCAGAAGAGCAGGAGTCTGGTTTGCTATTTATCTACCTTAATAGGCAGTATTTCACATGAAAGAATCAGTCTGGCTTCTTGTGGACTAACAGTGACAGGATGCAGGTATCATAAAGTACCATGATAATGTGCCTCCCAGGTATAATTCTCATAACCACTGAAGGAGTGCTGCAGCCAAGCCTTGTTGGTTTATCCATCTATAAATTTATTCTCTTTCTTAGGCTGTATTTTGAAGCATTTCAGTAAGAAATTCAAACTTGGCAGTGAAGAAATAGTACCCATGATAGATCTGTTTCATAGTTTAACTTTGGTGTGAGTAACAAGACATTTATACATGTTGCAAAAGTAATTTTTTCTTAATACAGTTTACTTACAGTTTCTTACATTTTAAGTTGAAATGGCCATAACTGATATTTTGTCTTACACATGAGGACTATTTTAATAATAATCTGCTCCCATATGACAGAAACATATATATTGTCATGTAATCCTTTGTCTATAAGACTCTCACAATATGTTCTCCAGACTAAGAAATTAGAGTTATTACCTTTTCATAGTAACTGGGCAAATGTTATGTGTGATTCCCTGTCTAAGTGATCTCTGTGACTTTTCCTTTCGCATTCGTCCTGCTGAGTCTTTAATGGGTGTAACTGCAAGAGCATTTTGGCTTGGATCAGGAGCACTTAAGCCATTCTGAATCAAATCTCCTTATTGTTCCCAGTTATCTCTCCCTGATTCCGATAGCTAGAGCATGGGGTGGCATTGGTTGCAGGAGGAGACAGTGGGAAGCTGGGCTGGGTGAGC
The DNA here is from genome assembly GCA_013397895.1 of Origma solitaria. Lineage (NCBI taxonomy): Eukaryota > Metazoa > Chordata > Aves > Passeriformes > Acanthizidae > Origma > Origma solitaria. The sequence goes on from VZRL01004803.1 coordinate 1,543,442, forward strand.
ACACAGTGTGTGCCTGCAGGCAAGGGCTGCCTCCACGGGACCCCAAGAGTGGCTGGGCTGCTCTCTCTTCAGGGGTCTTCAGTGCCATAATATTCGTAAATGAGACGTGCAGCAATACTGGCGTCCAAGTTGGAGTGATCCAGTTGGAATTCTGTTGCTCCACTGCAGCTCCAACTCTGCCACTCTCCATTGCCTTCTTTTGTGCAGCCTCCTGCTGGGTGTGCACAAGTGGGAGGTACTGTGGTTCCCAGCAGTGGTGGCAGCCCAGGAGCTGTCAGATGTCCCCTGGTGTACAGACATTCTGTCCAAGTTGCTCACAAGGCACTGCCATCCCCATGGGAGAAGAAGCAATAATAATGTGACTCCACAGAGATGCCCCATGTATACCACTTGGCCAGAGTACTGAAAGCTTTGCACCTCTGTGCTGTCGAATAAGAGTATATTGATCAGTATTTTGTTTTTGTATCTCCACAGTCACCAATTACAACAATGTGGTAGAAGCAAACTCAGATTCAGATGATGAAGATAAATTACATATAGTGGAAGAGGAAAGTGTAACGGATGCAGCAGACTGTGATGCTAGTGTGCCAGAAGATGACTTGCCAACAGACCATATAGTATTACCAGAAAACAGTGAAAGAGAAGGGAGTACAAACAGTTGCTGGGAAGATGAAGGTATGTTCATTTCCACTGATGATACTATGTACTATGCAGAGAAAGTTTTCTGAAATAGAAATTCAAAAAAACTTTTTTTTGGTCACTTTATTACTGAAATAACATGTAATATTCACAAACAGAAAAGAGGTTTTGTAACATATTTATTATACCATACTTCATGTTCTTTATTTATTATTTGAAATAAATTCAGAGGTGGATTAGTTCCCTTGGCATTTTTTAAACAGGGGCTTCCAATCTGTAGATGCAGCATTTCAAAGGCTGATATGAGAGATTAGTTACTTGATCTTGGTTTTTTCAAGTCTTTGCCTGGCAGGTCTCTGCCATAGCTCCCTGTAAGGTTCAGGATTGGCTCTGCTTGGGGAGTAAGCAGTAAACAAAAAAAAAAGAAAAAAAAAAATACAGGTGTTAATTTCTCTCTTTATTTTTCCTTATAAAATACAGGCAGAAAAACAAACTTTTAGATTATTAGTTTCAGAATTGGCTATGAAAGTCATAATGGATCTTTATTTTGAAAATGCTAGAAGGAGGTAAATGCTGCACATATTATGCAGCAGGTTCAGAAGCTGAAAATTTTAAGCAGGCAGGAAATGGGCCTTTTTTTACTGTGGAATCAGATACTGAGTTTCATAATGTCACACAGCATGCTTACTTTTGAGCCAAATTGGGATAAATGCATAAATTAGTGGAATTTATTGTGGAATTTGGCCTTAATGCCCTGAAGGACACAGAATGTTTTCCAGCATATCCCTGTTTGTATCTGAACTCCAGCCACAATTCCTAGCATCCACCTTTTAACACTGGTGGTTTAAGGCACAGTGCATGACCTCACATCTAAATAAACGGAGAGCCGTCATATGGTCCCTAACTGCAGTCCAGCTGAGAGAGAGCAGCTGAGAGTTCAAAGAATAGCATCAGCTCAGCCTGTTTTTACATAGCTGCTCTTGCCAAGGTATGCTGTGCTGGGAAATGAGTATTTTGGAGCTAAATTATTAGGTAGGTAATTTTCTTAGTTTTCCTGTAATATCTTTGCTTTCCTGCAGGCTGTGTCTATCAGAAATTGCGGTTACATTAAAATGGGCTCTGTGTAGGCTTGAACCCTTCAAGCATAGGTGTAGGAAGCCTTAAAAGGGGAGAGAAGAAGAGCACTGGCTTCCAGAGGTTTGAGGTCAAGACCTCTTGGACTGGACATTTCCTGGAGGTGTGTCCATCACACAGCATCTCAGGCAACTTTTGGGGGATTTTCAGGGCTCTGGATATGTGATGGCATCTTTTTTTATTCCTTTTGCCAAATGTAGCAGTTTTAACCTTTAAAAATTTGTTTGCTAACATTCTAAATCCTATTTAATTTTAAATTCTACTGTGGTTGTAGATTTGGAATGTAGGCAGTGTTTCTCTGCTTTGGAGTCTGCTAATGAAGACAGAATTTCATTGGTAGCCAGACAAAAGATTAATCAGTTGCCCTATAGGCTTGTTTGATAACCACAAGTGTCTTCTCTAAAAATTATGTATTCTGAAGCCTCTTTGGTAGCAATCTGGAGGTTGTTATTTTTAATTTGATAATAAAGGTTTTATAAATAAATTGTTTATATTTCTGACTACACAAGAAAATTGAAGACTACATTAGGTTTTATGGAGCTTTGATTTGCTAGAGTACTGTTTACTCTTTTGATAGCTTTCCTGGAAAGAAAGGTGTGAGCTGAAAATCATATCATCAGTCTTGGTTGCATGTTAGAAATAGGAAGAGAGAGGTACTGAGTACATGATCTCTCTGATACAGGGAAAGGTACTGGGGTAGATGTTGTGCAATCATCTTCAAGACTGGTGATTATCTTTAGAAAATATACTCTACAGAAGTTTTAGTAGGTTGTGTTTCATCAGTAAAGTAGTACTCGGTAGTTCTGGATTTAGCTGAATTTGACAGAATGAGTTTTTTGCATATTTATTCTGTTCACAAATGTCCAAGAATGGAAACAACACGCATAACATTTCTTTATCAGATTAGTTTCCTTCCGTTTCCAGTCATTCTAACTGAATTTCTGAGAGACCCTAAGAACAGGTGTTTTAAATATAAGGTGTGTTTCTCAAGAGGTTTAACCGAAACAGTCCTATGGGTTTAAAAAAGTGAACCACGTGTATCCTGTACAAGTTGTTGACAGTGTGCCAGCATTCATGTGTGCAATGGTTCTCTATATGATTTTTCTTTGCTTTAGTTAGAAGTAAAACCTATGCTACAATAAAAAGAAGAAAAAAAAACCCCAAGAGTTAAACTTGCTGTATTAATGCACTTTAAAAAGTGTTTTTATGTACTATAAGTATTTAGCAAACCTGGAGGTCTCAGGACTGGAACTAAAATATCTTTGAAAAATAGTTGTTGGTTTTTTTTCTTTAAATCCAGACTTTGAAATAACCTTTAAAAATGAATGAAATTATGTTTTGTGTTTAAGCTCCTTCTGGAATTCAAAAATTCCTTTAAGTCATCAAGCTTTAGATTGAGCCTATATTCTCAAAAGTGTGTTCTGACATTTGGTGGGTTGTGTGGCATCTTTTTGAGCAAAAAGCAAACCACCAGTCAATATGCACTGTAAATAGTGCTTGCTATATGAATATCAGAAAATTAGCTCTGAAGAATTTAAATTAGATGGGCTTTAGGATTTATTCCCTTCTCTGCAGATAAAGACTGCTTTGGAAATTTCAGTGAAGTTTGTCTTCCTGCCTACAGCCAAAATTTCCACTTCGCCAGTGTTTTAAATTTGATCAGTTATCTTAGCCATGCAGAGATCTTTACAGTCAGCCAATGACAGTAGTTGTCAGGCATGTTTGCTGCTAGTTAGCACTGTTCCCTGTCATCTGAAAATCATCAGCCTTTAACCCTGGGAAGCTCCACTGTGTCTCTAAGCAGTAGCTCATGATCAGTGATGAGATGTAGAAGTGCAAGAAGCTGTTTTACAGCTATCTGGTATGTCCAGCTGTAATACCAGGATGGATATTCATGACCTAGATGCTATTTGTGGAGACCTCTATTTAAGCTGTCATTTAGCAGGTAGCTTGAATTTCCTCTGGAGCTCAGAGCTGTGACTTCTGCTTGGTGGAACAGTGTCTTAAGATCTGTTCCCCCATCATCACATCCCATTCTGTTGCTTCCCAGCATCTTTATTTGCTGTGGGATCACTGAGCTTCTGAAGGCACAGTAGCAACGCTGCCTTTCTTTGTAGACCATACATAGCCATAAAGATGGATATCTACTTAATATTTTTCATATTATCAATTATTATCTGCATTTCCCTGTGGAAAAGGATTTCTCCCTGTCTTATACCATACTTTTAGCTATTGGGAAGAGACAGTACCAGAGATTTTGATTATTAGAATTGAGAGGGGGTTTAACTTCACTGAGATTAATCTATAATGCCATAAATTCCTTTACATTCCCTTGAGAATCATAACTTTTATTTGTACTGAAGCCAGTGGAATTTACTAGAGACACTGTAATTTAAATTTCCAGAGTAATAACTTACTGATATTCCCCCCCTTCTGTGGACCCCATTTCATAATGGAGAAAAATCACAAACCCTTTTTAAAGGAAAATAGTGGGTTTTCATCATGTTTGATTTTAAGAAATTGAATTTTGGGTTTGAATTTGCATTGCATCCAGTCATCCATCTTAAAGCTCTGAACCAAGTCTGGTACGATGAGCCAAAAATGTAATTAGTTCACAATCCAGTATTGACCAATAAAACACAAGTTGTTTGAGTTTGTTGGGGGTTTTGTTTTTTTTTCTTTTAGATGTCAATTGAAATTAAAGTAAGATTTAAAAGTTACCATTTCGTTTAAAACACATTTCTTGTTTGTCAGTATTTGCAGATACCTTGGGTTTGAGGTATATGGTCAAAATAGACAGAATTAACAAGCTTTTCCTTTAAGGAAGCTGGTACTACTTGAGAACTTAAAGTTCCACTAGACTTTATTATGTTCCACATAAAGGAGAAATTGGCTTCTCCTGTAATTAGAAAGCTGGAATGTTCTGGGCTTTTCACTTGCCAAGCTAAAGGATTTTTTCCTACCTGAGGTAAATAGAAAGGTAAATAGAAGTATAACATTTGCCATTTCAGATCAGAGCAGCTGTGTGCTCTGACCTTCTGCATCACCTAGAAGGCTTTTTCTGCAGTGAAGGTCTGAAGCATCCAAGGTTTCCGCAATGAAACTTTGAAATAATGCTTTAGTTCCACATATATTAGCGTAGCATAGTATTGATAAAGAGCAACCCAACCAAGATAGCTTTCCTAGGCACTCCTGTCATAAGCCAGGTACTGATAGAAATGTCAGCTGTGGCTTTTCCTATGGAAACTTCCCAGCCCATGCTCCCCAATGAACCGAAATGAAGAACAACTTGGCCATTTATTGATTTGAACCAACAACCTGTAGTGAGTTAAAGGTTCCATGCAGCTCAGCAGAGCTGGCAGAGCTGGGGCGGCAGCTTGGCTCCGCAGTGTTGGTTCTGCAGACTCATAGCGAGTGCTGCGATCGATACATGAAACAGATCTGGAGTGCACAGTTGTTCGAAGGGGGAGCACGTGTTTAAAATTCTTTTTTTTTGTTTAAGCAATCACAGCCTTAAGTGGTTTCCAGATGATTTGCAAGAAAGAGAACACATTAGGTTGCTGTTTGCAGACATTACCAGCAAATTATCAATCATTTTTGAAAACCGCTAATTGGAGAAAATAACATAACTGCATTTGTTTTATGATGCTCTGATTTCTGGAAATAATATTCCAGTGTATCAGATGGCTGCATTTGTAGATAGGGTCATTTAAGTAGCTGACCCTCTGTTTGCTGGTGAAACACACTGTCCATGTCTTTACCTCTCTTCACATAGTGGTCAGTGTTCAGTATTGCTTCCTTTTAAGGTTTGGTTTCCTTAAGTATGAAATATCATACTCTATTCAGCTGATCATACACTCCTGAAGTAATGTGTAATCCCTGGTTTTGAAAGAACATTGTGTTTAAATGCACTTCTTCTAAACAATACAGAAATGGAAAGCACTGCTGAAGAAATAACTCAAGTATATGAAGTTGCTGATGTGCATGTGGCTTTTGTTGTTGTTGTTTTGTGGGGTTTTTTTAACATATTCATTCTTTTTGTGAAATGTGCTATTTCAGCTGGAAAAGAAAGAAAGGAAATCCTGGGGCCTGACGCTCAGACAGATGAAATTGGATGTACAGGTATTTCTTTGTTAATCTGAGTCCCTTATTCATAAAGTGCTATTGAGTTTTGGTTAAGTGAGTATCATTCCGTAATCTTTGGATTTATCCCACCTCTGTTTATAAAACTGCTTTGCTTTTCTACACTAGAGGTCTTAAACTGTAAACAGTGTTTTAGCTGAGCAAAACAGTCTGGGCACCTTTTGGTGTCCAGGGTCCAGAGGTGTAGGTGACCAGCGACACCGAGCAGCCCTCCCAGCCCAGGGCTGACTACAGAGCTCTGGCTGCACCGCATCTCCAAAGGGCAAGACAAGGAGTAGCAGTGATCTTACATGTAGCTATACACATCAACAGGTAGTGTTTTAAACTATGAAGAATTAGACCAAAATAAACTAAAGCTAATAAGAGATTTTATTATTGACTCCTCTGTTTGTACTGATTGCACAGAAGGCAAAATAAAATGTGTACTTCAGTTTCTGACTCAAACAAAAACAGATGGTTTGTTATTTTTTCTATTATTCTCCTTGACAAAAGATTAATATATATCCCATCCAATTTTTTTAAGTTGTTTGGGGTTTTTTTAATGCCTTTACTAGATAGGTAGATAATATCTGAGTAAGTCTTATTTAAAGACAAACCTGCATCTAAACATTGATATGTTTTAAACTATAGGTTCACAAATTTTTTTCGGTCCCTGTGAAGTCAGTTCTCTCCACTAAGTATGGAGAGTTGCATTATGCATTGCATTACACTCTCCATGTGAGAGACTTCTTCATGTCATAAAAGGATTGTGTCAAATTGTAAATTGAGTATCTGACTTCACACTGAGAGATGAATCATAAAACTTCTCTTTCCTATTAAAAATATCCCTCACATTAATAGTGGAGAACATCTGTCATGATTTAGGGTACTGCAGGCAGAGCTTTCACAGAATGTTCCACCATGGTAAAAATAAACTGTATGAACAATGTATTTAGGCAAATACTTGGTATAAAATATTTATTGTACAAGCATTAAATAAAAAATTTTATTTATTATTTGCTGACTTTGAAATACAGTTGTTCATTGGGGTTTTTCTTCAAAGTTTTTAGCTGGAAAATGTTGAAGGTTGTTAACTAGATCTGAAGCCTTTTTGGCAGCCATTTCCAGCACCAGAGAACAAGCCAGTCAGAGTTCAGGTTTGCTGCGTTTATTTGACTAGCTTGTTATGGAGTTTAAATATCTTCTGAGCTTGTGCTAGTGAACAGTTATAAATAACATTAAAAATTGTGATTTGAAGGCAGCAAATGTACTTTTGCAAACACAGGAGCCAAGATGGTAGACTGGCATTCCAACTACAAGGCCTAAATCGTAATTAATGTTGCATTTAAGATCGTTAGGGAAATTGAGAAGAACAGCTAAATCTAAAACGATAAAAATGTGCCGCATTATAGACGGAAACAGTGTTTAGTCAAGTTTTTAAGTGTCATTATGCTACCAGTTCTCTTTTAAAACATGGTGTAATCTGGTGTCTTAAAGATGTAATTTGCAAAGAGACACTAGAATTTGTAAAGGGACTTTACCTTGGCTAGCGGGAGATTTGGCAATGTGAATTACCAAATCCCATTTATGTTCTTTTAAAACTTCATTTTGTATCTTGTGTCTTGTTTTTCCCGCTTAGTAAAAGAAGATGAATGTGATTCGGATGCAGAAAATGAGCAAAACCATGACCCTAATGTTGAAGAATTCCTTCAGCAAGAAGACACAGCTGTTATCTACCCTGAAGCACCTGAGGAGGACCAGAGACAAGGCACGCCAGAAGCTAGTGGTCAGGATGAAAATGGTAAATATGTCACCAGTTCAGTTCTTCCGAAATCAGTTGTACTCACTACTTGGCGCGAAACTTCTGTTGTGCTTAAAAAGACAGCAATGCATATACATGTAACTATAGAGGAAAAAAACCTTAGTTTCATTATTATAAGACGATAGGATCATCGTGCAAAGAATGGTGCTGCTTGATTTTGTGAAACAAGACGTGCACTGGGATATTCAGCTGTATGAATACCTAACTGATAACCTCAAGTCATTGGAAAGAAAAATTCAAGCTTTCATAAATCCATTTGACATCATTATATGAAAGAACAGAATAAACGTTTATTAAATTTAATAGAAGTAAAGCAAAAAAATACAGGTTTATAGAAGAATAACTTAAGAGGAGTTATAATATGTTTCTCTTCTGTTTTATGGTTATAAACAAAGCTCCCAAAAGGATCTATTAGGTAGAATTTCTCTTATTGGGTAGCCAGTCTATGGCTGGTTTTTGGGGTTTTTTGCCTGAAAGGATAGCAGTGGAGGAAAAAGAAGCGTTGTTCGTACAAAAATGTTTATGTGAAAAAATAATGACCTGTTGTTATTTTAAGTAAATGTGGTTTTTTCTCTGAGGAAGTTTCATGCTTAAGGTGTTCTGAGGAAAATGAGAAGTTACACTTCGTTAATTTCTTCATCATGAAATATTTGAAGGCAAATCCTGTTCAGATTGGTTTTGCATTCTGTGTGTTTTCAGAAGTGTTCAGCTTAGATAGCTTGTGACAATTGGAGTATTTATGATTTTTCAAGAAAAAGTAACATCGTACATAAATGGTTAGGAGTTGTGTTCTAGTAATTTTAAAAAATGTATATAACTGAACAGATAAATGTCATTGTAGCTGTAGTGCTGTACTGGAGACTAAGGGAGAGCAGTGAACGAAGTAATGATAACCTTTTTGTTCTGCTCCTCCAGAGATTTTATGCTATTAGAGATTTTTCTTTTAAAAGTGCATTAATTTAAGATTTTAATATGTGGTTGCAGTGGCACATATTGTCAAGTTAGCTTTACAGACTTGCCATATGATTTCCATGTAATCATTAAAAATGCACATTTGTATTAATAATTTAAATTGTACCTATTCCAGTAACTTCACAGAGAAGCATTCTGAAGATCACAATGCTGAATAATAGTGTTTAGTGTTTTAATCATTTTGGAACAGAAAATACCAAAAATAGTGATATTTGCTAAAGATACATGGTTCCAGACTGAGAGACTAGACAAGAGAAGTGACAGAGTCAAAGCTTTTAGTGACTTTGGGAAACCATTGTCATTTCTCCATTTGCTCCAATGGAAATAGAATTTAAGTTAACGTGCTTCGGGTATTTCCACTGAGTTGTATTTGGTCTGAAATGGAGTATTCTTTATGTCAGATGAGTTGAATTGTAGATGGAAAAAAGAAAATTGAGGGGAAGTGTACTTGGTCTACACATGTGGGGATGGCATTTTTGGTCAACTCAGCTAAACCAGGAAAACCAGAAATAGATAGAACAGCAAAAAAATCCTGTGGTTAGGGGTTACCTTGATTGTTACTATAATAAGTGTGAAAGAACCTATATGATAGAAAAAGTGGTGATTCTTAGTAATAAGGAAAAGTGGTTTGACTCTGCTTTTCATTGTTGCAAGAGCAGTGGCACATTTCAGTAAAAATAAAATCAGTAAATTCCACACAAACAGAATGAATTGCTGCTTCATAGAACATATAATCAATCTGTGGTGATAACTGCTGGAAGAGGTCGTGAAGGTAAATAATTCAGCACTTTCTAAAAGTACTGGTTAATTTTATGAGTATTAATAATTCTTACAGTTCTGAAACTTAAAATGACAGCATGTACAAATGTGCCCCTTGTGCGTCAGAGCATAAAATGTTAATTAGTAAAGGCCTTCCACCTTTCTCATGCTCAGCAGAGTGCATAGGTGCATCCTTGCAATATTTGCTTCCTGTCTGTCTTGAAGCATGGAAGACTAGCATGGTCTTTGGAGGATATCACACCTTTAAATTGATCGTTTGATCAAATACAGCAAACCCTACATTTGTTTGAACATACCTTTACCAATTTCTAAAGAAATATTTTTTCGGTCCTTTAAAAACCTAAGTTCTTGAGCATAGAATAAGTTGCTATGTGGAGGGTTAAATATATGCTGATGAGAAGAGCTGGAGTTAAAAGTTCATAAATGGTGACTCCTCGAAATAGACTTGTGAAACTAATATTTAGCTTCAATCTGGCTTACTTTTCCCTATACTAATACAGAAGTAGCTTTATGAAAGCCAGCAAAATTGATTCCATAGATCACATTAGACTCATAGGCCTCACATTTATCTCTCTGCTTTCTGTCCTGCAGACAGTATGTCCTACTCACACATACACATCTGTGAATCATAGAATGGTTTGGGTTGGACAGGACCTTTAAAGGCCATCTAGGTTCAACTCCCTGAAATGAGCAGGGACATCTTCAACTTCATCAGGTTGCTCAGAGCCCTGTCCAACCTGGTCTTGACTGTTTCCAAGGATGGGACATCTACCCTCCCCCAGGCAACCTGTTCAAGTATTTTACCACCCTCATCATGAAAAATGTCTTCCTTATATCTAGTCTCCATCTAGTCTCTCTTGGTTTAAAACTATTCTACCTTGTTCTATCATAATATTGTGCTGACTCTCTCCAATGTACGCTCAAGCAACCATAGCACAATAGAAGGCTGCATAATACCTATGGAAAAAATCTAAATTATCATTAGTCCTTCTCTAAGATAAATGGAGCTCCCAGCAGCTGCATGTTTTCTTACAATAATAGGTGTGAGTGTAAAGCCTGTTTGTTTTTGACAGTAAGTTTGGAGCTTGTGTTTATTTAAATCTGGTTCATTGTCTGTCCTGTGTAGGAACACCCGACGCGTTTTCCCAGCTGCTCACCTGCCCGTACTGCGATCGAGGGTACAAGCGCTTCACCTCTCTGAAGGAACACATCAAATACCGCCATGAAAAGAATGAAGATAACTTCAGCTGCTCCTTGTGCAGTTACACGTTTGCGTACAGAACGCAGCTTGACCGCCACATGACATCACACAAATCAGGAAGAGACCCAGTAAGTGGCATTTGAATTAGGGATTTATTATCCTCTGTAGCAATGCTGTAATTTGTTATGTGGGCAAAAATGTACAAAGCAGGTAAGCTGTGCACAGCAGATTATTTATGAGCTGATGGTCCAGTCCCAGAGCACACACTCAAGCTTGCTGCTCAAGTCAGGCTTTCTCTGTAGCTGTCAAAAGTTGAGATCTCAATTCCTGTTTTCATCCATCTAGGCAGTAGGGTTGTTTTCCGAAGTGCTTTGTTACATCTATAGGTAATTAGTTGGTTTTTCTGTTCGTTGGCTACCATTGCATAAAAATTATAACTCAGATCTAATTTCAAATCTTCAATGAAATGCTTCCCTTTTTTTCCATAATTCCTGTTTGGATGATTTGCAATTTACTGTAGCATTTTTGCCCTTTATAAACAAACCATTGCTTGTACTGTGAGGTACGGTTTTAAAATACAATTCATGCTATAAGACAATATACAAATAATTAGTGTGTGAAATATGGTGTTTCAGTACTAAAGGAAGCAACAGAAAAGGTTAAAGATGTTATGAGCTTGTTTTCTCTGGTTCGTGGGCTGACCTGAGGGCATGGTTCCCTGAAATGTCTTCCATGAGTTAGCCATCTGATCACTACACAAGACCCTGAGACTCTGTTCTCCTGTCCCTCTTCTTCTTTTCTTTTTTTTATCCCCACAATGTCCCATCCTCCGTTCCCAGCACATGCTTCCATAGCTTATCAGTGGCACTCTGAGGCTCAGAAACCAACTAAAACAGTCAGGAATTATCCAGAGAAAAAACAATACAGATCTTCCACCACCAGGTTAAAGAAGCTTGGAGATGTTTCCTTCATCGGACAGACTAGAAAGATTGATAGTCTCCAGAAATGAAACAGGAGACAAACATAACAGAAAGATGCAAACCAGAGTAAAAGGTACTTCCAACATTTCTGGTAGCACCAAACAGAAAGATCTTTTGTTAAACTGAAAGGCTCTAGCCTAAAGGAGATGCTTTTTTACACCTTGGCTATTAACCTCTATCCTACAAAGTATCACCAAGTCCAACAATTTTACAGGCTTAAAAAATTATTACACATTTTTATACTGGAGTGTTTACATTCACAGGTCAATTAAATAGGTACAAGAAGTATCGGCCATCCTGCTGCAAGGATTTTATTATCTCGCAAGCTTTGGAGTAACCTCACCAGCATATTCTGGTGTGTCAGTTTTTTTATTCAAATATGCTTTCCATGAACAATTAATTTCTGTTTTGCTTCATATTTGGCTCGGCTTTCACTTTAAAGTTGCTTTCGTCTTATATACATCCTATATCTCTAAATATAAAATCTATGCATGCTATTTATATAATTTTTTTTGTGGGCTACCACATGTATTTTCAGTCTTTTTAGTTACAAGCCTAAAACCAGAAGAATAGAGTAATTAGGTGGGTAGAAGCCTTTCCCATCCTTGCATGTAGTTTGAGTGAAAAAATAAAAAATAGCAAGTGAGTAAACACTCTCAGGAGAATTGCTAAAAAGGGAAGCTTAAATTGTGTTCCTGCAGATATACTTTAATGGATTTTTACTTTTGAAGGGACAACTGTATTTGACTCATGTTGTTTCTATGAAGTATCTGGATCTCAGTATTACACCTGTTTAAGCATGCTTTTTTCTCTCAAGCCATGGCCAGAATTAAAATTACAATAGTTTAGATACTTGGCAAATTTGAAATACTTATTTGCATAAGTTATTATTACAAAGTTGTCATGTCTTCAAAATTGGATGCATATACATGATAACATCACTTGTGTAATGGAAAATGAACTTTTGTCCTTCGTAAAGTAGACCTCCTAGTTGTGAATCTTAAACAGCTGCATGTTCAAAACTTGATGACTTACTCTTAAAGAACTTCACATGACAATAGATTATTTGGATAACGTTGTTAGCTGGGTAATATCCATCATGTGACAATTTTGTAACAAGGAAGCAAACCAGCAAAAGATAAAATCTAGTGTAGTGAAGGTAGAGGAAGGGGTACCTGCACCCTGGGCCTGCTTCTGAGCCAGGGGAAGACATGCAAAACTTCTGCTCCTGCTCCAGCAGAGAGCTGAGAGCCATCCTGCGCCTTCTCCTTCATCCCTGCCTCCTCCCCATGCCCCTCACAGCTCCCTTGGCTGCTCCTACACCACTAACAGTTGGTAGGAGGTGATGCTGCATATGTGTCATCTGCCTTCACATGTGAAGCACCAAAAGAGATGTTGAAGTGTGAAAAAGTGCTTCTTATATTTGTTTTGACTTTTTTCTCATCAATCTATGAAGCACCTGTAGGTAGTCTTTCAAAATTTCACAGTGTCATGCATACTGCTGAGAAATGGCAGTTCTTGGAGACTGTGGGCAAACCATCTGTGAAAAACCCCTGATATACCTGTAATTTCTGCCTTCTAAATAACTTTTGAAGATTCTCATTAATTAGTTTTGTTCTCTGTTGTGTGAGGAGTGGGCTTCATTCCTAAGTATTTTATGCAGGCATATATTAGTGGCTGGTTACAGACCTTAATGCTGATGTTTCTTCTTTCAGTCCTTGCAGGAGTGCAGAAGAATATTCTTTGAATGTTGCAGTTAATTCCTTAATGATCAGAAAACAGCAGCTATGTACAGTGTATTAGAAATATATTACATATCACAAGCACAAACTAACATGGCTTTAACAGTGCCACATTTAAATGGGGAAAGCCATTGGAATCTGAGAAAATGAAGGTGAAAGTATTACAGGTGGTACGATTTCTCAGTTACTTTTAAAGATCCTTCCAAGTAGTTCTGAGAAAGTCCCAGATTTATAAAACAGTATTACTAGGGACAGCAAGAAAGCCGAACAGAGAATTACAAATACAAGAAGCTAAGGCAAAATAGATTTGGAAGCACTATGTAGCAGAAAGCTTAAAGCATCTTATAGCTGTGACTAGGAAAGCAGGAAAGTTCATTATAAATTTGATAAGTGGAGTGTGGACTTCCATGCCTTAGAAATAGAACATTAGATTTTAAAGACTGGAGCAGAAACATTTCTGACAGATTGAATACATGCACTGATATTTACTATGAATATTTATGTAGTCCAGGACTTGCAGTAACTGTATATATCCTGAGATCTGTTAGCTTGTATAATCTCAAGTGAAATGGTAGTAAGTGATTCTCAGCAGGCTTAAGTAAATCCTGACACAGTCCTCTAGACTCAGTGCAGTTGGATCATTAAAGTGAAATGCAGTGAGTCAGCTGCAATCTTCTAGAACATCATCTTCAAGGAACTTAGTTAAGTGGAGATGAAAAGCCATTCGAACTAGCAAAAGACAGCTGACAAAGCCAGGAATGAGGGTCAGGGGCTAATTGGGATCAGTTGGAGTGGAGACCTCACTGCAGAGTCCAGGAAGAGGTGGGAAGGAGCCCACCTTGAGCAGAGTGGGAGCAGTATCTGCTGAGAGGTAAAATCTGCAGCTTAACCAAATGCTTATCCCAAGGAAACTGTTGAATTAGAGTACTTGGAAGCTTTTGCTTTTTTTTTTTAAACTAGTATAGCAATAAAGACAAAAACAATTTAGAGCTGAACAATAAATGCACAAGGCAAAATCTAACAAAAATAATCACAGAGCTTCAGTGCAAATAGTGAAGAGGTTTGATGTTGTGTACTTAAGAAATCCTTCCATTTTTTAATTTGGTTTATTTTCTTGCATTTATTTTGCAAATTAATTGTTACTGAGAGTACCTTTATTGTCACTGAGCTACCTTCTCTTGAGCAATCCTGAGGCATCATTATACAGAGGAATCCAAGGCCAAGAGTAAGCCCTGGAAGCATGTAAATGGAAAAATCAAGTCAACTGATTAAAGTTTAAACAGGCTTCTATAGACTTTAATGTTTCTCTGTCCTGCATTAAATATTCTGTGGGTGGTGGGCTTGAGGTTTTTCTTGATGCTTTTACTTTCACAAGTAGAATTAAAATTTGTCCTAGAACTTCCAACTCAGATAACATGTCAGTGTAAACTGTGTCTGAATTTAGGAGAAGGGGCAACTATATTTTGAGATTGTTTTGGTTTTTTCTTTTTACTGTACCAGATTTATTCAGAAGAAATGTGTGTCTCAGTTTTTACCTGATTTGTAATTTGGTTTTTTTTCTCACATTACCCCATACCACCTTCAGTCTCTTACAGTTATAGTTGATTCTTTTCAGGTTCGTATTGCATTTTCTCTGTTACAATGTGAAAACACAAGGTTTTTCTGCAGCACGCTGTCCTGTACAATAATTAAGACTTCTTTCTTACAGAGACATGTGACGCAGTCCAGTGGTAATCGAAAATTCAAGTGCACTGAATGTGGAAAAGCTTTTAAATATAAACATCACCTAAAGGAGCACCTACGAATCCACAGTGGTAAATAAATCAAGCAGTGAATTGAGTGCTAATTTGCCATTTCTGCTCTTTCTAACTTTGATGTAATAGCAGTCTTGTAAGTCTATGTTTAAAATACTAGTTTTTTCCTTATTTCTTTCTCTCTGGAATACTGCAAGCACTGACTGCAGCCTTCAGCTGTGTGCAGGGAATATGTAGAAAAATTCAAGAGGATTTACAGTTGCAACTTAATCTCTTACAATTAAGAAAAACTTGACTTGTGGCAGAAGAAATGGGGACATCTTTCTAGTCCTTTTCACTTGTCTGTTTTTTCTTCAATGCTTGCAGATCATTCTGTGTGTTAAAAGCCTTCCTAGAGAATTTTAATTTATAATAATCAGGACATAAGAACTGTGTGTTCCTCTTGTGGCTGTAATTGTCATCATTCAAGAATAGTCATACTAAAGTAGACTCAGGACACAATTTATTAGAAAAGTTATAATTTATAAGAAATGTTATAGATAATAATATATTTTAATATCTAATATAACAGTAGGTTAAATGTGGTCACTCAAATGAGATTCTTAATTTCTGTCTTCAACCCAACAGATGAGTATTGTAGGAAGATATGGGTAACTTGTATTTGAGTTTGCTGCAATAAAATGTGCATAGCACTGTATACAATTATGATTTGCATTTATTGCATTTTTTTCTTTAGTTAATCATATTCTTATTTTTCCATTCTGAAGTCGTTTATGTAGCTTCTGAAGTTAGTGATGGTACTCCTTTAATGGAGTTCAATGAAATCTGCATTTGTCAAATAGACAGAGAAATACTGGAACACATGATTGTATGGGCTCCATCTTACACCTACTAGTGGAACACAAACTTATTAAAGGAGCCTTAGATCAGAGCTATACTCTTAATATTCAATTCAATAGATAAGATTTTTTTTTTCCCTGGGACTCTTTGAAAGGTCATTATGATGTGTTCTTTGTGGTAATTATTGTTTGATTAAGCTATGCTGTAACCTGGTAAACTGTTGCATATGCCTTTTTTCCTTTTTTTTTTTTCTTGATCTTTAGGAGAGAAGCCATATGAGTGCCCAAACTGCAAGAAACGTTTTTCCCATTCTGGTTCATACAGTTCACACATAAGCAGTAAGAAGTGTATTGGTTTGATGCCCGTGAATGGTCGAGCCCGATCAGGGCTCAAGATGTCTCAGTGCTCCTCCCCTTCCCTTTCTGCATCACCAGGTAGCCCAGCAAGACCACAGATACGACAAAAGATAGAAAATAAACCCTTGCAAGAGCAGCTTCCTCTTAACCAAATTAAAACTGAACCTGTGGATTATGAATTCAAGCCCATAGTGGTTGCTTCAGGAATTAATTGTTCAACCCCTTTGCAGAATGGGGTTTTTAGTGGTGGTAGCCCATTGCAGGCAACCAGTTCTCCTCAGGGTGTGGTGCAAGCTGTTGTTCTACCAACAGTAGGTCTGGTGTCTCCCATAAGCATCAATTTAAGTGACATTCAAAATGTACTAAAAGTGGCAGTGGATGGTAATGTAATAAGGCAAGTACTGGAAAACAATCATGCTAATCTTGCATCCAAAGAACAAGAAACAATCAACAATGCATCTATACAACAAGCTGGCCATTCCCTCATTTCAGCTATCAGTCTTCCTTTGGTTGACCAAGATGGGACAACCAAAATTATCATCAACTACAGCTTGGAGCAGCCAAGTCAACTTCAGGTTGTTCCACAGAATCTAAAAAAAGAAAATTCTGTTCCTACAAACAGTTGCAAAAATGAAAAACTACCAGAAGATCTCACAGTGAAGTCTGAGAAAGATAAGAACTTTGAAGGAGAGACCAATGATAGCACTTGTCTTCTTTGTGATGACTGTCCAGGAGATCTTAATGCACTTCAAGAATTAAAGCACTATGAAACAAAAAGCCCTCCTCAGCTTCCTCAGCCAAGTGGAACAGAAGCTGAGAAACCTGAGTCTCCTGTCCCATCAGAAACTGGGGAGAACAACTTATCTCCTGGTCAGCCACCTTTAAAGAACCTTCTATCTCTCCTAAAAGCGTATTATGCATTAAATGCACAACCAAGCGCAGAAGAGCTTTCAAAAATAGCAGATTCGGTAAACCTACCACTGGATGTGGTAAAAAAGTGGTTTGAAAAAATGCAAGCTGGACAAATTTCTGTGCAGTCTTCTGGACCATCTTCTCCTGAACAAGTTAAATTAAGCAGTCCTGCAGATAACGATGATCAAGCAGCAACTACAAATGTGAGCGAGCCCCAGAACAGCACAAATAACTCACAAAATCCTGTCAGTACAACGAAATCTCAGACTTTACCAGGGGGATCAACTCTGAATGGTTCACACAGTAGCACGCCATCTGCATCACCACTAAACCTTTCTTCG
This sequence comes from Origma solitaria, assembly GCA_013397895.1. NCBI lineage: Eukaryota > Metazoa > Chordata > Aves > Passeriformes > Acanthizidae > Origma > Origma solitaria. The sequence goes on from VZRL01004803.1 coordinate 1,561,037, forward strand.
TCAAGAAACTCACAGGGTTACACGTACACAGCAGAGGGTGTACAAGAAGAGCCACAAATAGAACCTCTTGACCTTTCGCTACCAAAGCAACATGGAGAACTGTTGGAAAGATCTACCATAACTAGTGTTTACCAGAACAGTGTTTATTCTGTCCAAGAAGAACCTTTGAACTTAACTTGTGCAAAAAAAGAACCACAAAAGGACAACAGTGTTACAGACTCTGATCCTATTGTAAATGTAATCCCACCAAGTGCCAATCCCATAAATATTGCTATACCTACAGTCACTGCCCAGTTACCTACAATTGTTGCCATTGCTGACCAGAACAGTGTTCCCTGCTTGAGAGCTCTCGCTGCCAATAAGCAAACCATTTTGATTCCACAGGTGGCTTATACATACTCTACTACAGTTAGTCCTGCAGTTCATGAGACACCACCAAAACAGACCCAAGCCAATGGAAATCAGGTACTTCGGTCCCCATATTCCTGCGTGATATATGTATGATGTATTCAATCTGTATCTGTGCTGAACTAACAGAAAACTCTCAGGATTAATTAAATAAAAATATAAATATAAGCTATTGAGCTTATTTGACTTGATTGTAAATGGCTAATAGATATTACTGTCGTGCCCTCTGCAAAGCTAGTTAGCTCAGACAGCTTGAGTCCAGACTGACAGAAACTGTTGTGCATGGACAACTCAGTTCTTCACCATATTTAATCTTCTAGGACATTAGTGTTCAGTATTTTAAAGACTATCTAATGCTCCGGATGAAAAAACAAAATAAAACCGTGCCTTCTGTCTTTTGCTGGCTCCATATCTCCTCTTTCCCCACATTCGGAAAATAAACTCTTTGGAACTTTTGGCCACTCCTTTCATGCTGCTCTGCTTCCTTGGCTTGCAGAGGAGCTGAATTCATCCTACACCATAACGGCACTTTAAACAAAATGAAGATATATTCTCAGTTGCAAGTCAGGGAGGTATTTATCTTCTTCATCTGCTGTTCCTGTATCCCAGCTTGCTCCTCCCTGGGGGGTGCATCCAGATGTGATCTAATCAGGGTCAGTCCTCCTGAGAAGCACCTGTGCACCTTGAGGTAGGGACATGGCAGAAGAGAAAAGTGACTGAGTGTTTCTACTTAAATCTTAGAAACTGGCTGTCTGGCATTTTAGTCAGGCTTCTGTATTGCCAGAGACTGAGGAGCCTTGAATAGTTACAAGGTTCCTTATATTAAAAGTTTGAGACAGCCATTTGAGGTAGCTAACATGTACACTTTTATATTCAGATTTGATAATATGTGATAAAATATGTGTGTAGTGATACTGCTGGTATCAGTAGAAAATACTATGCTTTTACAGGGGAGCTTCAGCACTTGAAATGCTTAGAAATAGACAACAATTATATTTTTAAAACTATTTACTAATGAAACTATTTGAAGTCCCCTAAATTTTGGTGTAAGTAGTATTTGTGGTAGTTTCATGAGGAAAAGAGTAGTCGGATATGCAAATTCGAATGGTAACTTTAGCTTTTTCTAAAAACTTCAGCAAAAAATAGAGTCTTCATAAAATCTGTGAGGCAGCAAAAGGTAGGTGAACAACATTAGTTGATAAATGCAGTTAGATGACAAATCTGCTCTTCCCACTTACTGAGGTGCTTTACAGGTCTGTAACATTGCATTTATTTTATGGGCCCTAAAATATGATGTGCCAGTGTAGCTTAGACCTGGCCAACAGTCAGATTTGGATGTGATTAAAGCCAGTCCCAGTGAGGATTCTGCATCTGGATGGTGGTAGGGACTGCAAAGCAGAACAGTGTAATAAAAGATTTTTTTTTTTAAGTAAAACACTCTGAAAGTCTAAACAATTTTGTTTGGCCGTTTATGGAATTGAATGAGAATAACAGCTTCAGTTTAAGCGAATGGCTTTTTTAATTGAACTTAACTTTTTTTTTGTAATTTTTCTGAAGGATGAAAGGCAAGACACTAGCTCAGAAGGAATATCCAATGTAGAAGATCAAAATGATTCTGATTCAACACCCCCAAAGAAAAAAATGAGAAAGACAGAAAATGGGATGTATGCATGTGATTTATGTGACAAAATATTCCAGAAGAGCAGCTCATTATTGAGACATAAGTATGAACACACAGGTATGTACTAGGAAAAGGCATTTCCAATCATTATTTCTTTGATAATGCATAACTGATGATCTCAACTGGAATGCAGTTCTTGGACAGTGTAGGGAAGTGTAGTAGTCCTTACTGCCTGTGCTAAGCTTTCTTTAGAAACCCCTTCTTTGCATATTTGTTTGACAGAACTGCAATTCTGTCTTTCTTTAAATGTGTTAGACCTAAACCCTAAATAGGAAAAGGTGAGTTTTTGCATCTGGCTTGTGGATAATAACCTGTGAGCCACAGCTTAAAATTGAGGATATATTGCTTCTAATTTACCTTGTCTGGTTGTAAATTAAGAAAAAAACATTAAAAGTGAAAATTGGAAAAAAAGGATTGTGCATGTTAAAAGGATTGTAAAGTATTTGATACTTTATGTGAAAAGCCGTGTGCCTATCTGGCATGAAGGATTTTCAAATTGTGCCACATTTGTAATGATCTGAAGTTAAAAGCTTCAGCTGTTCATTAGATGTAGAGTCTAACCACTACATAACACCTTTTTGGCATTGATTTGTGTGTTTAGTTTCTCATGGTTGTTCCTTTTGGCTCCAGTTCTGGTATCTTTAGGATTTTTTTAATACCTCTTGCTCTCTTATTTCTTCTGTGATGCTTTAAATAAAAATTCTTTTTTTTATTGGTTAGGTTCCAAATATATATTGGGTTTTATATTATATATTTCTTTCTTGCTGGCTCTGTTATCTCCTCTTTTCTCACATCCATAAAATAAACTCTTTGGAACTTTTGACTACTCTCTTCATGCTGCTCAACTTATTTGGTTTGCAGAGTAGCTGAATTATTATATAAGATTATATTAATTATATTTCTGCATATTAACATTTTTATGTTATCTCACGTATAAAATTAAAAGCATAACAAATCGGTTTTTGTCTCGATCAAGTTTCTCGAGTTGTATTCATTAGGGGTATCTAATTTCATTACCTTTAAGGGTATCTAATCTCATTACCTATCATGTCCTGAGACTCTTTTAAGTCCTCCTTTTCCTGATGCAGTTGTTCTTTCCATACCAGTTTTAAATTCAATGTAATGTTCAAAATCATGGGATCATTTAGGTTGGAAAAGACCTTTCAGATCATTGACTCCAACCATTAACCCAGCACTGCCAAGCCCACTGGTAAACCATATCCCAAAAGTGCCACATCTACATGGCTTTTAAATACCTCCAGGGATGGTGACTCAGCCACTTCCCTGGGCAGCCTGTGCCAGTGCTTGACAACCCTTTCAGTGAAGAAATTTTTCCTCATTTCCAATCTAAATCTCCCTTGGTGCAACTTGAGGCCATTTCCTTTTGTCCTATCACTTATTTCTTGGGAAGACGAACCAACACCCACCTTGTTGCTTGTTCAGCATAAGATGACATGGATGTGCTGCTCATCTGTGCAGTGTGACCAAAAACCTGCTGTCTTACTGTCTTTGTTTTTTGTGTCTGGGCTAAGACTGCCAAGTTGTTTGGTGTAACAGCTTTAAATGTTAAAATCAAAATAGGATTGCTAGGGTCCTGATGCATTTATAAGAGACTCTAAAAACAAGACAATAGAAAGCTGGAAAGCAGAGCAGAAGCACACCGAGTAAAACAGATTTTTCTTGTCAATACATGTGTAGTCAGCGAGTTTTGTACATAAAGCATTTACTTGTGTCAACCTAAATTTTAGAATGATTTTCCTTTTATCTGTATCATGGAAGGACTTGGTACACAAGAACCATCATAAAAGCTTAGCTGATTTTAAATTACCATCAATATAGAAATGTTAAAACTGTTTTGATTGGAAATCATTTCTGCAAGAAAAGTATCTCATTTTCTAATTTATATTTGCACTTTTTTGGTGCTAAAAGTTACATCTGAGAATCTCTTTAACCTCATATGATCAGTTTTCCTAAAAAACTTAAAAATTACTCTTGTAATTGTGACAATGTACCCTTGCACTCTTGTCCTTTGGGTGAGAAACTGAGAAACTCAGGCTGGTAATGCATGGAGTAGAACATCTTGTTAAATAAAATTTAATCAATGCTGATATGTTCACCAGCAGCATTTTACAATGAAAACAACAGTGTACATTTTTAAAACTTCAGCTCCAAGGTGTCCAATTTTTTGTGCTTTATTTTACAGGTAAAAGACCTCACGAGTGCGGAATCTGTACAAAAGCATTTAAACACAAACACCATTTGATCGAACACATGCGACTGCATTCTGGGGAAAAGCCCTACCAATGTGACAAGTGTGGGAAGAGGTTTTCACACTCGGGGTCTTACTCTCAGCACATGAACCATCGCTACTCCTACTGCAAAAGAGAGACAGAGGAGCGCGACAGCGCCGAGCCCGAGGAGATGGGCCAGGAGGTCCTGAGCAGCGAGCACGTGGTGGTCAGGGCGTCCCCCTCGCAGATCGACTCGGATGAGAGAGAGAGCCTAACCAGGGAGGAGGAGGAGTACAGTGAAAAAGAGGAAGAGGAGGAAGAGGAAAAAGACATAGAGGGACTTCAGGAAGAAAAAGAATGTAGGGAAGTACTACAAGAAGTAGTAGAGGATGCAGAAGAAGAAGAAGAAGCGGTAGAAGAGGAAGAAGGGAAAACCGAAGGTAGCAAGAGCGATGAAGCTGTAAATCAAGCAAGCAATGCAGAACCAGAAGTTATAGAAAATAATGGGCAGGTGTCAGAAGAAAATAACGCATAAAGCTTACATGCTAGGTTTTTTCTATAAGGAAAAAAAAATTGGTAATGAAGTTCCTTCTATATTATACATGCTTTTCATGGAAACGCAGTAGCCTGCATACTGTGATTTCTGTTCACTACTGTGTAAAAAAATATATATATAAAAAAAATGAAAAGAAAAAAAAAAAAGAAATCCAGGTGTGCCTGAACCTCAAACTTAGTAATTTTTCACACAGTTTTCAAAGCTAGGAACAAGTTTATAACATGAAGCAGATTAGAAAAATACAGTGACTCTGGAAGCAAAGATTTAACAGGTTGTAGGAAACCTGATTATTAGACAAGCATCTGGCATTGTTTGTTTTATCAGTATTAATTTTCATTCTTAAGTTGATTAATTTTTAAACTGTACAATTGGGAGAGATTTATATGATTTTTTTTTTTTATGGTAAACTATTTCCTAAATCCGCTTCAGTATTTTCTTATGTTTTAAAATGTGAGAACTTCTGCACTACAAAATTCCCTTTTGCAGAGACGTGTAATGCAGTTGCAAACAGTGCTTGGCTACCTTTGTAAATTCAACCTAGAAGGTAGCGGTTTATGACATTAGATGTTGTAGTAGAGCATATTATCATTTAAAGTGTATTGTTAGCCTTAAGAAAGAAGATGATAGAAGAACTGAAGTTTCTTACTCATGTGGTTAAAAATGTAGTTGAGAAGATTGTCGTTGAGTTCTGATTGCAGGGACTAACAGTGTTAATACTGGTAAGGACAGGAAAGTTGTCAAAAACAGTGTTTGTAATTGTGTTTTGAGTATGTAGTAACAATATGAAGGATATGATATGAAGCTTTGTATCTCCTTTGGCCTTATGCAAGACCTGTGTGCTGTAAGTGCCATTTATCAGTATTACAAAGGCTCTAAGCAGCCTTTATCCAATGTGTGGCCTACAATAACTAGCATTTGTTGATTTGTATCAAACTTCTAAACTATTCATGGGGAAAAAAACACTCAGCCATCAGAGAAGTAAGAACACTGGTATATTTCATTATTTAATTATTGGGTGGTATTTTGGGTTAATACCTGACTTGCAGAATTTCTCTACAATAATTACAAGGGAAATTTTCTAATCTGCTTTATTGCTTTATTGGTTTACTTTAATTTCAGACACATACATGACATGTTATCTGGCTCATAAGTATTTTCAAATGTTAGTTATTATGGACCCCATTTATTAACAATGTTAGCTGATTTTTACCTATCAGTATTATTTTATTTCTTTTAGTTTATAGATCTGTGCAACATTTTGTACTGTATGTCTTCAAACCTGGTAGTATTAATACCCTTCTTACTGACATATGTACCTTTTTAGTTTTAGAAAACTTTTATATTTATGTGTCTTATTTTTATATTTCTTTATTTATTACACAGTGTAGTGTATAATACTGTAGTTTGTATTAATACAATAATATATTTTAGTATGAAAATTTGGAAAGTTGATAAGATTTAAAGTAGAGATGCAATCGGTTCTCTTGCATTGAGATTTGATTTAACAGTGTTATGTTAACATTTATACTTGCCTTGGACTGTAGAACAGAAGAATTAAAATGGGAATGTATTAATTTTACAATTGCAATCAATTCATTTTACCTTTACCCAGTTTTTAATATAAAGCTCTTAAATTTTGAAATTCACTGTGTGACTAATAGCATGATGCTCTGCAGTTTTATTAAGAGATTAGTCTAACCATAAAACTCTCATTTCCTTAGTAAGCCAAATTAGAATAATCTTATAAAACAGTGTTGGGAACAATGTTTAACATTTTTGTGCCAATTTGTTCCTGTATTCATGTATGTATGTTACAAATCTGAAACTTCATTTTTAAGTTCCTTGTTACATCATGGTCATTTTCTAGTTTTTTACCAGACTCCCCATCTCACAATAAAATGCGTCAACAAGTCTGACTTACTGTCATTATTCTGGTAATGTAGAGAATGCATTTAAATTATTTCTATGAGAAGTTACTCTGACATGGTTCCTGCTTCAGTGTCGATCCTGAGTTTCAGTGGTATTTAAAGGAGCGTGGAAGTGAAAGAAGGGTTTGAACTGTGTGCAGGAACAGGGATTGCTGCATTAGGTCATTGATTTACCAGCATCAGGAGAGCAACTGGGTTTTCAAAATGAGCCATGGGGGTTGGGGTTTCTTTTTTTTGTTTTTTTGTTTGTTTGTTTTGTTGTACCTGTCTAAAGCACTGTTTAATGCTATCTTTCAATAAGACTGCTTTTAAATGAAGTAAGTCCGCAACTGTTTTCTTGACTTAGCAATAAGTTAGTTGCCTGTGAAAAGGTTGGTGTATATATTGCTGTTGAACTTTCCAAAGATATAATGCCAACATTACAGATACATAATTTCAGTATCATAAGTATAAAGGCTTGAAAGTTGTGTTACATATACATGTTTACAATGTTTTGCAGTTTAAGCAAAGTTTACAGACTGTTCTTTAAGCAAAGTTCTGTTCTTTAATGCTCCCTGAAATGGAGTTTCAGTTGTTAATTTGGAGGGGGGGGTGTTTAATCAACATCATTTATTTTATATTCTCATACTTAAGTTTTTGGTATTTCTCAATCTTATTATCTCAACATTAATACATACAAAGGATTTATCCCATATATTAATCATTTTACTTCGTGTGCATTTTGCTGTACAGTATACCAATATTGCACTTCTAAGTAAACTTCTAAATTTGTAGTATCATTGAGCTAAATATGGGAAAGCTGTTTAGAAAAAACCAACCATTTACATTACATTAATAATATTGTCTTGTAATTATTTTCATAACAGAATTAGGCAGGTGGTTCAGAATTTATCACAGTTAAAACTGTCTCTATTCTCTTCTAGGTAATGAAACACGCCTTCTTGAAACTATTTTAAGCTTTTCCATATTTTTCGTATTCCAAGATGTCTGTGGTAATAAACCCAATGAGCCATTTGTTGAAACAGGAAAATGTTGTTGTCTTTAGTATTACAACAAAGAATTTTACTAAACCCAAGGTTACTGATGCAAGTGACAGCTGAATGTAGAAGGCCAGTAATTTGGATAGACTAAATTCCAAGCAATTTTTACTCGGGAAGTGTCATTAGTTTGGGGGAGAAAATATATATTTATTACTTAGACTGTGAAACTATCATTAGCATTTTTATCTTCAAAATGGATTGGTGCATTGAGTTTTGCATCTCATAAGTTCAGTGATGTCTCTGGTGTTTGTGACCTTTTAACATCATCTATTATCTGTTTTAAAAACACAGAAACTGTGATGTGTCTTCATTTAGCTGAGCAAACTCATGTGGAAGGCAGAGGTGCTTAGAGGACGCAGGGCTGTTCCCAGCCCCGGCAGAGAGATTCCAGCAGTGAGGAATCTGTTTGTGTGTGGAGATGCCTGGGCAGCTGTGGCAGAGTTCAAGCCCCTGGGGACCGGCAGCAGCCCAGCTGAGGCCATGTGGGTTTTGTGATTTTGTGACCTTCTCTCTAAATTAATGGCAAAGCAGTTTCAAGGACAGTAAGTTTCACACATGAAAAAAAAAAAAAAAATAGTGAAAGCAAAAGTGTAAAGCCTTTTGTTCTGTCTTATAGAGATAAATGAAGGTTGGGAAAGAGCAGCAAACATGAAATGTGAGTTTTAACAAAACTCCACTGTGCTATGAGCTGTTCCTCAGTCACAAGATGAAAAGTGCATGAGCTGCCCTGTGTGCCCAAGCTGTTGTCTGTGCCTGCTTCTTCCATGCATGGCTCATCTTGGCACAGTAATCAGGGACAGGCTGACAGGGAGAAAAGTGTCCTTGGAATTCAACATGGGACAGGGCACTACCATGCCTGGGGTGCTGTTTTTGTTTCTGCTGCTGACCCATCTTATGACTCCAGAATATAACAAACTGCCAAAATCAGTTGTAGTTGCAAAATTGTGACAGTAGTTGTTGATAGTTGATAGTTGTATGTCCTATATCATGAACTAATGTTGTTGCCTAAAAGACGGGCTACCTGAAACAGAAGCTAAGACAAATTAGGAGTATAAAAGCAGACAATTTATTCAAGGCCTGCAAAGGCCTTGAAGGTACATTTAGGCAAGCAAAGCCCCCCGTCGGGGACAACAGCCAAAATGGACCCCGAGTCACAAGCCCTTCACCTTTTATAAGTTTTGTCCCATTAGCATATTGGCCCTTAATTCTCCAATCGCACCTTCAGGCGATGATGTTAACCACCCCAGTCCTGCTCCCCCCATCTCGCCATTGTTTACATATATTCGGGCCCTAAGGCAGCGAACATGTCCTTGAATCTGTATTTAGAGAGCTTTGTTTTGGCTAAAGGTGCTGGGAGCAGAGGACTTTTAGCACTTAGTAAGAAGCACAGAACTACAGCAAGTCACAGATACATGAAGAGTGAAAACTAGAAATACCTGAAGGCATCAATGTGAGATTGGAAAAATGTTACAGAATAACTATAGGAAGATTGTTACTGAAGTAAATACTAAGTTTCATGCCCTGGGGTGGGAAATACCCTTCCCAGCTCCTGAGCTAATAGGAGAGGAAAGAGGGATGTAAGGCTACAGAAAACTGGAAGATACATTGAGGAGGAGTTGCTGCTCCTTCTCTGTGAGTGCTACTCATGTTGCATCCCAGTGGTGATTTTGGTGGCATTCCCAAATTCTCCATAGCCGCATTGCTGTCTGCTTGCTGGTCTTCTGGAGCAACCTATCCGTATGTGTAATCGATAACACAGCAATATTCAGCAATGCTGTATGATGAGCTTGAAAGTGGTTTTGTTGGTTTGTTTTTTTTAATATTGTATTGAATGACAGATAGATAAATTAATGGAAGCTAGAAAAAGAAATCAGAAAGTTTTGTTGCTTTGGCTAATCTCAGAGTTGCAGCGTGTTTCAATAAATTTTAGTAGAATAATGCACTATGGCGTATCAACCTAGAACATTACATATTTACCTTAAAAGGCAGTGTTGTTCAGATTGCATAAAAATTGCTTAAACTGGCAACAAGTGTTGTTTTCATATGCTTGAGTAAAATTATTCTACTGCAATTATTGCTGGTAAACCCAAAGTCAGTGTCTGTAAAAGCAGCACTTTCCTGACGTTTGTGCTGGCAAAGTGTACCTGGGATGGTCATGGCCACCAGACTGAGTGGCAATTTGAAAGCAAAGCTATTTTCAAGACAGAAAATATGAGGCTACTAAAAACAGTTTTTGCCAGAGCAAAATGCTGCTCTGGGGCTTTTATCATCAAAGCGATGAAAGCTCAGGACATGACACTCCAAACCGACATAGAAGTCCATAACAGAGAAAAGAAAATAGTTCTTAGGGTACAGAAGATCATTAGAGTTGAAGGTAATGGTTTGAGGATGAGAAAAGTCCATTTCGGTCCTGGAGGCTGTAGTGAAGATAGGTGATGGCTTTTGAGCAGAGGAGGAGAGAGAAAAGAGCTTAATCTGCACTGTGCTGAGCTCTTCTTCAAAGTGTGTTTCTTCTAATTTATTTACTACCAGTGTGTAAGTCTGCACACAATTCTCTGCTTGGATAGAGGTTTTTGATGTGTGTTTTGTGGTTCAGGATCTGGTACTTTAAAAAGTACTCTCTTTCCTTGGCAGAATAATTGTTGCTACAATAATCTCTAAATTTCATAGTAGAAATTCAGTATTACTATCTTTCAAGTCTGTGCTTTGCCATTTATTGTTCATGGTTTTCTTGAACAGTTGTTCTAATGATATTTGCACACACTGATCATCACCAAAAAAAAAAAAAAACCCACAACAGAGTGTGATGACCAGATTAACTCTTAAAAGTGACCAAATATTTGCTACTTTTTTTTAATCTCTCTGCTCTTTCATGACCTCTGGTTACTAATCTCTCACACAGTCATCCTAATTGTGTTTATCGTGCCTATCATACACATTGTATAAATGTTGTCTCTAGGGGAAACAATATATTATTATATATTTTATTACTTCACAAAAAGTAATCTGCTTTTTAAAAAACTGTAATTAGAAAATAGAGTGGTAGTTGGGATTAAACATGAAATGTTCTGATGAAAGGAGCATTTTTGTGTCAGGGTTTGTCTTAGTTGCTTGCTGAATATGAAAGTCATGTAGTATTAACCTACAATTAGCTGAAATCCTCTAAGGCTTTACCTCTACACTGGCAGATCCCCCAGAAGATCTTTAAAAATTATGAGGACAGTGGAAAGTAATCTTTAGAATAAATATTTGAGAATGCCATTTTGGTCTTTCCTTTGGTTTTCTGGTGAGTCTCAAGTTCTCTGATTCTGCTTTTAGATTTTGACATTTCCATATTGGATACTGTGCTTGGGTTTTGTTCATCTTTGTGTAATGATCACAAGATTTGCATTGCGTGTTAATTCAGGAATTAAGGGGATAAATTATTAAATGCAAAAACCCTGAAATATGCCCACGGTAACTTTGTGTCATTCTTGCTGAGCTTCTGTTCCTCTTCTACCTGGAAATCCTGCTCGCTTTTAGCTTTGGGCCCAAAGAAAGACCACAAGTCTGACTACACTTAGGATGATTGGGTCCTGTTTCCATCTCTTACCCTTCAACAATTCTCTCTTTAGGCCAAATTCTGCATGAATATCAGATCTCTTGAATTCTGTGAAACTTTCTACATTTTTAATGGCAGGTAAGTTATTGTAAAGATACAGAGAGAGCATTTTGCTCTTTCAGTGCGCAAGAATAAAATCTGCTGGACCAAATTGTTCAAGAAATAAGTTAATCGGAAAATCATGCAAAATCCTGAAAAGAACAAGCACTCCCAATGGGTTTGCAAGTTCCTGTACACAAAAAGGGTGCTTGGAATTCTGCCTCTTCTCAAATCAAATCAATCTGATAATGGGAGAATGTCTCTGTGGACAGTAGTCCTCAGCTTCTTTTGCTCTGGCTGAGCATAATGCTGTCACTGGTCCTCTGCAGACCAGGAGCTGAGCTATGACTTGTACAGACTCTGAGTCCTTGTGAGCAGGAGGTGTTGGAGTGAGGGGGAGGAAGGTCTGACCCTTTTGGAGGCTGGAGCAGGTTCTCCTGCTGGCAGCACTTTCCCGTGAGCTGCTGCCCTGCTGGCTGGGCCGTGTTTGCGGTGGCCGCAGGGCAAAGATCTCGGCTGTGTTTGCAGAGGTAAAAGGGGCTTCCATCAAGGAAAGCTGGCTGAGCTGACCTCAAGTCTGCTTTTTCCCCCTCATTTAGACAGCTCCAAAGAATGCCTCAGGCAGGAGCCAGCAGCCATGCTCTGGAGGAGCTGCTGGCCTCCAGCACTCATGCCCAGAGAAAAGCCACCCCTCAGTCTGTAAATGACAAATTCTTGAGAGTAGTGACTCATGTTCCCAAAAGCATGGTATTGTCTCTAAAATCCTCCTTTTATCTTTATAATCAGGCTTCTCATTGACATTCTGGTCTTCCAGACAATCTGTTATGTCAAGTACTCTTAGAAAGTCCTGAAGCTTGGGGAAAAACACTCTATAAACCAAGGAACAAGGAATTCTAGCACTTGCATTTGTGATGAGTGGTATCACCATTTCTGTATATTTTCCAATTATGATTATAAGGTCAGTTTTCCTGTCTTAGGAGAAAAAAAAAAAAACAACATAAAAAGAAATAATGAACTAATTATTTCTTCATTCCTGAAAAAGAAATAAGAAATAATGAATGGTAACATAACTTGAACACAGTTATTCAGACAGAGTTGGGAACAGAACTGAGGACTCTAACGTGGGAAAACCTTCTGTCTTTTACTTTGGCATGCAGTTTGTTCTGAAGGACTATGGCAAATGGAGCATTTCTGTGATTTTCAGCAGCACAGGCGAGCTCAGCCATTGGCAGCTACACTGCGTGATAAACATCCTCTTACACTGTGGTCAGAGGCTAATTCTTCAGCCCAACCACTAGTCTCAGACATTGTATACAATAAAAGTGTCTTATTTGGGGTCAGCAGATGCCAAGAAAAAGGGCTGGTGGGACATTTGGCTGGATTGTTGGTTGCCACTGGCAATTTATTTCCAGAAATGTTCCCAGAAACCATGGGGATTTGTGCCTTGTTGCTCTCTGCACAGGCTGATGCTGGGATTGCTGCTGTACATGAGGTGATGAGGATCTGCCAGTCTGGAAGGAGCTCAGGGTCTGCCAGTGGCTCTTACGGAGGGGAAAGAATAAAAGCTTTGCTGATTTTCTATAGCTCCTGCTGGCCCAATACATCATCTTGTTCCTGGTAGGTCTTTTGTGAAGGCCACCTGTTAGGGACATGGTTTTTGGCTCCCCAGTAGTGGCTCCTCCTGCAATCCTCAGGGGAGAGGAGTGGAGAGGAAAAAACACCTCAGTGCAGAAAATTGCATGTATACAAAAATACAAATTGCTCCATCCTTCTTTACAGAAATTGCTCATCTTGTGATTACTTATGTCAGTAAAACCATTGTAGGATCTGCTTTTTCTCCTTTGCTATTGAAGTATTCTTATTTTTCAACACTGAGGAAAATGAACTTAATTTCTACTTTACTGTAGTTTATAATTTTATCTAGTTCTTGTTGCCTCACCGTTTATGTTTAAGGACAGTACTGCACTGCTCACTCTCTGATTATGGAAATACATTTAGTTCACTGAAATCTGAATCTGTTCCACTCAGAGCATCTAAAACTAATTGAAAATAGCTGGAAAATTTGATGCAAAAAATTGCAAATATTTCATGACCAGAACAATCTATAGGTCAAACACCATTTATGTTCCTGGTTTTTTAAACTGCATTTCCAAAACTGCTGTTCAAGCCCATCCTTCTGTTCTTCCTGCTAGCCATTTCTGTCATTTGTGCCGCATAGACTGAGTCCATCCAGACTTGTGCATCCTTTATCACTGCTGTGGGTAAATAAGGTTCTCCTGATGCTGTGGCCGTGTTCCAGTGACTTGTCTCTACTGCTGGAAAAGCAAGCACTTGAAAACACCAGAAGAGGAGGCAGCCTGGCTCCATTGTTGCAGCAGAACTGCCTCAACCAGACCATTGCACCATGGTCTGGTTATAGACTCCCTTCTAAGCACAAGTTTTAAATTTCTCAGGGTTAATACCCTTGTATTTCACAAATTAGCCTTTCCTCTAATCCCCCTACTTGAACTGTCTCCTGTAGCTTCTGAAGTGCCTTTTGCCCATCTCTCTGCTTAGGTGCTTAGGCACATTGTTTCCTGACATGGAGTTTTCTGAGTGCATGCTGATATCCAGTTCTCCCTGTGGAAAGCAGAGTCCTTGCTCCCCCAAAAGGTGCATGTTACTCTCAGTGTCATGCAGCACATGGAGATACTCTGCTGAATGACCAGCGGTGACAAGGAGTGGAAGAATGCTGCTGTATAATCTCTGAGGTGCTCTAAATATAGGGTAATTCTATATTTCTCAGCCAAAAAAGGGCAGAAATAAATTAATAACCTTGTGAAATACCATTCCCTTGATATAAATATCTTTTAACCACCCACCTTGTTTTTCGGCCTTGATCTCCTAAGCAGTGGTGTTTGTGAGCTTGTGCTGCATGTCCACTTCTCTCATCTAACCTTTTGACCTGATGACTATGCCTGGCCAACTTTGGCAGGAAAGGTGATGTGTCAATGATGTGAAATCCTTGCATGACTTGTAAAACTTGGCTGCCTAGGGCAGAGGACCAAACTAACGTCCTCGCTAGGCAAAGGCAGCTATTATAGCATCCCTTACAGAGCAGTTCTGAACCACACCCAGCATGTGCCACTGCTTGTCCAGCTGAGGCAGGTAGGAAAGGTGAGAGTGGATTTCATTAGTTCTGTCACCCTCTTGTTAATGCTGTTATTTGAGAGGACAAAAGATAAAAGAAACAAACACAAAAGTTGATTTACTATTGCACTGCCTTTAAACAGGAGATTTTAATTATGGTGCTGCCTACAGTGTCTGGCCATTATCCATGTGGGACACTGCCAGCAGGACTGACACCTTCATCTCCATCACAACCTAGGAATCATGTTTATTTGTTCACTCTCCAGCCAAACAAATACAGAATTCTGTCATGCAAAGTAGAAATAACCCAACAATGGAGTCTTTGTCTTCCAGGAGGGCCAGAATGGAGTGTGCTGCCTTGGAACCTCCTCGTTTCAATGGAAAAAGTGAGCGCAAGTTTCATACGTCCCTCATGAGTGCTGTAACATGGAAGTAATCATGGATTATCTTGTTATTCCCACACCAGTGTGCAGCTCAGCCCAAATGGTTTAAGTGGGTTTAAGCCTTTCTCACCGTCCTCTCCAAGCAGTACAGGTGAAGGAAGAGATGGTCTGTGGGCTCTAATGGATTAGTCAGCTGATGCTGGTGCACTTCTGGGAATGCCAGAAGCAGATGTTTAAACCTCCTGAGAACTGTATTTCCAAACTCTGAGTCTGCAGTTCAGCAACCATTTCAGTGAGTTCAAATATTAGCAAATGTTGCTGCAGCTGGAAGGGAGAATCCAGCCCCCTCTCACCCTCTGCCCTCTCCCAGACTGGTACAGCCCCATCAGGAGTGATCCTTAACAAGTTAACAAGTGACCAACCATTTTTCCTGGATTATTTTTCAGCTGAATCAGTTCCCCAAGTAACACCAAAACAAGAGAAAGGAATGTTGGGGGGTGGATTTTCTCTCTTTAGACTGGTGCAAAGCAGGCAGTGAACAGGTTCTGAAATGTTCTCCACTTTAATTTAAATCTGTTTTCCGAAAAAGCAACACCCTGTACAGTTTATTTGGCCAAGACACATATCCCAGTATCTGTGCTGGCAAACAATTTAGGTAAGATCCCCTCGTTGTAGTCAGCAGCAGTAACAGCTCATGGTTAAACCCAGACTGCTGGGTTTGCTCTGCTCCTCGTCCTGTGCTGACATTTGTTACTCTGAAATGCAAGTAAGCAGTGCCATGTAAATGAACTCCTTTGTTCCCTCTATGTGTGGTTTCCAGCTACTGCTAAAAACTTCATTCATTTTGTGATGCAAGCCGATCATTTTTGTTTTGAGCTAAGAACCACTTCCTGTGCTGGTTGACTATAAATAGTTCTTCCCCGCTCACCCACTCCTATGTCTGTGCTTTGCATGCTGCTGCTTTTGCTAAAACTACAAAGTAGACTCTGGATTACAGGTATTCTACTTCTCTGGGTTTGCTTTATTCATCACAGGGTTTCTGTATGTTCTGACAGGTACCAGAGTGAAGCCAAGAACAATGTTGCTTGACATTGTACTGAAGGCCAAAAGCTGAAGTAAATTACAAAGGTGAGCAGGACCCCAGCGAGAGTGGGCTGCTGGCAGTGTGGCACTCTGCTAAGGCAAGAGTGGGCTGCTGAGTTATTGTCAGAGCTAGAAAATGTCCTTTGCCCTATTGCATCAACCTCTCTTTTTCGCTTTCAAGCTGCTACAAGAACAGAGGGTCCATTAGTCATTTGGCAAATTCAAAGTCTGAATGGGCTGGATTTTCCCGTGCTTATAAATGAGGCACTGGCAGCAGGACGTCATCATGCTGAGACTGGAAGCTAGACACAAGAAAAGACTTGGGGGCCTGACCCTGGAATAAAGTCCAAGGATCTCTGCTGGGAAGCTACATAGGGCAAAGGCGAAATTAGGTGCACCAAAATATGATGCAAGTCAGCTGGCATTGCCTTGGCTCAGGGATGCACTCAGGTCCTTCTGTCCAGGCATGCTCCAAAACATGGATTTCTCCCTGAGAATCGGTGTTGTTCCAGACCCGTGCTGGATGGGGCTCACTGCACTCTTTCAAGCCCCGCTCCTGCCCATGCACAAAAAGTAAAATTACTCACATGAGGAGAAGAAACCCAACATCCTATCTAATCCATCTATTATCACCTCAGTAGTTGATCACCATAACCTAGCAGACACAAAATATTTCAGAGCAGCACTGGTGTGCTCCCTTTCCTTTTATTGAGGGTGTTTTCCTCTTTAGATCGTGTTTCAGGACCTGTGTGAAGGGAGAAGGTGGAGAGAGGACACAAGTCATACAAACAAGCATAGGCACCAGATGGAGCCTGTCTCTGATCCTGTGGGAAGAGCAGTCCCCTGGCAGAGGGGATGCCCCTGTGCTGATGGCCGTGTCCCAAGGGCCAGCCCATGCCTGTTCAGCTGTGGTGGTGTGGGAGATGAGGAGGGGATGCTCCTGTGCTGATGGCCGTGTCCCAAGGACCAAGCCATGCCTGCTCAGCCGTGGTGGTGTACGAGATGAGGAGCACAGCACCATGTCCGTGCCGAGTGCTCTCGCTCCAGGCTGCTGCACAAGGAGTAGGTGCCTCCTCCACCCAACCTTTGGAAGAACACACTGAAATTACCTCAGGGCACAGCCTGCACATCAGGCTCATTAGGAGATTTTGGGATCTCTCAAAAACTAGATGTTCCTCACCTTGTAACCGTGGGCAGGAAGGACATGCCAACCCACTGGCACTGAGGTGACTGTGGTCAACTGGGCACAGGGACCTCTGGGTGCCTGCTGGAGGGGCTGAGGCACCTCATTAGATCTGGCTTCTGCTGCCTACATCATGTCACAAACACAGAGTGGCTGTTTCCATCAACCGTGACAACAAAAAAGAAATGCATCCATGTCCATTGCCTTTCTGGTTTTCATCCAGCCTCCATATGAAACACTTCTAGCTATATATATATGTATGGCCCTGCAGTGTTTTCAGACCTGGCCCCACAGAAGTTTTTTTAAAACTATCCAGCAGATGGTCAACAAAACTTCCAAAAATACCCAAAGATAAACCTTATTTCCCCTCCCCCCAGGTAAGCAGTGTGTGACCCTACTGAAAAAACTCCAACCGTTTTTGTGGGCATCTGAGTGGGTCTTGGTCCCTTTCTGTCAAAGCCAAGCGGCAGAGCTTTCAGGAGAAACAGCCAGGTGCCTGCTTTTTCCCCCTGTGCAAGAACACGAGGTGGAAGGCAGAAATCTTGGATCACAAACATCACATTCGGGACGGAAACATCTGAGCCATTTCTACAGCAAGAAAAATACCCTTGCCTTTGGTCTGGTTTCCCTATCTTTAGAGGAAAGAGAAGTCTAAGTCATTATCCACAGGCATGCTGTGGGGTCTGATTTCAGTAATGCCTCGCTGGTGAAGCATAGGAGCTCCAGGAGGGACAGTGGGGACGGGGCTGGAGCTCTGCCCGTGGTGTGGAGGTGCTCACTTCCCTATTGCCCTGCACAGCAGGGGCTGTCCTGTTCTTACTACTCGAATCCCAAGCCTCACCTGAAGGGATGCCAGGTCATGGCTTTCCTGCACTTTTGCTGCAGCATGTTAAATCCTACATGCAGCTCTCCATGGCTGTAGCACCTCCAGGGCATTGGGCTGGAAGACACAGCACAAAAGAAGACAGAAGGACATTGGTGTTTGAAGTCTGACAGCCCTGCTTGACTCTGCCCCAGTAAAATCTGCTTCCAGCTGCTTATCATTTTTTGCAAAAGTTCTATTTTCCATGTGGAGGCTTGCATTTCAGATTTGTCGACACTTTGTCAACACTTTGTCAACAGTTTTTTGGGTGGTTTTTTTTTAAGTACAGGAGAGAGGATAAACAGCTTGTCCTGTGAGAAGATGGGTGATGAAGGTGTTGGTGGAGCATCCTCAATATTATGTGTATTATGAGAGAAGAGGCAAATCAATGCTTTTCTTTCCAAGGTGGGGTAGACATGGCTCCTTTTTCCGCTGGACTAGGCAAGGATCAGGTTTGTGCAGGTCAAGTCTCTCCTGTCTCTGGGGCTGGTACTAAGGTAGAGACCACCTACACAGAAAAAGATATGGCAAACCCTGCTGAAAATGTGGAAAAAGGGGAAGGTCATCCAGCCAGAGAGAGAGACATGAGGGCCTCAGCAGCCCAGGCTGGGGCTTGGTGGATAGGGTGTCTAGTTGCTTTGATTAACCTCATGGCCCCTGCCCATGGTCATCCTCCAGCTCATGCTGGAAACTGAGGCTGTCCACATACAGGATAGGAAGAGTATTTTCTGCCTCTTGTTCTGTTTATTAATGCAATTAGTTCAATATTTATTCATTAGAGTACAAAGCTTACTTAAATTCCAAATGTTATGAGACAAAACACTATGAAGAATGATTTCAATATGTATTTCACATGCTTGTTATTGCAGTCAGGTGAGAAGGGCTCATGTGCATGTAGACTGGAGACCTAAAAGGCTTTTGTTCTTCATAAACAACCTTCTCTGAGACACAATGAGCTAAGGGAAACATTACTGCCAGATAAAACTGGATGCAGTCATACTTGAACATTATTTAAGCCTGTTGTGCAATACCTCACAGTAAAACCACCAGTCATAAAGCAGCAGAATTATTTACCTTCATTTCATGGAAGAAAATCTTCTTGGAATCAATTTGGTGTTTCACTTTTTTTTCCTTCTGGTGTTTCCCAGTGAACTAGTGCTGGACAGCTTGTTCTAGAGACAGGAAACTCTGTCTGAACATGATGGGAGATGCTTACAACTGTCTCAGCAAAGGGGTGTCAGGCCTTGTACAGCTGTTTCCTCAGCTCACTCAGGAAGAATTATTTTCACTCCTTGCAGCCTTTTGCTTTTTGGTGGTGGTAATCATGATTCCAAGCTGCCAAACCACGACACAAGCTGTGAAGACCTTTCCCACTGGTAGTAGCATCCTCTCTGGAAGAGCTGCCACTAAAACCTCTGTGTATTGGGCAGGCAGGTCACAGGATTATCTGTGCCACCACTCCTCCACTGCTATTGCTTCATTCATCCTGCAGTATTTCCCTCACCCTGTTTACAAGAGGGAGCAAAAATATAGCAACAATGAGGATATTTTAGTGTGATAACTACGAAGACCCAAATGAGAATAAACTGTCCAGAATCTTGCACAAGAAATGGAGACAAAAGGTACCTGGAAATCTGGAAGTTGCCCACACTGCCTTAGAGATCACTGCCAGCAGCCTACATCTGTGCACCATATGAGCAAGTGAGAAAGTGTCTTTGAGAAGGGTGTAATGTTGGTACTGTGTCAATAATGGATCTAGTCCAAGGTACTGAAGCATCTGCTCTATATTTCAGTATTTTATTTCTTACGCTTGTAAGGATATTTGAGAAGGTGAGTATCCACACCAAAAAGACTGCATTTGAAAGGAAAGCTAAGACGTGGTCACCACCAGCCAAAATGCTTACAGTGCTAGGAGGTACCTTGGACTCTCCTTCAGGCTGCATGTCAGTGTTGGAATCAAATGATCACCATATGTAGGTCTGTAAAGCTCTGAAATAAGCTGTGCAGAGAGCAGCCCTGTGATGGTTACTCCTGGGTGGTTAACTGCCAGTGCAGGAGAATTAAATTATTATTGGGTCCCAGTGTGACTCCTATAGGCTGTTAATTCATTACCTGCAGCTGAATTGCCAGCAGAGTGGGGCAAGTCTCTTCCTTGTCTCAGGGGTATCACCAAAAGAGGTTTGTCAGTGGAGCCCTATCAGAGAGGCCCACAGGCCGTCCTAGGTGGGAGATAAGTGCATGTGAGAAGTGGAGTTTGGAAAGCAACAATTGAATCCATATCCTGTACACTCACTCATAGAAAATATGGACTTCTGCTGTATGTGACTTGAAGGGAATGAATCACAGCCACAGTTTTTCCATCCTTTTCTCTTATTCAGCTTCTCACTGACCCAACAAGGGAAATTTTCTTTTTCTGCATTTACAATATAATTTGCTATGCCTTGGGAGGGGTGAGATGGTCTTTTGTATTGGGGTGTTCTCCCCAGCAGCACCAGCGGAAGGTAATTATGATGCTGGTGATGTTCTCTCCTTCCCTGAAGAGTTAATGAATTCCATCCTCCTATTGTTGCAGAGTTTCCCCGGGACCTGCAGCAGGGCAGGATCCTCCACGCTCTGCAAAGGGTTTGCTTCCTGGTAACAGAGCAATCCATTAGCTCTTGTAGCTGTTGTTCTTGAACTGAAAGCTCTGTGCTCTAAAGCCCAGCAGGAAGAGATAATTAGCACTAAATTGTGTATTCTGGGCAAAATCCACCCACTTCTGCCAAGATTTCACAAGGCCTCAAATACAGTGGAAATACGTGTGGGGTGGATGCTTTTTGCATAAATGTGGAAGGAAGTGTGCATGATTGCACTGTTGGTCAGTGTGGCCCAGAAACAGGATCTGGGGTCGCTGCGGGTCCGTGCCAGCTCCACACCCCGGCTGAGCTGCGAGTTTGGTGGTGACGGCTCCAGCAGGGGACAGGGGCAGTGCCTGCAGGGACGAGTGGCTGCAGTGCCACGCAGGGGAAATAGCCCTGTCCCAGCCATTCCCCTTGTTCTGCTGCCTTCCTTGGCTTTCTCGCGTGCACCCTGCCCGCCCTGCTGGGCACTGCACTGCTCTAGGTCCTTCAGCAAGTTGGGCTTGTGGATGCCCCAGGCTTCAGTTTGGGAGACTCTGTTGTAGGACAGACAGAAACCATGGATCCTGCACTGCAGCATGGTGTAATTCTTTATCCATGCACTGGGTGCCCCTGTTATATGTGCTTTAATGAACACTTTGCTGTTCCAATTCTTCCTCTGCTTCACAGCATGCACAGTTCAGATGCTTGGCCACAGGCTTGCTGCCATTTTCCCCTAGGAAGTGCCACCAGAGTCCAGCTGCTGGTCCAGGAACACGCAGGTCCTCTGTAGGTCCTGTGTCATAGCTGGCAGCCCTGGCAGGTGCTCTGCTGGAGATGCCCACATTGGAAATTGCTCCAGCCCTGCGTGTCCAGGCTGTGTCTCCAAGGGCCAGCAGGCACTTGTCAGACTGGTGCTGGGACTGAGAACCATCGTGTTCCAGAGCTCGTCTCAGCTTCCTTGCAGCACTTCGGGGCTATATGCAATATCCCAGAAAACTGGAGATGTTCGAAAGTAATTGGTTGTGATGATGCCAGCTGCAGAACTGGATCCTGAGGGGAGTCTTGCAGGACTTTGATCTGAGGAAGTGCTGGCTCAGACAGATTAAAGGCCTGAAAATGCTCTAACAGGTGGTCTAAATTTGTACTGCAAAAGCAGTCCTGCTGTACCAAACCCCACCCAAAAAAAAGTGGAGGTTGGAAGACATCACACTTCACATCACCAGTTTATCATGGTAGGAAGAGGTCGGATTTCTGCCTGACAGCTAAGTTTTAAGTTTTCCTCATCTTCCTGTTTCCACACAGAAATCTCCCAATCCATCAGCCTTTTGTCTTGGACTGCATCTTGTAAACTTTTGGGCTTTCGTATGAGAATCTTTGGACCTTGACCAACATCCATTTTCCTTAATGCATGATGTGAGTGCTGGGCACCAAACTACAGCAGAGAATGCAACAGTGCCAATTAGAGCACAATAATTTCTTCCGTGTCTTACATGAAACACGCTCGCAGGTGTGTGTGTCCCAGGATGACATTTGCCTTCTCTTTTGTTATGGGCAGACAATATCGAGCATTCAAACAGTTGCTGCATCTCAAAAGACTGTGGTTCCCTTTCTGAACCATTGGCACTGCCTGGCAGGTCACTCTTCATGAGGGCCACAGGTTGGGCTTGTTTGTTGGGGACTTTCGCATTTGACATTTCTGTCTTAAGTGTTTTTTATTGACGTCTATTTGATTTCTGACTGTACCTCAGGGATTTTCAGAATCAATTTGGATTCAGACCTTGTCTTCCTGTGGGAAATGGTATAGATGACTTGTGGACAAGATGATCATTTATCTTAGTTTGGGTGCTAAAAGAATAGTGAATTCGCATTGGCTGCATGAACTTGTGCTTGACAGGCTGGAGAATTAGTTTACTCAATAGGCTTTACCACTTCAGATAATTACTACTTGTTTCCCTTCTTTATTAGATGTTATAATGATCTGGATATTTAGATTTTAAAAATGTATGGATTGTTCACTGCCTTGTGAGCGGCTCCCCCTGTCCCTGGCTATAACCAGTTACTCCAGAACTGCTTTTTATTCTAGCCCTGCTAAGGACTGGATGTGACGTGGCCTGGAATCTCAGTTCTGTGCTGGGCTTTCCATTCAGGCTGCTGGGGCAGTGTGGGAGATGTGAGCACTGCCAAGGCACAGTGGGGTCTGTACGAGCACCCAGCACTGAGCAGTTCGCTTCTCATTGTGCCCAAAATGCTGAAAATCATCAAGGGTGAGTGGGGCCTGGGGCGTGCAGTCTCGTACAGCTCGGCACATCCTGGCACAGCCGGCGTAGCACAGCGTGGTTCGTTCCTCAGGCTGAAGGCTGAGGTCCCCAGGCCAGGCTGGACAGGGTCACCCTGCCCTGTGGACACTCCATTCGTGCCTTTAAGCAAGCGGCAAAGAACTTTATGGCATTCGGCTGTCGAATGTATCACAGTTAGATCAGAGTGTGCTGTGAGGTTTCTTGTTTTCTTAGGTGATGCATGATGTTAAATGCCAGCTATGGCTTTCATAATATCTTTGGGCCACTGCCTTTGCCTAGTCTGCGCCAGATTTGTGACAAACCTTGTTGGAACGTTATTTAATCCTCCCAATATGACAATGAAATATCGACTTCTTTTTTAAAAGGTAGCCCACAGTCTGTTTTCCAACTAGTTCTACGTCTTTCTTGATATTAAATCTAGGATTTTTCCCACTAGTTTCCATGAAAGTATGTTTTCAGGAAGTGTGTTTTCACTTTCATTGAGGAAAATGAATTAAACTAAGAGGATGCACAAACACAACTATCTAGCAAATGATAGCTGCTTCAATCCCAGCAAGGCTGTTTGTATAAAATTCCTGCAAAGTTAGACATTGAGTTTATTATGGAACCAGGTTGTTGGGTTTTGGTTTTTTTCTATTGAAAGCAATAAAAAATGAAGCTATAGGAGACTTTGCTTTGGAAAAGCAGTAAGAAAGAAGCAAAGAAGCTTGGCAGCAGATG
The DNA here is from genome assembly GCA_013397895.1 of Origma solitaria. Taxonomy (NCBI): domain Eukaryota; kingdom Metazoa; phylum Chordata; class Aves; order Passeriformes; family Acanthizidae; genus Origma; species Origma solitaria. The sequence goes on from VZRL01004803.1 coordinate 1,584,778, forward strand.
TGTGGAGTGCTGCGAGCCCGGAGAGGGCTGTTAGTTCAAAGAACCTGAGTGTCACAAAATAGATGATCTGCAGCAACATAAGAGCCAACACAGTTCTTAAGTGCTATTACTGTGGCAACATTGTCATTGACTTCAAAGGTGCTGACTGGACTTGCAAAGGGTTATCAAGGCTTTCTGCCGAGCATCAGATACAGGCCTGCTGTTAAATTTGTAAGGGCTAGAAACCTCACATCCCTTTGAACATATGATCCCAAGTGCACCTCTCATTATTACTAAACAGATCTCTTTCCAGTTACTGATTGCCTACAGTGCTGGGTGGCTCTGGATGCCTCAGAAGTGTGCTAAATTTTTATGAACATTTTTCGTTAATTCCTATACTTATATGCAACTTCCCTTCCCCCTCCATTTCCTAAAATAATTCCTGTGGGATTAACAGCACCCACGTGTTGTATTTGCAGCACCTGCTCTCAGATGGACTGTGTGTTCCACAATATAAGCAATTCTGTTGCAGAAAGAAAAGATGAGAAAAGTGGCTTAACTGGGTCCTTCATGGCTTCTAGAAACACCTTGGTCTTTGGACAATAATCCACAAACGAAGCAGGTGCTATTGGTATGACAAGTAAGACCTTCCTCCAGTGACAAGATTTGTCACCACTCATATGACAAATCCTCATGAATTAATGCATGAGTAAGGAAGATGGCAGGTCACTTCAACACCCCCTCTGTGTCCTGGTTTCTATGAGAAAAAAGAGGCTGCTCTTTGCCTGGATCCCTGGGACATGTTGCTGCACAGGCTGAGCTTTCCCCACGAGGGAGCCTGCCTGGGAAGAACAAGTGATGATGTGGCTGCTGGCAGCTGTAACTTCCACACGTCAACAAATCCTCCCTCGAAGCCCAGAATGATCTGCTGAGATCCACAGTCGCACGCACCTTGTTTGTGCAGTGGAGATATCGCATTCCTTCCTGCACCTGAGCTCCCAGGCACAACCCTGGCTCCTGGCCTCTGACTGAGACACCCCCACCTCTGGCCCTTCCATCTTCCTTCCCCCTCAGCTTCTTCCCAGAGTTTGGAGCTCTTGGAAGGAGTGAAGCTTGCTTTAACCCTCATAACCTTTTCCACCTGAATATTAAAAAAGGAGGGGAAAAAGTTAATGTTTTGAGTAAACACATGAAACTGTTTGGGACCCCCAGAGCTAAGCTGTGTCTCACAATTAATTGTATTTCTCTACAAAGAAATACAGTAGGTCAAAGGACATGGTGATGTAATACATTATGGGGAAGCTGACAGGAGAACAGTAAGTTTGGGCTTAAGTGAAAAATTTTTGCTTTGCTGGCTCTTGGAATGTAGCCAATGACAACAGAACAGGAGCTGTCTTGAAATGACCATGGAGAGCAGGTGTCCTGCAGACAGTGTCAGAACTACTGAAAACAATACTCTGAGTTATGGCACTTCTGTTTAATGTCTAATAATAATAATAGTCGTCATCATCATCATCATCATCATCTTTGACGTTTGTGGGATGCGTGAGCACTGAAATGCTGCTTCATTAGCAATCACTTTGCATCCCTGGGAAGACTCATATGGGACCCCTCCACAACACGTGGAAACAAAGAAGTGTCTTTTGTTTTAATGCGAGTTTCAGGTTTTACAGTACGCAGTCTCTTGAAGAGTCAGGAGCTCAAAGCCATCTGAATTAAGAGATTTTCATCTCTCCAGAGAGCCACACAGGCATCTGCTACCTACCAGCCCTTCTGACAGCAGCTCTTTTTGTTCCCCATTTTACGCGCTGTTTCACGGCAGCAGGCTGAGAAGCTGCGCTATCCCCCAGAACAAGGAGTCATGTCCACCATTTCCAGGGGAACAGATACTGCTGTGACAACCTCCAATCTATGCTGCCTGCTCCACAAATCCAGGAAAATGATTTTATTGTGCTCAAAACCTTTTCACTCTCCTCCCAATCTGTAAAGACCTTTCCTTTAAGTAAAAGCCCTGTGTACAGGTCCTGAAGGGAGAGGTGCACCTGGAGTCCTCTTGAAGCCAAGAGGAGTTGCTTGCAAGAGCTAAAGTCCTCTCAGGATTTGACTGTGTGGGCTTAACAATCCACCCTCTGACATGTTTTTTATTTCCCCCTAGTGTCTATTATTTCAGACCCTGTACTTGCTGCAGCACATGTTTCTCCTCGGGAGTCATGGCATACAAAACTGCTTTGACTCCTGATACAACCTCAGCTGGCTCCTCATACCACGCTGCTGAAATATGAATTAGGAATGGTTTCTCTGTGATGCAGGCACAGCAGAGTATGCCCAGCTTGCCCCCAGCCCACTCTGGGCAGGGAGAAGGACTGAGATGAAAGACAGATGGCACCAGGAACTGCAGGGACATGGGAGAATTTTCCACTCAGATTAGGTTTTGGTGGGTTTCTGTAACAGTTAAACCAAAAACATTAGGTCCATGTACTGGTAACAGTGAGATTTGTACCTGTATTTATGGCAGGGACTGTAACCCTACACAAGAGGCAATCTTCCTCCCTAAGTAGATAACCTCATTGCTGGGCAGAGGCAGGAAAAATTACCTTATTTCATATAAGGGAAGCTTAGGTATTCCTCTGAAACTTCAAACACCAAATATTGCTGGAGAAGAGCCCCTGGGCTGGGTTGTTTTCATAAAAGGTGTGGCAAACCATTATTTCTGGAGAAGAAAAGGGTTCCCACAAGCAGACATGCTTTAACTGAAGTTATATAGCATCAAGCGACTGAAGGGAAAAGACGGATTGATATCCTGGTGGTTAGTGTTATGGGGGGCTGATAAATTTTACTGATACGGCATTTTTTCTCTTAAGGTTCAATTATTAAATAATACGGTGCTAATTGCATGACAACACTGTATTGTCATAACAAGATCCTCTGTAACATCTTAAGTGCTCTTCCAGATGAGACTACAAACATGCAGAGGAAAACACAAAAAATAATTCAATTTCACGTCACCTCTGTTTTTTTGGGTTTTTTTTGACTGGAAAGAAAAGCACTACAATAGAAACTTATGAAGACACATCATTTTTGCTAAGAAATGAACTGAAACAACCTGCTAATGTGGATCTGCTGATGTGGGGGGTAAGGGAGATAACATGGCAGGAGAGATGTGGGCAGTGTCAGAAATAAAAAGGTGAGAGGGAATCCTACATGGGATAAATAATAAGCCCAGAGAGACATATTGGAAGAGTAATTACACCAAACCCAGCCGAGTCCAAGTGTATGTCACTGCTGAGGGCAGGGCAGGATGCAGGTGGGGTGCTCCAGTTTCCCAGGCAATAGATCCATCTGTACCAACATCACTGAAATCTGCCAAGATCACAGCATTGTTGAAACTTAAAAGTCACAAGCTTCCCCAATTCTTCTGATCTAGTATGCCTTTGAGCATAAGATGCAAGAGGGAGGGGAAAAAATGGGAGGAGTCCTTTGAGTGGCAGGTGCAGAGGCAGACAGAAAAGCCCAAGTCGGAGGGAGCAGAAAAGGTTTCTAAAAAGGTCACAAAAATTCCTGAGAAAATAAAATCTGTTTGGATCAAGAAGCTCCATGGAGGAAGACAGAGAGGAATGGATGGTGGTGGCTGGGGAAGAATATGGGAAAGTAGAGGCAAAGAGCAGAGGTGGAGAGAGGGGCAGAGAGAGAGGCACTCCAGAGGGAAAGCCTTTTCTGCTGGGGCAGTCCATGGGGAAGGCAGCAGAGGGATCCTCACAGGTCAGGCTAAGCAGCTTCTTTCCATCTGCTGATAGAGGAGGAATATCCTAATCTCCACTTTTCTTTGGGTCCTCTTGAGTCTAATGCTGCTTCCAAGCAGCAGGAGGTTTCTCTGAAGAAAATGCAAGCACAGGGAAGCAGTGGTGGAACTGGACTTCATCATGGGAGGTCATCGGGAGGCACAAGAGGGGAGACCCAGCAGAAGATGGGCAGAGGTTAATGGGCAGGGAGTAAAGCAGCCCAGTTGCACAAAGTGCTGCTTCCCTGGGGGCGCAAATATTTGGGTAGGAGATGGAGGAAAAGTGGAGAGAGACTGTGGGAAGACATGTCTGGTAGGCCACAGACATCAAGAGAGACTTCTAGGAGATAGAAAAGAATATACAGACATTGTGATGGAAAATGGGGAAAAAAGGAAGCTAGTCCTGTGCCAGGAGCAGGCTGAGGTCAGCAGGGACCTGGGAAAGAGGGACAGGGCTGGGGAAGCGTTTGATCAAGGGCTTTATGCTGAAGAAGCTGCAAAGTCCAGGCTGATGTTGTGCGCTGATGTGTCAGTGGCTGGGCAGGAAAAGCTGCCTGCAGCCAGCGTTGTGACACAGGCTGGCACCGTTGGCTGCTCTGTTAAAGCTTTTACAGAGAACCTGTGGGCATGGAGCAGGGCCTGCTCTTCCAGAGCCACTTACTGAACACCGAAGGACAGCGGCTTTAATTCCACCCCTTTTTCTCATAAGTCATAATATCTGCAATATCACAACAGCCTTAAATAGGTGTTTTGGTTATACTTGGTAATGGCAGATGAGACTTAAATAGGTGTTTTGCGTAGAACAACCTTTTTTCTTAGCAGTTTGTGCCATACAGATTGGCATGCAAGTTTCATTTCTGCTTTCCACCTCTTGCATTTTAGACTTGGGCCTCTGGCAGGCTGTGTAGGAAGAACACTGCTCTCAGATGTCTGTGGGCAGCTCTTACGAGAATGAAATTATGCCCCTTTTGTATGACACTGCCCCATAATTTAAAAGTAAAATCCCCTTTAACATGTTTTCACTCATCATAGGTAATAACCCAACAGGACACAGAGTCCTGAATTTTCAATTAAATCTCTTTTCCAATAAAAAATAACCTGAAAATTCCAGGGACAGATGAAAACTTTGCTGAAGTTGTACACTTCTGCCTAGTTCAAAGGTAGCTGGGTGAATTCCCCAGGAGCATCCATCAACCTTCCAGCTGCCACAGTCGCCTGGCTGAGCGGTGGGAGGCAGAGCTGGGGGTGACAGGCTGTGGGGACACTTGCTGAGAAGCACGCAGCAGAAGCAAAAGCAACGGGAGAGGAGCCAGAGGGGACGGAGCAGCTCTCTCACACAGGGCTGAGCATTTCTTTTTGCTGGAGAAGCAGGAAATGCTTTAGCTTCTGCAATGGGACTGGTGATCCTTGGAGTGTTTCCAGCCCAGTCCCCTTGCTGGTTCCTCCTGCACAGCTGATGCTCTTCTCCATGCGTGTGCTTCTCCTGTGCAGCCTGGGGCTGGCTGCTGGCCCTGGTGGCCCTGGTGGCCCTGCACCGCCGCCTCCAAGAGAAGGAGTGGCAGGACCTGGGCCTGGAGGCAGAGCCAGAAATAGGGAAGGCGTTTATCTGAATCATGGCGTCCCAGTTTAGCCTCTCCTGATCACATGCCGTCTGCTCCCTGACAGCCCTGCACGAATGTTACAGACATCAGCAGAGCCCTGCTCCGACGCTGTGCCTTCCAGTCAGGAGTCATGAGCTGGAAAAAAAGCAAATACAAGCTAAAACTGCAACATCTTGAGGCAAAGATGAAGAAAAAGGAAAAAAAGCCAACACCTGATGGGGATGGCTGTAATGCTCTGCCTCATCTTACATAAAAACTCTTTCTCAGCTGTCCCAGTTTAAAAGTGTGGGTGAAGGTTTAGTCATGTTAAAACTGGCGTCTCCGAGGCTGCCGTTGTTTGTCACTCTGCTAAAATGAGGTTCAATGATAATGGGAAGGATACTGGCAATGATTGGGGTCCAGATAATCAGGGAAGAAAACAGAAATATTGTTGACAGAAACAGCAGAGACCCAGAGAACAACTGCAATGGCTTTATCAAACTGGATATTTGCATTGCAATATATTTTAGTGAAGACAGATATGTTCTGCAGCACCATTTCTTGCCTCTTTCCTTCAGGGGTGATTTTGGTCAGCACGCTCCAAGCCCAGTGCTGGGGCCGGACGTGCCAGGGCACTGACTCTCTCCGGACTGTGTAGGGTGGATCCCAGGGCTCTGCTGCCTTCTGGCTCTCGGGCTGGATCTTACACAGCACCGGGGCAGGCTGGTCCCATGGGACTTCCCAGCACCCCAGTCCTCTGCGACTCACCCTGACGTGCTCTGGCCATGGGCCATCCCTCCAGGAATCCCCGAGGGAAGCTCTGGTGCCCATCACATGACACATAAGTCAGTTCAGAGTGAGCCTTGACAGCCATGGGCAGACACCAGAGGCACAGCTCACTTCCAGCTGGTCTTGTCTCTCCCTCATTCCCTGTGCAGTGGCGAAGGTGGCACAGGGCTTCCCACAGTGCTTGGCCATGAGGATGAGGCAGTTCTTCTGCACTGGTTCTTTCTCTACAGGAGCAGCAAGCAGAACTCACAGTGGGCTGCCCTCCTGGGGCTCAGAAAGCTCAAAAACCCCAAAGGGAAGTGAAACCACCCTTTCTAGAACATGGAAATGCTGAGGAGGTACTTCATGCTCCGGCAGGCCGAGAGGTTCAAAGGCAGCAGAAATCCCCCATGTGTCAGCAGTAGGTGAGGGAGAAGGGGCAGCCCTGCAGACAGTGTCAAGGAGCTGCTTAGCCCCTGCTGGCACCAAGGAAGGGGACAAGAGACAGGGAGTGTGTCCCAAGACATGGAGAAACACACAGTGAGGGAAGACAGTGACCCAGTGCCGTCTCAAACACCCAAAGAGGAGTGGAGTGTGATGTGTAAGAGCTGCACCGTAGCTACCCTGAGAGAGGTCAGGATCAGGCTTCCCTTAGGAATTCCTGCAAAAAATTTTTCCCCATTTCTACTGTCATCCTACAGTTCCCCTGTTCAGCTTGTAATCTCCACACAAAAGGGATTCTAAGCAAAGCTATGTTATGTGCCCACAAGGAAAAATTTTCAATATAGGTCTCTTAATCAATCTTTCCTGAAGATTGTATGTTATAATACAGTGAAACATTTAGAAGTGAAGAGGCACCTAAAACACAAAGCATAACAAAGGTTTTTGATGTAGTGACCAAATTACAATTGCAAGGGCATGGGCCTGAGATCCTAAGGCAAAGCAACATGCAACATATCTTTTTAAAAAAAAAAAAAACAAAGGTAAGAAAGGCAAAGAAAGGGGCCCCTGGAAGGAATACTTTTTGCATTAAGAGATTATAAGTAATAACAACCAGCTGGAGAACGAAAGATCTCAAATTTATGTAGAGATTGTTGAGCTACTCAGACTCAGCATGCCAAGAAGATAAACCTCTCTTTTCCAGGTCAAGTTACTGCTAGGTAAATTATGTCTGGGCTCTATTTGTAAGAAGCAATAGTGACCTCGCATGGCTTTCTAAATTATTCCAGCAGATTGTGATCCCAGATCTTGTTATTACCTTGATGGAATAATCTAAATTCAAATCAGGCAGCCTGGTCTGAATGCCAGGGCACTCCTGTTCTCCTAGAAATGAAACTTCATTCAATGGGAAAGTTGGTGACATGGGGTGGGAGATGGGAAATGCTGTTCAGCCCTTGAAGGATCCTGACAGACCATGGACAGGGACTGATCCAAGTATCTGATACTTATTTTGCATCCAATATTTTCAATACCAATGATCTCCTTGCAGCTGACTTGGGATGGTGAAGGAGTGATACCCCAGCTTTGATGTTTCTCTACTGAGAATGTCTGAGCAGCATTTTTGGGCAGCAGTGTCTATTTGAGGGAAAATTTTTTATTTTCACAGTTCTTTTGATGTAACAGACAGACTATTTGATTTCTAAGATGTCAGTAACTGTTCATGTAGGCACCAAACACAGAAGCTCCAGGGAAAACTCCCTCTCTGTTCTCCATGGCCCCATTACAAAGTTTTTACAGGGCTTGGGCCAGGATCCTTACAAATGGGAAACAAGACTCTCTCACACGCTGACCCACAGCAAAATCAGCAGCAATTTTTTATGGAACACGCAAGCCAAAATTTCCTACCAGTGTCATATAGCAGTGCTAGGACCCTGAGGGCAGAGGCTTGCTGAACACCCAAGGCCAAGGCGTAGCAATGCAGCCTTCCCTACCTGTGTTCCCAGACTGAGAAAGAAACATTTTAACTGCTGCAAAGTAGATGGCTCTCCCATATAATCAGAGCTCACAGCCAGAGCAGGTTATTCTGTCTAACTGTGCTGACGGTGACAAGGTGGACAGTACTCAAACTTCCAGCCAGGAAGCTCCTGAGCGCTTCAGTTCAGTACCAGTATGATTGAAGCCGTCTCCTGGTTAGCAGCAAACCTTGCTCCAGCTTTGCTTTGGTCCTGGAGCTCCAGATTCAGGGTGTGTTTGTCCATGGGACACTGCCAAATCAGCCCATGTCACATGTTCGACACGAGCTCCGAGCCGTCTGCACCGAAGTGGGGGATAAAACCTCAGACAAGATTTGTAGATGCTCAGGTCTGCTCACAGCCCTTTGGCAGAGTCTGAACACACACTGGAGCCACAAATCCACTCCGAGCAGGGTGCCTGCCTGAGAAACTGCATGCCAAATAGATGCTCACATGGTAGAAAGCATGCACAGGGTTCAGTTTATAGGAGACCTGTGCATGACTGCCTGGGGAGGAAGAGGAGAGGGCCTGAGGTCACCCTTTATTCAGAAAGGAAGATGCTGAAGAAAGTCAGTGCTGCGTGTGCAGCTTTCCACCACCTCTGGAAAGCATTCCTGAAAGCTGACACTGCCAGTAATTTTTTGTTTTGTTCCAAGGTGCTCATACTTCAGATGGCGACATCTTGACATTCACATCCATTATGTGAACGGATTGCGGAAATAACTCAGCCCTTACTCTCTCTGTGATATTAATCCCCAGCTGCTGGCTGCAGCACAGGGCTGCCTCGGACCGCAGGCACCCCGAGCAGCCCACCAGCTCCCCAGCCCCTGCTGCGCTTGGCTGCGAGGAAGGCAGAGGAGCATTTCCTAAATCAGCCTTTCCCAGCTTCAGAATCTGAATCCAAGTTGGCACATTAGAGCTTTCCTCCTTGCTGTGCAGCCACAGGTGCTTGGGGTGAAATATAAGGCCTTTAACATGAGCATTGTGATAATATAATTTCACTTCATGGGAACCAGACGGGCTTCATTAAACAACGGTTCAAAATTGTACAAATGAGAAAGGAGCCTGCAAATTAGGATCCACAGCTCTTGTTCACATGGCAAAACATCATTAGCTTTGAGGTGGGAGACTCTGTTACCTTTTACACCCTGTTGACTTTTAATGCTGGTGTTTTTAATACACGTGCTGCAAGCTGGTTTGGAAAACACAAACTGTGGTAATTGCTCCAAAGCTCGGTTCATCATTCCTTGGAACAGATGTCAGTGGGGAAGGAACCTGCTGAAGGGGAAGGGGTGGAGTGATTGAAAGGGCTGGGAAGAGGAGTAGAAAACCGGAGTAATTTTGCATAAGTGAAATGGGTTACCCATCTGGACACAGAGAGAGGGCTGGCAGTGCTCAGGGCTCTGCCTGGTACCTGCTTTTACCACTGGGCACTTACACATTCAACAGCATTTAGGAGAAAATGCATCAGATGGGGGATACATCAAAGGCTGAAAAACAAATGGTCCCTTTGCTCAAGCGTTGCCTCAGCTTAAACCCTAGCCTAGCCACAAAAAGCAAAGGTGATGCATTTTCTTTATTTTCGTCTTTCTTTGAGGATGGAAGGAAAAAAGAAGGGAGGAGGACTTGAAGTGGAAAAACAACACAAAATAAAAAAAAGCCTCCGTGGGCCCGTATGTGTGAATGCTGCCGAGGAGCGCAAAGACACGCTGACAAAACAAGCCAGGAATGCTGAGGCCCGAGTTCTGAAACACATACGGTTTATGTTGTTCTTACCACAAACCAAAAATATGTTCCCATTTGAAATGGTTGAATCCACAGCTGTTTTAAAATCCCTTGGTACTTCTGAGACAAATGATCCAAGTCAGACTGTGCTAACAGGGTCAGTTTTAGAGCCAAGCGAGAGCTGTGACTGATGCAGAATCACTGCAGCTCCATCCTTTTCCACATCAATCATAGCTCAATGAAAATCCTGTGGGGCTGTCGAGCTCTCTTACAATATTGTTTACATTACAAGATGATGTAAAGCTCCTCCAGCAAAACTGCACTGCTGGATTATGATCTTCACTAACAGCAAAAGAGCTTAAGTTGCAGCTGTAGGACAGCACAGAGAGATGCAGGCACATACCCCCGAATTTACATCTACAAAAGCAGTCATTAATGTTTCATAAAATACACCCATTGATTCATCTCTGCAGGCAAATTCTCTCCCTTTAAACCAATGATTATAAAGCACCTTGGGGCGAGTCTACATCCGAGATGCTCTATAAAGTAACCAGCTTGTATTGTCATAAAAGCCGAAATGGCTTTAATCCATTTCCTCACAATAGCAGTTTTAATTCACTCCAAGAGGGCTGGCTGTCAAGAAAATAGTATTTTTCTCAGATTCACACCTGAGGTCAAAACCTTGCCCTCTACGCCAGAGCTAATAAATCACATTTCTTTTTTCCCATTCCTTTTGAACAGCGAGGACAGTCTCTTGCAGAAAGACAAAAAAAGGGTCTTTGCAGGAGCGTGTGCAGCATCGTGGGGGAGGGATGTGGAAAAAGACCCAGCAGCATCCCATAATCATGTACCAGGGAGGGCAGGCTTGCAGCTGTGCCTGGCCTTGAAAAGAAAGACTCAGCACCTGTTTACTCTTGACTGAAAGGTCTCAAGTTATGGCTGTAATGCTCTAATACACCCCATTAAATATTTGCATATTAAACACACAGAAAATAAAACCTTTTTGAAGTGACAGGGTGTGAATAGCATTGCAGCCTCTCCCACTCTCCACGGGTCCCTCTAATTGGTCCCTCTCATCCTGACATTTGATTGCTCTGGCGACCGGGTGGGTTTTAAGGCAGAAATTCCCCAGGCATTCCAGAGGTGCACAGCAGTAGCTGCTCACAGACAAAGCCCCGGAAGTTGCCATCACAGGAGCCTGGGAGCTGGCAGCTTTTCCTCAGCCAAGGAGAGGAGACTGGACTGTCTCAGGCAGTGTCAAGAGAGCAATCGCAGCAGGTCACGACCTCCTTTCAGCCCAGCTTTCCCACCATCAACGTGCCTTTCCCAAACCAAGGAGAAGTCTGAAACCCGGAAATATTTCCCTCTACCTTCACACTCTGCCCTGTGAAAGGTCCTCCTAACCACCACAGCTCCTGCTGTAATTAGAGCCAGAAAAAAAGCATTCTATGGGCTGCTCACCGAAATGCAGTGTGCCCACAGGGCCTGCTGCCATCAGCCACCCGGCAGCTCAGCCCACCACACTTGTCTGGGACCACCCTGCCCGCCCACACAGTGCCTGCATGACAAGAGCAGATGGAGCCAGGTCTTGCTGCGCTTCCCAGCTCGGTGTTGGAGCACTTGGACAGCCCATGCAGTGCTGGGGGCCGCCATGGGGCTGGGAGAACTGGCAGCACTGGGAGCGCTCGTACCAAAGTTCTGGAGCCTGCTGCGTCCCCTGGCCAGTGCTGCTGGGATGAATGCTCTGCTTCATGGCCCTGCAGCGCCCCGGGCCTGGGGACAACAGGAAATGTGACCACATCAGTCATTTTGCCACGCACATTTGGCAGACTCAGCTGAAGTCAGACTTGCATGTGGTTTCAGAGGTAGTCAATGTCTGGTTTGATATTCCGTTGACATGGTTTGTTTCCACTTGTGGTTTCAAGCACCGTCCTCACAAGCGCTCCAGCCTGTACAGAATGCTTTTCATTTGGGAAGAGTGGCAGCAGGGGCTCCCTCAGCTCACAAGCTGAGTCTGGACCAGCAGCAGGAGAACATTTAAGAAATGGCATCTCTGCCTGTGCTATGAACACCTGTTTGGGGCTTTCCAGCTCTCCAGCCTGCATGTGAACTGCAACCCTGGCCTTGTAGGGTGCAGGAGGAGAGATTACCAGCACTTGGTGTCCTGGCCAATCTTGCCAAAGGGCCCAGGACAGCCTGGATGCACCACAGCAGCAGATCCCAGCCACCTTATACATTCAGAGACACTCCTGCAGCACTGAGTCCTCGGCTCAGCGCCCAGAGCTCCCTCACAGAGCAGTGTGATGGCCACCGTGCCTGGGGGCAGAGGCAGCTGCAGGAGAGAGCCCCTCTTGGTAGCCTGGCTCTGCAATCAATGCTGCTGTGTGCTGTGCAGCACCAGGGAAAGATGCCTCGTGCTGGGAAAGGATGCCTGATGCTGCCCGGTCTCTAGGGGTGTTCCTTCCACCGCCACACACTGGAAATGCTCTGCTCCTGGCACAAAGGAGCTTTATTCTTACGGCAGAGACTTTTATTGTGCCAAAGGAACTTGTTGGATACAACAGCCCCCTTTGTACGGCTGTTTCACCCGGGAGCCATATGCAGTCCCAAGGCAAGGCTTGAATGCTGCAGAAGGCTTTACACGATCTCTCTGCACAGAGATACATTCAGCTCAAACAGTGTTATTTTTGTCTTACTTTTTGGTGGCTGCCGGGGGAGACTCAGCTGAAGACAACGGCAGGGAAAGCGTGTATGAGCCCTGCAGACACTTTATGTCTTTTCACTTAAAAACATGTAGAGAGGGGAAAAAAATCGCTGAGTTCCTGATGTGCCTAATTGCCCAGCAGCAGCAGAAAGTGAATTGGCAGTGTCTGCGTCAACTCGCACCGGCTGGTTCCTCGCCTCACCATATGTCTGCTCAGACACTCATGGCTCCCCCGAACAAGCCACATGGCAGCTTGGACACTCCATAAGGGCTGTGCATGCTGTTCTAGAGGAGTAATCAAAAATAATTCCAAATGCTCCGTGTTTCTGTCCTTGCCAGAGATGAGAACTGGGCTGTTCTGGTGCTATTCTATTCTGTGCTTTATTGTAAGCGTTACAGATGTTGGGAATGCAATCCTGTGCTCTTACCAGTCACAAATTTCAACACATGATTTAATTACAATGACCAACTAGGCTGGCATTTCCTATTGCCTTTAACTGACTGGATAATTTTTCAGTCACAAAACATCTGTAATCACAAGTTAGTCTGTAAGGAGTGCCCAGGTCAGGTGCCACTGCTAAAACACCTTGAGCTAGAATGGTCACAGGCTCTCAGAGGTCTGGAAGGTTCAGCTAGCCCTGCTGCTCGCCTTCTGAGTGAATTTCTGGAGCCACATAGCCTTGCCTTCCAGCTGGCTCCTGCCTCCATCACACCAGCAGAAGACAGCACTGTGGGGTGTTACAACAATTGCCCCCTCCACCAAATAAACATTTTTCGGAATGACATCTAGCACTACTCTGAACTCCTAACTCATTGAACAGAAGTACTTCTTTACCTGGATATGGATGGCCACAATCAACACAACAGTCTCAGCTTCTTGGTTCTTGCTTCTGGGGGAAGGAGAATGCCTGCAAAATCTTTGTCATTAGCATACCACTGTCATCAGCTCATCAGCATTAGATGCTTCTGTGTGATGGAGGGTGTTTCGGTCTGACACAGCCCAAACAGTGGCAAGAGTTAATAAAAGTCTTGCTGTGAGAATTGCATGCATCTCTCTCTCAGCATTTAGCTTCCAGCAGCAAAAAGCAGACTAGTACAGTTGTCTAAATCTGCTGTCCTGTTACAGGCTGTCAGGCAAAAATCTTGGTTCCCTTCTTATGGCAATGAAACAAACTTTACCAGCAAAGAAGACTGCAGATACAGACTCAGACATTCATTACCCGCTGGAGGCTCTACATTTTTTTTCTCAGCCAGTTCTATACCCCATGAGAGTCAGATATGTGAGCTCTTTTGAATTACCTTCAGCAGGTGAACACTCCCTAGAGGCAGGGGGAGAGCTCTTCCAGCTCTAAAGGCACTGGGCAGAGCTTGGATGTGGCCATAAAGTCACCCAGCCCGAGGGAGATGGGGTGTACAGAGTGCGCTCAGCCTCCCGGGCCATGCTCCTCTCCTCCAGCAGCCGTGCACAGAAACGCAGATGGGAATGTTTTCCACGCAGGCACTTTGCAAACCCAGGGGGCAGGCAGCCCAAATCCCCAAACAAACAGCTACCAGCTGAGGAAAAGTGAGCAGCGTGGCTGTTGTCATAGCTCTGGGCCCACCACTACCGCTGTGCCTGGCACCTTAGCCTCCCTTCCACCTCTAATCCCTCACCGCTATCTGCTTCAGTGCAAGGGTAGCCTTGGCTGGGCTGCATTTTTTGTAATCTTTTCAGGCTGCCAAAACGCAAGCTGTCAAATACAAGCCAACAGACCGAAAACACAGATGTCCGTTCTTGACTGAGTTTCCCATGCAGCCTGGACGTGCTCAGAACAGCGTTTAAGGTCAAAGCAAAGGATCCCTTTTGCCGTGCCTGGCTTGTCGGCAGTCAGTCACTTATTGCCAGTACGGTCCCCTGTGCCTGTCTTCCCTCAGCATCGCTTTTCATTCACTCTGGTTTCACAAAACACTGGCATGCAACGTGCACGGCTGCAATTTATTAGGGACAAAAGCAAGGTCCTCATGACACGCATACACTTTGTGTAATATAGTGCACTGAGGGTCAAAGATGTCTCAGCTGCAGTGCTTGAGACTGGCCTGAGGCAGGGGGATTCAAAATGTGGAGGAAGTTTGTCTAAATGCCCTTCTTGCTTGCCTGGAAACAGGGATGCTCTGCTTTCTCGCAGGCCTGAAGAGACTTAACCTGTACAAAGATAGGGCATATTTATGTTATTTGTGTGCTGCCCATGAAGAACATAGCACTGGGGGCCTCTAGGGTTTGCTGAGAGCCTCTATTTGCCACCCAAGCCTGGGTACTGAGCACCTTCTTCATCAGTGTGCCTCAGATCTTCTCCAGAAGGCAATTAGACCTGGGCTGAGATCATCACTCAGCTTCCATGTCATTGAAACCTCAGTTTTTCTCCTGACACTGCCAATAAAACCACACCCTCAATGAGCAGATCAGACCCGTCATTGTACCAGTGTGGGAGTATCCTGTTAATTTTTTCCTGATGAATGTACCTTCCCTGCTGGTTTACCTATTCCATTTACTTGCCACAGATTCTGTTCAGGACTGCAAAGCCTTTGAAGGCAGGGGGTGTGAGAACTGAGATAGGCTTGTGCATGGGCCACCACAGCAGCCTTAGTATAGGATAAACTGCAATAATAAAAGCACAGGCTAATTGTTGGAATCAAACAATTTCTGCCAAGGCCACCTAAGCTGGTGACTTCAGGGGCTTTTGAGCTGTAAGTGAAAGGCAGTTTTTGTGTGTCAAACTGCCAGAGTGAAATCTGATTTCTGAGACACTCACCCACAAAATTGTTCCTGAGAAACCACAGGTTGTTTTCAACAGTGTCAGTGAAACTCAGAACTGCAGAAATATTAAAGTAAGGTCTCTCTTAAAGAAATGATCAATAAAGTGAAGGAAAAACAAAGTGAATACAATAATTCCCTGCAATACTGTATTAAGTTATTTTGTTCTCTGTTACTCTAGTGCCAGCTACCTTAAGATGAGGTAGTAAGTCTGAGTTAAGTATTTGGGATGCATTTCCAGACAGGTGCATTGTTTTTAATTTTTTTTTTTTTGCTTTTGTCTGAAGCATAAAGAATGGGCCACTGCCAGAGGCAGGGTACGAGGCTTGACAGACCAGTGGTCTGATCAAGTCTGGCATATCCTTTGTTCTTCTGTTCCAATTTAATGCCTGCTGGGAGTGAATTCCAGTCATGTGGGGATGTTTTTGCCAATGAATATTTACCAACATCCTGACTACCCTGGGAGTGCACTTAAAAAACTAACTCGCAGGGAACTGAACACATACTAGAATAAACACAGGTAAGCAATGAGTTTTATCTTTAACACTGAACAACATTTGGTTGAATTCCCACGTACATTTAAGACTAAATTAACACAAAGGCACATACTCCATGTGTCATTGTTACCAGACCTGGATTTTTAGGTCATTTGTAAGCATGTTGATCATGTTTAAAGGATAGATTTTTTAACAATCCACTGCATCCTTACAGCACAGGAGTCAAATACACAGGTGGCAATCTGATTTCTTTAACTGCAGGGAACGTAACTTGGTAAAAATACGGGGTTTGCGCAGCTAACCCCAAATATTCTGATCCCTGATTGATACCAGGACTTCCTACATGATCTTGAGTCAATGGATATGTCTGTATCTCTCATCTTTATCAACTGCTTTCCCAGTTATGGTTTGAGGATTAGCTGGTGCTTATCTGTGAGAACAGGTTGATGATGCAATATTTGTTCTACCTCACTTCTAATTGCCAAGCTCCATTGAAACAGCCTAGAAATCAACAACACACTTCCCCAGTGTCACATGGAAGAGCAGGTAATTGCAGCAGCTATGGGAATGGCATGTCAGTAGTTGAAGAAGGTGAGGTGGGTTCTGTGACCATATGAAGTGGTGGGGGATGTTTTCACTGGATGATCTCTGTTCCAGCCAGTGGATGAGTTTCGACCACCACACTGCATTTTTTCATCTCTTGAAACAGCATCAAAGGTAAGTAAATGTGAACTCTTCCTGGCCCCAAACCCCTCAAGTGAAGCCTGTGAGAACAGAGGGCGTCTAAGGTCTTCTTCCCCACATGAAGGTCACAAGAATCCCACCTGCAGAGGAGCTTTGTAGCACAGCTCTGCTAACACAGTCACTGGAGAGAACTCCAGAAATACAGAGCTGCCCTGGCTTATGTGGTGTTCAAAAAAGTAGTGCTGGCAGCCTCAACATCCAGGCTGTCCATCCACTTAAAATTATAAGATTTTACAATAACCCACAACAAGGATGGGAGACTTCTGAATTTTAAGTCTTTTACATGGCATTTGCTCATCTTTTCTGTCATTTCTCTATAAGAAGAAGGGTTACAAATTGGTGGCAAGTTTTGTATGTATTTTAGTTTGTTTTGTGCTAAAAACATCCTGTAAACCCTTGTTGCAGAGCCTATGGCTTCAAGAAAAAAAGAAATCAAAGCCTCACCATGAAAGCCCTGGTGCTGGCGGCACAAGCGTTCTGTTATGCTCTGTGATGTTGACCTGGTGTCCTGCACACAAATCCCCAGTCTCTGGAGGGGAGAGGGTTTCACCTTTCCACTTTCATGTGCAAAACGATGACAGGGTCAGGATTTTCTCAGATGGAAGCTGTTTGGGGCAGAGAGGGATCTAGTGTTGCCAGTTCCGCCTTGACTCCTAGCACTGTGGAGCTCTAATAAAACCCAGGCTCTCGGCAGAGCGTGACTGTTCCCATGCATGCCTCTGCTGGCACTGACCTTCTCCCTGCCCATGCAAGACCTCACTGCAGGTATGGAAAGAGGAACAGCTCTGAGGACCTTCTTCTTCTTCCTCCTGCCTTATTTGGGCCTCACACGCTCGACTAGTGAATATCTGCATCTCATCAGAGAGAGCAAAAGAGCACAAGGGAGCTGTTAGTGAGCAGCCTGACACGGGAATGCACATTTGTACCTCCTCTAGTCCTGGCTAATTTGGGATGACGTGGATCTGATTGCGCTGGAAGGAGTGAGACAGAGCTCTAATATTTATACAGGTCACCATATAACCACAAGAAAAGTAGGACAGACAATTTTGCATTAACCTGTAATGTTAAGTACTTAATCAACAACTTATTCTTCAAATTCCCAGCTTGACTGACAACATCTGAATAGCTTTCTGCAAATTAAGTGGGTTTAAATTTAAGCACATTAGGGCTCTCTAGTTAGTATTGACAGTCATAACCAGGGCTTCAGCTATGCATATTTATGCTACAACACAGATAGGGTGTTCAGTCTAGATTTGGAGGATTTAGGAATTTTTAGAGTTCCAAAAATAAATGTAATGGACCGAAGTATCAGAAATATGACATCTGCCCTAGTACATGATTTACAAGAGACTGTAGGTCTGTTCCTCTGAGAGCATTATCATTGCCAGAAAATTCTAAGTCCTAAAAAAAGTGTCAACTATCATTTGCAAATACTAAGCCACATTCCTCAGTCATTCCTTTCCAGGGCAGCCTGTCTACTCTGTATCCGTTCAGGATGCTTCTCTCTTTTTAGTGCCAGAGAGTCTCAGAGTATTAAATGTACATATCTTCATCATCCTTGCAGGGCAGCAAAGTGCTGTCACCAGCCTTTAAAAGATGGGGAACACGAGCCTTTGGCTTGCCCACAGTCTCTGAGGTAAAGCAAGGAATAAAAAGACTTTTCAAAATCCTGGTTTCCCTTTCATCTTTCCTACTGGGTGGCTTGGCTGTTTAGGCAGCAGCTTTTCATGTGTAGGTCTGCTGGTGAGAAGTGCAGATGAAAGCAGTGGTTCCCCATCAGCCACAGCATTCTGGCTTCGTGCTACTGGCTAAAAAACAAACTCCATATGCTTGTCAGAACAGGCAACCTCTCTGTTTTTACACAGTGCTCTGCAAATAATAGGCAATTTGCAGACAATTAATACTTTCTACCTGTTATTCCAAAATTTGCCTGCCATTTCGTCAGGTGCCCTGAGTGTAACTGCTATTTTATCATTTCCACAGTGATGAAATCAGAAGTCCTGTTTACATGGGTACAGCTTTTTGGCGCATCTTCCACACGATTAAGAACAAGGCTCATAACAACCAGCAGAAAGGAACTGTACAAGGGCTTTACAGAGCTTGTGAAGGCTGGTTTTAGTGCCTCTTACTGAGTTCCAGCTTGCCAGGAGATATAGTTGTGGCTTAAACACTTAAACACATGATTAAATGCTGCCTCCACAGTGGTTTTCAAAGTCTATTTTTTAGCATGGATTCAACAGAATCTGAGTTATAAACAGTTGCTTAGCCTTTCTCTTTTCCCCGCACCCCAAAATTGCATAAATATTTGATATTTACTACATCTCAAAGCTTAAAACTTGCCATACGGGACATGTAGGCTGAGAGATTCTGAAAAGAGCTGTATGAGTAATGATTTTTTTTTTATCTGGCAGCCAAAACTGTTACAAAAGAATGAACTCCCAAACATTTTCCTCAGGCCAGAGATAAAGGTGGGGGGTTTTTTTGTTTTTTCTGGATTACCTGCCCTTACCATTACAATAAGCATAATTCAAGGTTAAATAAAAATAAAAAATGTTGGCTTTTTTAAATGCATAAATGAATCATCTAGAAGTTTCGAAGTTTCCTTCCTGTTTTGGGGCAGCCTGTTGGGGTCCAGCCCAGGTGGTTCACTGTTCACACTTTCTGACAGATTTGATTGTCCAGCAAATTTCTGGATCATCCAGCTCGGCAAAGGCAGCTGCTGCAGCCTGGGCTGAACAACACTGCTCAGATAAAGACTCTACTTATTGAACCATGTATATGGCAGTAGCTGTTTTCTCCTGCAGCAGTTCCTTGGAAGTCTAGCAGGGCAAATTGCCTTTTAGACCAAAGGTAGGTGCTAAAAAATATCAGCACCTTTTATTATATTGTTATGTAGAAACAACTGTACAGCTATCCTTAATACATGAGATCGTGTCATCAATCTCTGTATTCAGTGTGTCACTGAGAAAATTAAAGACTTTAGGTAAAGACCTATTAGACAGTTTGTATAAATACCATTTTGTGTTTTTAGAAGCACCCAGTACACACTCTGCCAACATTTCTGAAAATGCAAATGGTGTCTTTTTTTGTCTTTTTTTTTTTTTTAATATCTCTCTATATATTTAACATTAAAAGAAGCTGGTACTTTGTGCTTGATGCAAAAATACTGAACTTAAGATATCTCTTCGGGGGAAAAAAACCCAGCAGGCTTCAGGGGTGGCCCACTTGGGTGTCAGACTTGGCACGAATGAGGGGCAGCAGCCAAACACATCCCTTATCCCAGTCATGCCTACTTGGAGCAAACAGTTCTGCAAGACCTGCCTCAGAGGGGACAGCTTTGGTAGAGAAAAAGAACATTTACTAATGTAGCTGTTAGCTGCCATTAGCAGGAAACCAGGTGTATATGGTGTGAATATTTTAAGTCTAATTTAATTTGGCTCTGGGATTAGGTGTATGCTATTTATAAGCAAGCAATGCCAAGCGATTCCTCAGGTCTTGCAGCAGGTGGGAGCCTATTTAGTGTGGAGTCAGGGAGCACTGTGCACACTGCAGGGTGAAGCTGGAGCTCTCTGTGGCTGGCACTGCCAAAACTCAGCATATAGAGAGGAGATTTTCGCTAACCAAGTGGTGATTAACAGGCAGAGCATGTGCGTTCCCTCGGCTTTGTAATCGCATCCCTGAGAAACCACCCAACCTTTTGTGCTGAATGACATTTGCATGAGGTGAGGACAAGTGGTTTGTTCTTGCTTTAGGGCTCTCCCTGGTACAGGAGAGGTTTGGTATCTTCCTCTGGACACAAAGAGCCGTTCCCCACCATCCTGGCAGGAGGCTGTGGCCGGGAGCTGTGCAGAGCCAGCCGTGCTGGTGAGCGCAGGTCAGGCTCGGTGTGTTCTGCACTCAGTTTTCTTCACTATCTAGATACTGAATTTTATTAGACACATGGCTCTAAAAAGGTTTCCAGAGCAGTAAAACATTGTCAGATTTAGAAATATGGCATTTAAGCCATCAGATTTGGACCAGCTGCAGCTCTTTCAGTGGGAACAGAGTTGGTCTCAGCAAAAACCCTCAAAATCTGGATTAAAAAGTGCTATTAGGAATGGCTGAATTCAAGGGAAACTGTCAGCTCAGTTAGTGATTCTTATTTTCCATGCCTCTTGGTTGTTAAGAAGTTCACAGTGCAGTCTGATGGCAAAGGGATTGATAAAAAATATAATGTATTTTTTTCTCCTGCATAGTGTCCTAATGTTACATTATTTCTACAATAAATCCTTCAGATGGAGTAGGACACATTCCCTAGACATTCAGTCACGGCAGTCCCACACTTCTGTCTGTCTGAAACATGGCAGCGCCCAGAAAGGCTGTCTGCAAGTGTCAGGAAGTTTGTCCTGGCTGTGCCAGCTCTGCCAGGTGCTGTGACTGTACCCACTGCTGACTCACAGGAGCTGTGTGCATGGCTGCTGCTACAGCATGTTGTGCAGAGAAGACCTCAAACATGGCTTGTCTGGAGGGTTTGGATGCACATTGTCCCAATAATTGCTTCCTTTTTCTATTCCCTGAAGTTTGCAGGTGATATTGAAATGGGGGGCAGATAATTTCTATGCTGGAGGGCAGAGCTGCTGCTCTTCAGGGTTTAGCTCAACAACCTGGAGAATAAACTGAGAAGAATCTCATGAAACTCAAAAAAGACAAACACAAAGTCCTGTACCTAGAATGAAACAGCCCCACATGGCAGGACAGGTGGGGGGTGAAGCAAACAGACAGTGGTTTGGCAGAAAAGGATCTGGGAGTCCTTGTGGACCAAATGTGGGACCATGAGGCAGCAGTGTGCCCTTGAGGCAAAGACAGCCAGCTCCACGCCAAGCTGTGGGAGCAGGGAGCAGAGGCTGCAGGCTGAGGGGTATCAGAAGGTATCTGGAGCACTGTGTCCACTTTTGTACTCTACACTACATCAACAGACTGGATTGAGTCTAGAGGAGGCCACAGAAATGGTGAGGGGCTTGGAGCAGATGATGTATGGGGAGAGGCTGAGAACTGGGTTTGTTTGGCATGGAGAAGGGAAAGCTTCAGGAAGGGGATCCACAAAAGGGCAGGCGGAGTCTGACTCTTCAGTGGCACAGTGATGGGTAACAGACACCAGCTGGAACATGGGAAATTCAAATGAGGTAGTGGGAAAACCTGTTTCATCAACAGGGCAGAAGAAGGTCCTGACCCTGCAACAGCTTTCCCAGGGAGGCTGGAGAGTCTCCATCCTTCTAGGTGCTCAAAACCCAACTGGTCAAAACCCTGAGCAATGTGCTGTAGTTGATCGCCCTTCTGAACAGCAGGTTCATAAGATGGTCTTCAGAGATCCCTTCCAACCTAAATTAGTCTGTGATTCTAAGGCACTGCCCAGGCTGACTGGTGGATTGGTCCCTTCAAGCGTGTGCTCCAGAGTACAGTTCGAGGCTAGGTTCTTTGAACTGACCACTAAAGAAGCCTTTTACTCTTTGTCGACACCTTAGAGAGATTATACAGGTAAATAAGTGTGCAATACTGGATTGTGGGAATATGGTCCTTAATTATCTGTAAGCCTTATGACACAAATACAAGTATGAATGCTTAATTCTGCTGCAATTGCTAGACCCACCTTTTTCTGGAAATCACAACCTGATTTCTGAATCTTTTTGTTTGTTAAAAAATGATCATATACTTTTTTTTTCAGCTTTCCAAAAACCTCAGCCAAATTCTATTAGTATTGCAAAGCATTTAAACACATGCCCAGCTTAATGATTACAGACATTATTGGCGAGACCAAAGCATTTGTATCACATGCCATCTTCAGACAAAAGTCAGAAGTGTGACATACTATGCTTTTCATTGGGATTTTCTTTCCGCTGCTTGTTTTCACTGTCCCAGTCATTTGCTACATGCAGAACTACATGATGAGATGTGAGAGCAGTGCTGGTTTCAAAACTGTGGAAAAAACCCACCAAATTCTGGCATGAATAGCTGTTTAGGATTTCCTAGCATTCTTTTATCGAACTATCTCTGTATCTTTTACTGGGCATTTTTAGTCGCTTGCCATGAAATTACAAATACATCACTGTATAAGCTATCTGCAGACCAGTCTACACTGCTAATTAGCTGGAGATTGGACCAGGAGCTTTCTTATCCTGTGTTCATTTATATTTCAGCCCCTAAACCTGAGTTATGGAGTGATCTCCCACTATGATCTAGAGCTTTTTCCAACCCCAGGGTCACTGGCCAGTGAACTTCTTAAGAAAGACTGAATTTTTCCCTTAAGCACCATTTAATTGAGAGTATTTTTCCTTCCTGCTGAGGAGAATAGTCGAAGTTTAGAACTTCCAAGTACCTGAAGCTATTATTAGCTTACAAAACCTCTGGCAAGTTCCTACGACTGGTTATATATTGTTTTATGGCACGGGATTGTAAAACAAATGTACTTTAAAGCCTCATCCTCGCACTGCCCTGCATGAGTGTTTCAGTCTGTCGTGACAGTGTCCTGAGAGCTGTGCTTTTCCCTACGTACTTGCAAGCTCAGACCACAAAGCCATACAAATCCCTCTTCTGCACACATTCAGCTTGGTCTGAAATGAAAAGAGGTTATCAGGTTGTACCCAAAAATGGGAATCTAGCCTCCTTCTGGATTATTGGTGTATGTAGACATTCATACCTATAGTGAGATGATGAAATTGAAAGAGGTGAAATATCTCCAAAAGTAACCTATCTGGTTATGTCCTAGCTCTGATTGTCTTGGAAAGCAGAAAATTGCCTCCCTTTTCCATTGGCTTTCAAACAGCAACGATTGCTTTTGAGTATTAAAGCACCTTGTGTGCTAAGGAGGTTCTTAGTGCTTTCATTCATCCAGAATGAAATTATAAAATTATCAAGCATAAAGACCTGTTAGATCTTTTTGCCATTTCCCACTGATAAAAGCTATAGAATGGAGTGAAATAACAGCATTGTGTTTCACCTCTTTATTTTAGATAGGATTGATTGCAGCACAGAAACTTTCTGCTTAAGGTTATCCAACAGGCAGAAGCTAGATGTACAAGAAGTGGAAGGACTTGTCAACTCTTCAGAGACACTTTCTTTGTAAAGGTGAACTCTTTATCGGAGTATTTGAGGCTCGTAGAGAAGAAGGTGTTAATCTGTTCACATCCAAGGCACAGTCTGCAGGCTGCTGGTAATTGCTGCCCCATAAATGTGCCTGTCATGCCTCCTTAGTCCTTAAATATCCAAACTCAAAATAGATGTCTGTGCAACATGTTGAGCCCAGCACTATTGTTTTGTGAGGCAGTATTATTCATTTAGCTTCAGCCAGCTGCTCTCTATATTCAGCCTGGAGGAACAGACTGGAATTTGTAACCAGACAGGCAGGCTGGGAAGCTATAACTTATTCCCTGGGCTGATAAACCAGTGCATCCAAAGTACAGTAAACAAACGCCCACTGGAAACCCATTCCAGTGCTGTGTCCCCTCCTTTCCCCCTGCCACAAATAGCAGTGATCACAAGGGAACCTGCCTTCATAAACAAATACCCTAGACCTTAATTCTAGTATCAGCTGCATGACATAGCGTTGCTGGTATGTTAAACACGGCACATAACAGCAGGATACGCTATTAGGTCACACATGGCAATATAAAATACTAGGTAAGGTCTATGCCTTCTGCTGGGTGGGGACCTGGAGCAGGTCGGTTGTTTGTAACTATATTGCCCTCTGCTGACAGATGCACAAAGAGGTTGAGACCCTAATTCTGCTGAACTCCAATCGGGGAGGGGCTGTCCTGCCACTTGTGGTGAGGCAGAAGGAGGAGGTGGTGACATGGCCCAGCCTGGCAGCAGATACCAGCATTCATCTCCTTTGGTGGAGACACCATTTATTCTAGGCCCAAAGATGGGTACTTGGCTATGAATTGATGTTCTCCACTAAGAGAATCTCTTTCTTTTCCTTTTCTTTGAAAACAAATCAACAATTGTCTGAGCTGTTTTCTCTGCATTCTTCAACCTTTTGTGGACACTGGAAGCAGCCACGTGCATAATCCAGCTGCAGGCGAACAGCCATTGTGAGCAGGAGTGCCTCCAGCCCTTCTGCAGCACCCTGCAGCTGTGGGGAGCCTCAGCACAAACGCATCCTCTTGCAATTGTTACTGCTGCTTGAGGAACAGGAATCTTCGCAGGGCTCCACAGCGATAAACTGAGAGGTCTGTCTCCATCTGTCCCTACAAGAAATAATGAAGCAGTGGGTGACTTCTCCTCGGCCAGCAGCTCCCAGTCGATGGCTGCGACTCTACGCTTGCCCGTGGGAGCTGCCAAGACTGACAGAGCACTGGGCTAAGCAGGCACAGCCTTGCCTTCATCTGTACATCACCAGCTCTCGTTTGGCTTGTGTCTGGCCTTCAGCAGAAGCTCTGCTGTCTGCTGCTTGTAAGAGGCTCTCACTCCCCATATGTCTTTGAACCACCTCCAGCAGCATGTGGATTGCAGAGGAGATGGCACTCGTCTGTGAAGCTGCCATTCGAAAGGCTGGGAGCTGGCACACCACATTAAAAAGCCCGTGAACTCCTGTTCTGGGACAACAGTGTGTTTTACTGAGGGAGTTCCCTTCCTCTGGCCTTTGTTTACTTGAGGTGGCAGAAAAATTTTAAAGAAGTCAAATGCAATTCTACAGCTATAATAGCAAAGAGATTTACATTGTGTCTTCTCAATTAGCAATTCATGCAATCAAGACTCATTTATATATGTTCATCAATGTAGGGAGAAATCTCAGGCGCCATGTATTTTCCCAAGGGAAATTTCCATTAGTGCCTTTGCCATAACAATTCAAATAATACAAACTTCTTGCTGGTGCTATGCAATTTTTCCTGTCTCTAAAGATAGTGTTTCATACCAAGAGAAAGCAGTAGAAGAAACATGTTATTTGCATGAGGAAACGTGTATAGGCGCATGCCTGAAAAGAGTGTGTAAAGTATATATGCACGTGTGTGTGTCCCTCTACAACAGGATGAATATGATAAAAATCAGCACATTTACTTCAGGCACGAATTATTTTCATTCAGTCACTGGTGGATTTGAAATGTTTTCAAATATCCCATGAAAACAAGTGCGAACATCTGCGGAGCCGGCGGGCTGTGGTGTGTGCGGGACAGGGTGAGTTCAGAGGAAGGAAACCAGCCATTGATCAGCTCACCGTCAGGTGTCATCTCCATGGCTGGAAATGCTGGCAAGGAGGGAAGCTGGACACGGGAAGGAACTGAGCAGCAAACAAGCCATGCATGAAGCCCTGGAATAAAAAGTGCAAAAACAATGAAGCTTAGGTAATGGGAGAACTCCTGCCATGTAGGAAGAGGAACAGGCTGCAAGTCATTCCAGTCCAATCACTCCAGGACAAGCATGTAAATCATCTGAGTGTGCGCACAAGATGCTATTTATAGCTGTTAGTTGAAGTACTTCTTATTTATTGTTGTGTTTATGCAGAAGGAAGCCCACCAGTACAGGAAAGATGCTTCTCCAAGTCTCCAGTGTTTCCTGCAAATTTTATATGTGTGCTTTAGTCCAGCTTTACTTATGTTCATGTGCTTTATTTTAAAAAGCATATGGATTAATGATGCCGTGCTGATAAACATTTATTGATAGCAGTGTGGTCCCCTCCCAGGGATCCCTCCCAAGGCGGTGCGGGGCACCCTCGGGCTGAGGAGTGTGTGCATCTCCTGCCAGGTCTTCCATTATCTCCTCCCTCAAGGGCACAAAGTGCTGAAACATGAAACGCTGCAGGCTCATCTTTACAAGATAAATAAATAAGCAGCAGGCAGAGGGCTCGGTGGGCTCGGGGCTGCTGGAGGCCTGGAGGATGTGACAGGTGAGTGAGAGGGCACAGTGAAGGTCAGCTCCGGCTTTCCTCGGGGGAGTTTGCACAGCTTGGTTGTTCCCACTAAATGCTCCAAGATGACAAAAGGTTTGAGTCCAGAAGCGCCAGGAGCCTGTGTGAGGGGAGCAGCCCAGCAGCCATGCTTCCCTCAGGGCTGCTTCCCCTGCCACCCCTGCCTCGCTGGGAGCACTGCTGCAGGGGAAAGCACTGGTGTAGGGCAGCCCCAGGCACCACCCCTTGGCCCAGCAAAATGCTGTTCAGGCCTGCCTGTCTCTTGTCCCTTGGGGTCCGGGAAGGCTAATGAAGCATCCCTAAATTGCCAGCTCTACAATGCTGGCAGGTTTGCTTAGCTCCTAAAGATTTTTCCTCTGTCCTTTCTGCCAGTGGGAACCCCCCACCCTGTAATGGCCATGGAGAAAGAGGAGTGTTTATGGGGCAGATCCGTTTACACTAACACTTCTTGTGGAATGAGGCATGAGACTGAGTGTTGGTTTCCACTTCTCCTCCTGTGCCAGCTGGCTCCCCAGGGGAGCATTTCTGTCCTGCCCGACTGCTGCAGCTCACAGGGTCTTTATCAGGTGGGCTGGAGATGTCCTGCCCAGCAAGGAGCTGTCATGTCTTGGGTGACGTTGTCCTATTTGATAAGAGGGAGGCAGAGGCAATGAGATAGCGCTCAGCTATAGGAATTGTCCTCCCCATTTGCATGCCTGAGTAATCCCATTTCACTGCCAGTCCTACTGTAGCCATCCAGCTCTCCTTTACCAGGGATCTCTGTTTAACCCTTTCCTGAAACGTCAGCTTCACTTCTGTCCTTGCAAAAAGCAATACACAGATCTCAGTTGTTGACTGACGGCGTCAGGAGCTCCCGTTAGCATCAGTGAGGAAATACCATTCAGTTCCCTGCTAAACAAACATTTCATACATTTTAAAAAAACCCACAGTAAGTACTATTTAGAATACCAGTACTTTAGTTTTAAACAAAACCCATTTCAGCAGTAAATCCATTGGCTTTTCGCATACAAAATTTCCCTTGTTACCATTATGCATACTTGTAGGGAAAGGTCACATCATAGCACTTGCACTTCTGTGCTTCAGTACACACACACAAACACAGTCCTCTCAAATGTCTTTCAGAGGTAATTTTCCTGTCTTTGTGGTATAGCTATGATTTGTAGTGTAGACCTGAATTTCTTAGACTTGGAAAAGAAGAGTATCATCTTATTTGTTACCTAAACACTTCAAAACCCGTTCAGCAAACAATGTGAGTATCTTCACAGCCAGCAATATTTTCCTCTGACTTCACCAATCTCTTCAGCTGCAATGAAACTCCTCTGGAGTTCTACTTTTGCACCTACATTAATACAAACTCTTTTGGCCAATTAATACACACACCTAAATTTAATTTCTAAACCTATAACCTTTCTCTAGGTTGACACCTGGCTGTCTCAGCAGAGCCACGGTCAATGAAGAGAAGATACATTCACCTGGTAAGTTTTTGGAGTTGGCTGAACTTTATTAGAAGTTAGAAATTGGAGACTTTCTTTACTTGCGCCCTCTGAGCTGAATTGCCCTGGACACCATACAGTCAATTAAAAATGTGTCTTTGTTTTAATACGGTTTCTCTCCCTTGCTTTTGCATTTCCCATCACAACTGAAATGTGAAGAAGGTGCATTGTTCCTCCAGTTTTAGTATTGCAGAATGATGCAATTTAGAAGTCACCTTAGGAGATCTCACCCAAACCCCAATCACAGCAGACAATATATTCTTTGTACATTATTTTATATCACTTGCATTAGTAATGTAATTATAATAAAGTGCAAAGAAGAAATTTGCTTTGCCCTCCCCTAAAGAGAATGCATTTCCTTCTCTGCTGGGTGAACCTCCCAACATCTCACAAACATATGGTCTCTTAGGTGTAAGTGATGCTCACCTGCTTTATTGTCTTTAGCAGGAAGGAACTAAATATATAACAGATGCTCAAGTACCTTGAAATGAATGTATTGTGCAAACAGAACTATCACCACAGCCCTTGCAGCCCGATTTTTCACCTGTTGTATGCTTGTTTATCTGTAGTTTGTTTTGACAATATGTAAAATGTTTTTTTTAAGTCTTGGAAAACTCCCAGTTTCAGAGCTGGGCTAGTGTCTCATGTCTTCATAGATGGCACCTTCATATCTAGACTATTTAATCTCTGCTTAAAACTCAAGTAAATGCATCCACTGCCCCCACCCCTTTTCTTTTTAATATTCTTTTTTTTTTTAATTGTGTTAGATTCATGCTTGGTAATAGACAGTTTGGCAGAAAAAAAAGGTGTTTATTCTTCAGACAGCAGAAGACTTAGTCCTTTTTTTCTTTGCTTGGAATGGATCCAAGTATGAAGTCTGGACCTGAACTTGAATTCCTTGCATTTCAGAGGTTTTCAGATCAGACTTCAGGTTCAGACCATCACAAAACACAAACCAAAATATACATTCTGGCTCCTAACTCAGGTTTGTTTTTTTTTTCTTCTCTCCCCATCACTTTCACCAAGTAGGGTTTGGATGAGGACTTTTCCTGCACTCATGTTCCTCTTTGCTGGACTAAATCTGTGTCATGTCAGCAAGTGATACAGGTCCTCAGCCCAGGGCCTTCAACAGGTCTTGCATATAATCAATTTTCCTGGTTTTATTAGCTGTCTAATCTTCATAACAGAAGCAGGGGAAGGTTTGCCCTGGCCTTTAGGGCCATGGTTTTTATATTTCTCTCTGTTAGGTGATTTATACTAACAACCCTCTTGGCACTGAGAAGCAAGAAGCTGGCACTTGCGTCTTCCTGGGCACCGCTTCCCCAGGTCTCCACCACCGCTGGGATGTCAGTATGAGACCAGAGCCCATCCTCTCCTCTCTGTTTCTTGGTTGCCTCATGTTCGTGGCTGTCAGCTGTGCTGCACACAATGGCATGTGTACTAGAGTTTACCTGCCCCAGAGCTTTTCTTGTGCAATCCAAGAGCCAGGAGACTTGTTTTCTCTCCAGATGCATAAAGCTGTGATGGAAATGGTGGGCTCGTGGCCAGTTTGCTTGGTTTGAGGGTGTGTTTTTGAGCACAAGGATGTGAACATCCACATGGCAAAGCTGCGCTTAAGTGCTGCTCTCTTGGAGATTCTGTGCTGCCAAGGACAAGTCTGGTGGGCTGCTGAGCTGCTCCACAGCTCACATGCAGGGCAAGATTTCTGTCCAGATGCCCAGTATAAACTGAGCAAAGGCAGAAAAGATTTGCTGATATTCAAGTTGTTTTAGCCTTTATTCTCTCTACTGCGTGTTTGAAGGCCTCTCTCCCCAGCGCAGCAGAGTCAGAAGGACCAGTTTATCCCCATTTGAGGCACTTCATTGTTATTGTTAAATGGATGAAGAAGAGAAGCTCCCACTCAGTGAATCTGCCTCAGAGCTGCTGTTCCTGACTTGTTGAGTGAGTTTTCTGTCTCTTTGATCCACCTTGGCTCCAACTCTCCAGCCTTGCCCTGTATTGTGATGCAAAAGAAGTGGCTTCTGCTAGTGGAGCCTCCTTGCCCTTAGCTCAGAGCCTTTCTGCAGGAGCCCCTGAGGCTGGCAGGGCCACGCCTGAAGCCACCACAGCCAGGGAGAGCTGTGCCTCTGCCTCCTACCTCATCAGGCAGTGTGGCATTGAAGCATTTATAAAGGGCTGCAGACAGCTCTGCCTGAGGGATACAGGCTCTGTAACTCCAAGGGTGTGAGTTTCAGATAGAGATAAGCCACTGCTCTTGCTGCAGGACTTCTCTGTTTTCTGGATACGTGGGCAGGTGCACAAGACAGATCTGAACATTTCCTAATTGCTGTGCAGGGTTATTCCTTACCCTGCAGCTTGGTTTTTATCACTCCTTGTCCAGAAGTGCTCAACTCCCTGCAGTCATACACTGTGCAGAGAGCTTAGGGACATAACTCAGGGTGTTGGCTTCTAGCTTGCACGTAAGGCCTTAAAAACCCTTTTTGAGCATCTTGAGATGTGAGAGATGCTCTGAGAGATGTGTTCTCAGAGCAGGGTGTTGGTAGAGGTTCACTTATGCCCACACGTCCCTGACCTGTAGCTGGCTGGCACTCTGCACTGACACACACTGGGGTCATTTATAAGCTTTGCAGCAATTTTTGCAGAGTTGTTCAAAGGCTTCAATCTGACTCTGGGGTGCTGCTCCCAGGCTCTGTGCAGCTGTGCTGGCTGACTTGCCTCCTCTTGTGTGCTGGGGTTGGGGCACTTAGTCCTCAGCAGAAGAGGAGCTGCCTGAGCCCCTTCCTGTCCAGTTCTCAGGGGAAATGGTACCTCACCTCCTTCTCCATGCACACACCAGCTCCATCTGCTCCCCAAAATGGTACAAATGCAGCTTTGCCCCTGCATGAGCACTGAAACAGCACTCAGATGTCTTGGTTGGGGAGGGTGAAAGACTTTCTAACATTAGCACAATCTCAGTCCAACTTCCTTCTCTTTAGCTGCTCTAGCAGCTGACTAAATTTTAATTTGATGTGAGACAAACAAATTACAACTTAGATACTGGAAGTTTCTCTGTTTAAACTAAAAGGAATGTGTCTTGTTCATTTATTTATTCTTTTTTCATGGTTTAAGAATACCTAGAAGCAACACAGTGGCTGTCCAAATCCTCATGCCTTGAAATACTTTCAGGATTAGGTACTCTAGGAAGTCTTGTATTGGTAATAGAATATTTTTAGAAGCCAGAAAAATCTTTGGAAGGTAAATGAGGATAATTTTGTGTGTTTGTTGAATTCATGAAGGACATATCTAAGAAAAACTGACCTTTACAAAACTGTTATAATAGACCACTGTCATGGGTAGTTAAGCTTCAGCCAATTTCTTTCAGTTCTGCAAGTTCCAGGCTTGCATTAGATGGCAGGAATTCCCACCTGTCTTGGCAGCTGTCATTCAACTATTTCAAGTGGCATCTTTCATGGATTTTTTGTTTACAGCTTCATTAAAGGCAAGGCACTCAGAGCCCCACTTGATTTTGAAGAACATGGGACACCTTGCTGCAGTGACATCTTCAGCAAACACAGATGTTCACTTGTTCACTACAAGATCAGAACAGTAGAAAATTGAGAATACTTGCAAAGCACATTATGCTGTGGCTGAACACAATTTTAATGTGTATTTATAAATTCAAGTAAAAATTACCTAAGTTAATTTGAACCTCATTCTCATCTACAATCTCCTGCATTTTTCCAAATGTGGGGTTTTGTGGCTATTGTTTAACCTAAGGCCAACATTGGTCAACACATGTTTGAATACCAGCCAAAAAATTACTAAATGCAACTGTCTTCTAATCCTGAGCAGGTTCTTTTCTATGTTGGCCTTCTGTGATCTACAGGCATGGAAATAATTCCATGAACAAGGAGTAAGTCTGCTCTTAGCCCCAGGGAGGGGTTGGTAGCAGAGTGTGGCCACTGAAGTGCGCAGCACCCTCTCGTGGGAGCTGGCCCTGCTCCTCCACAGTGATGCAATCATCTCTTTCACTGCAAACCTGGAGGCTCAATTTTCGACCATAGCATCCCTAATTTCCAAAATCCATTATGGTGCACCTGCAGATGTCAGTATAGCCTAAAAAACATATACTTTTAAAAAAGGCTCCTAATTAGTGAAGGCTAAGCCGTTCATGCAAAGCCCATGGCTTCACTCAAGACTTGTGTTTTTTGTGAGGGAACACGCTCTTACAATAAGAGTCCACCTGCTCCAGTCCACAAAATCAAGACAACTGAATGGAAACAAAAAGAGGCAGAAGCTGGAGAAAATGGCTTGCTCAACACAGGTAAGAATGGGTTGGGCTTTCTAGTTTGTGTGGCTCTGGAAAGCGCAGGCTTGACTTCGCTTAGAGGTGAAGCAGCTGTCCATCAGTTCACCTAGAATTTCTCTTTTGGCCATATTTCTAAAAGGAACACATGCTGAAATAGTGTTTCAGGACAGCTTATTTGCTTTTAGAACCCATGCCCATCTGTTTCAGCCTGGGCTGTCAGCCCAATATAACATTTGCAGATAAAATATGAGCATTATGCATCATCTTTGTGTATTTGCGGGAGGTTAGAAGTGTGCCTTTGGGTGAGAAGCTGGAGCCTTTTTATTTTGTATGATTTCTACCTTGGAGAAAAGGCAATTACAGAGGTCAGATTTCCTGCTACATTCTGAATTTGTTAGAATACTAATGAAGATGGGATGGTTGCTCTTAATTTGTCACTCATGAAGTTAATCCTCTGCGCTCAAGGACGCTGCCTGCCTTGTGAGCTGATGTCTGTGAATCACAAGTTCAATCCCAGTAGAGGCTATTTACTCCAGAGTTGGACTTGGTGATCCCTTCTAACTCAGAATATTCTGTGATTCTGTGAACACAGCAGCCTCGCTGCTGCCAGGGAGGACAGAGCACTTTGCAAGAGCATTGTGGAGACACATGCTGGCTCTCTCCTGCAGGCTCTGAGGTGGGCTGAGCTGAGTTAGCTCTGCAATGTAGAGCTGTATGTATTTACATCATGATTTTGCAGCCTATCCGAGGTAACCTTCCTTGGAACTGAGCAGCAGATGAATGTCAAATAGTTTTCCTATGAGGGACTTCATGCTAAGCCTTTTAGGAGCCTGGCTTATGGCAAATACCGTGGGGATACAACACAGCAGCAAACAGCCTGTGCAAAGAGCTGGCACAACTCATGCATGGTGTCTCTGGAGATTACTCAGAGGAAAAGCAACATATCTGGCTGGGCCCATGCCTGAGCAAGAAAGTGCCTGTATGTGCACGTGTCATTTTTCCTCTTCCCCCAAGACAAAGTGGTTTTTTTTTGTTGGAGTTTTGTGAAGGTTTGGAGGGTTGCAAAAATCAGTGTCAGCTAGTGCCTCAGTGTTGCCAGCAGCAGGCACATGGTCTCTGTGCCCATGAAAATCAGTGTAGAGATGTCAGGCAAGGGTTTGCCTCTTGCATTAACTCCACCCTGTGCCAATCATCCGGTTTTGGCTAAATAGGACCCCATGAAAATGTGTGACTAGCAAATACCTGTGTGTCCTATGTATAGGGGATTGTGTCATGGACCCTGGACTGAGCTCGTGTGAGGATTTTTCCAGGACAGACATTGCAAGTACTTGGTCAGGGTCTGAAGTTGTGCCAGGAGATCTCCGGGCAGGTGCAGACACAGACCAAATGGACCCACACCATCCTAGAAGAAGAGTCCGGGAGAAAAGGACAGGGATGTGACCTCTCAGCCACCTGTGTGCTGTGGCACTGCCCATGGGTGTGATGCCCTGACAGAGGTGTGCTGGGGAGGAGCAGTGCTCTCAGGTGTGGGTGCTGTGCTGGCAGCCTGCACTGCACCAGCAGCTGCTCCAGCCTAGTGGAGCTCCATGCTTGTTTGTTGATTATCTTATCCCCTTAGACTGTATGTTTTAATCCAATAAATCAGTACATGCAGGAGCCAAGTACAGCAGAGGAATGAAACAAAAGCTCTTTATTCTGCCCAAAACAGTCACATCGAGCAGTTTAAAGCATAACAGTAAACAGCCAGTTTCTTTCGCTCTGAGAGTTTACCCTAAGCTGAACAGAGCTAGCAGAGGTCCCCCAGGACAGGATTTGTTTTCTGCTTTGGTCATCATCTGTTCATATGATACAGAGAAAAAGCTTTGCAGTTCCTCCTGCTAACCTCTCTCTCCTGATGTGGAAGGATACCAGCCCTTACTGCCCTCAGACTGAGTTGAAAAATAAAGAAAGTACAAGAATCTGATTGAGTATTACTTGTCTTGCTTGTCTTGTCCTGATCTAATTCAGATCTCCTGGGTTTGTGTATAAATAATACTAAGGTGTACACCATACTCATGATATAGCTCAAGCCTTAGGTCCAGATAGAAAAGCCACCCCTTTTGTCTCTCCTAGGACCCATTGCATCACCAGTCAAACTGCTCTTGTCAGGAGTTTCCGAGGTTGTGACAAACTGGGGACCCACAGCATCCTTGTGCCTGGGGTTGAGGTAACAAAGAAGAGGATGTTGGGGGAGGCTGAAACAGCAGCTGCGTGATGCTCTAAGGGTATTATTTTCCCTCCCTGAGCCCCAGTGAAGGAGCCAGGGCTGCACACACTACAGAAGTAACAGCTTTCCAGGAGCCATCTCAAATTTATCCCTCAGGATAAGCTGTGTCTGAGCTGCTCAGTGACCTGTGGGTGGTGGCCAATAGTGGATGCTGAGAGGAGGAATGTCATGGATCTGTCTATCTGTAAGTGCTCCTTATTCATTCCTACCTGTTAGTCTCTGAATTTGGAATCTTCCTTGATGCCTTCAGTAAACTTCAGTTAAGGGACAGACCCTGAAACAATGTTTTTTTGCTTTTTCTGCCAAGGGACACAATTTAATGAACAGCAGTGGTCCTTAAAACTCAAGTTTTTCTGGAAATGCAATGAATTAAAGGCAAAAGGTTGCTAAGTTCTTGTGTGGCCTCGTGTGCGTAGGAAGGGTGTGTGATGATGCTGAGCTGCCTTGCCCTGTCTTCGCTCTGGTGGCTCAGGTCCTGCCTGAGCCTCTGGCAGCTCTAGATCCTTCTGGTCTTGCAGGCAAACCTTCAACCAGCAGCGTTGCAGGCAGGCAAGAGTGAGAGTCCCAGCGGAGCACTTCCTGGCATGGGAAAAATGCGTGAAATTTCTTACTGCAGTGCTTTCCTCCTATTAGGTTTTCAAATAACAGATGTTTCCCTCTGACATTTCACAAAACCTTCTCTGTGAGGTTTTCATTGCTTTCAAGACAGTTTCCAGTTAAAAGAAACTTATAAAATTGCCTACTGTTTAACACCTGTTTAATATCAAGGCGAGTGGAAACTCACGGAGCCTGGGATAGCACTAAAGGGCCGCTCTCTAAACGTGTCACTTCCAGTTTCAGCTCCTGCCGTACTGTGAACCAGGACACGGCGGTGTCTTTGATCTCAGATAGGGATGGGGGGAGCGTAGGGATGTGTGCAAATGTGGAGACCTGCAGGAGCACGAATTTGCTGTAGTGAGTGCTCTGGCTGCGCCTGCGTGCATCTGTAGCAACAGTCAGACGTTTTAGAGAAATTTTGTAGTAGGTAATTACAGAATAACTTTACTAAACCTTGTCACTCAAAACATGTTTACATCTTGAATATATTGGCTTAAATACCATGAATGAAGTGGCTTCTTATTTCTTTAATGATATAAATATACAGCATGTTGACTTGAAGGCTTTTGGCACAGCAAGCCTGAGAGTTTGTGGCTTATGCTGCAGGGAACAGAAAAGCACCATGTTTTCAAAGTACGGTACTGGCATAAGAGCAGAATGATGCTGTAATTGCTGTAGTCTGCTTTGTGTTCCACTTGTGCTTATTGACCCTTCCCAGCTCCCTTTGGCTTCTGCCTTTTTCCTTCTTTGTAACCAGCTCTTGCCCATCGTGATCTGCTTCTATTTCTGCATCATAGGTACTAATTTCTAAGGCAAAACATCTCAAAGCCTTTCTTTAAAAACCTATGCCTGGAGAGAATTCTTTTACACCAAGGTAGTTTCAAAAAGCACCAATATGTAGGAGAAGGCTAAACTGTTCTTTGAACAGCCCTTTTCTTTGGACACGTTCATTTTCTTTTGAAGTCATTGAATCCACAGCCCTATTACTCACATTCTCTCTCTTGCCCAATGCAATATTCCTTCCCAAGGGTGGGGTTTGTATACATATAGTAAGCAGTTTGCAGAGTCAGATCATAGCCAATGCAAATTCTCATGGTTTTTGTATTGGCCTTATGCTGACACTTGACTGTCCTTCTCTTATAAATCAGCTAACAGGTGGTAGGATGCTCCATTCAGGTCTCTTTAGTGAGCCATTCTTCAGACTCTTCCAAAACACCTGGAAGAGGCAGCAAGAGGGTCGCAAAAGTCCCACGGTTCTCTGCATAACTTTTTGTGTTGGGTTTGTTTGCAAATTCACGCCACGCCTCAACAGGTCAGGAGACTGAAAAACACAGGCTTAAAATCCAGCCTGGCCTTGCTGAGGTTCCCAGTGAGCTCCAGTCCACAAACACCAGGGACATCTTGCCCAGCTGGGAGCTGAAAAACTTGACCTGCTGCATACCTGCTCCCAAGGCTTGTAGAGAATTCTCTGACAACCTGCAACATCTAGACACAATAAGGTGAGCTAAAGATAGCTTAGGGTAAACTTCCATTTTCCTCTTCCCTTATTTGGACTTACAGCACTGTCTTAACTTCGCTAATGCCTTTCTTTGGCTTGGCAGATTGCTGGGAGCTGCACCATGCCGGAATGATATTTTAATATTAATCTCAGTGAAAGACCAATTTAGAGCTTTGTGTGTTTTCTGAGATGTTCCCAACATCTGTTAACGATTTGGGCATGAATGTTCATTTTGCTTTGCCAGGGGGTACAGCCACTATTACAGTAGTTAATAAACTTGTGATAGGAAGGGAGGAGGCTGGAGACTCATTGCCTGCACGCCAAAAAAGGAGCTGTGGGAGAGGGGACTTTATTCCCCTCTGCTGCTGCTTCTTCACAAGAACATAAAGCCTAAGTGCTCGAAACATTTTAGGTAGTGCAAGGCTTCCTCTGAACATCAGGAAACACTTTTTCACTGTGAAGGTGACCAAGTACTGGCACAGGGTGCCCAAGGATGTGGTGGAGTCTCCGTCAGGGGAGATATTCAAAAACCATCTGGACATGGTCCCGGGAAGCCTCCTCTAGGTGTCCCTGGCTGACCTCCAGAGGTTCCTTCCAAGCTTAACTCAGTGGCAATCCTGGGGTTCTGACTGCTTCCATCAGGGCAAAGTTCCAGAGACCCTACAGCATGGATGACAGGGGTGGTGGCACTGATCACGCATTTATACTACAAGGCTCCTGTAGTGCTGCTGTGGCTCCTCAGCAATCTGCTGCTGGAGCTACAGCCCTGGCAGGAAAACTCGTGATGGCCACTGACATGGCTGGCATTTCCAGAGCAGCTCGAGTTACATGTGCCAGCCCGGGGTCAGACGCAGGGCGGACACTCAGGAATGTCCCTCTGGCTCTGTGTGTTTTGGTGCAGCCTGTAATTTTTTGTTCCTTTCTAATTTTTGTAACGCGAAGAAGTAAACATGGAAAATCTTGTTTCAATGCCCAGTTTGTTGTAAAAGATCAGGAATGTCAAGGCTGTGTAGCTGTAGTTGTTTGGAGAGCTGTTAATGGCCTGGAGGAATCTGTGCTGGGTTAGAGGTTTGCCCTGCTCCTTCTTAAAGCTCTTCCTTCTACTTACTGCTGGAATTAAATAGAGAAAAATAGGAAAAGAGCCTTGTTAACAAGAAGGAATACTGAATATTTTTTCCTTTGTAGATTTTCCATAGACAACTTTTTGTTAGTGGTATGACATTCCTTCACGTCGCTGGTGGGCTTTCCTTCACCCAGCCCGGATGGCTCCCTCTGGCCAGCTCGCACCTGGAGGCTGTGGCTCCACCATCCGCTGGCTCCACTCACTGTGCACATGCCTGGCAGTTCAGAGAGTGCCTTTGGCAGAGATTCGTACCTTCTCACCCTATGCTGCACGCCAATTTCTGCAGCAGCCATGGTCTCAGTAAGCTCTAAGAGAAACATGGTGTCCTCCTTCACAGGGGTGATCTGCGGCTGCACTCGCAGTCCATGCAATCCTCCATCCTCCCATCACCTGTGCATGAGTTACCGGGTGGAGAGTCCGGGGATTTTTTACCAAGTTGTCTTCTCTGAAGAAAAATTCCCTGAGTTGCTCTCTCGTCCTGCCTTGGAGATGCATTTGTTTCATGGTGTGGGTATTTTTGTCTTGATTTTTTTTTTTTTTATTGCCTTGTTATTTTTACTTCTTGCCTCACTTTTACAAATGATTTTGCTGAGCCTGGTTTCCAGAGAGCTCGAGGGAAGAAACTCCTGCTGATGCTGTCTCTCTCCCCCTCGGCCTTTAGCCTGATGGACTTATCTCCTTTTTATCTCATGTCCTGGTAATGTAATATCATAGACAATCCATGACAGAGCCCAGCCAAGATGAGTTTATGCCAATTACACAAGCTTTTTCTATAAAGACATCATCTTGCTCTTTTTAGCAACTCTGTCATATGAACTAGTGTGTAAATCTTGGCAATGCAGTGTGGAGTAACAAATAATGAAACAATTCTTTTTACAAACAATAAAGACATACGTTTGACATATTTGGTGATATGAGCTTGTTTCTTGTAGAAGATTTGTTTTGCATACTTTAAATATAACGAATATTATTTTCTCTAATGGGTCCATTATAGTGGGAATCTTCATCTTGTCTGTCTGCACAGCTTCAAATAGGGTCATTGAGCCAAGAAATTAATTGAAGGGAACTCTAAAATTAAGGTTGTTAAAATAACTTTAATTTGGTCCTTTGCCCCCCAGGATTTGTGCCCCACGAGGGGAGGTGTGGAAAGCTCAGCTGGCATCTCACGGCCCCTCAGCAGGAGCCTGTTCAGTGCAAAGGTATTTGAGCTGGCAAAGTCCAGCTGGAATTTATTGCCCATGTGCAGTCTGAAAGTTTTCACAGACTGAAAAATTGGCCAAATTTGGTCAAGCTGCATGGAAATGACAAAATCCCATCACTAACATGAGACCTCTCAGAAAGTTTCTTAATTTCTGCCTTGAACAATAGATGTGCTAATGCTCGCTCTTGAAAATCTGTAACCTCAGGGTCTTCCCTAAGCTGCTTCTGAGGTTTCTCTGAGCAGGTTTTGTGACAGTGCCTCTCCAAGATTACAAACCAAAGCAGAAATCCCACACAGCAAACTCTGTCAAACATTTCTGCTCTCGATGGGTTTATAATCCACTGTAAAAAGATCTTGCATTAAAGAACTTTGGACTGCCTAAACTGTTCATAATTATAAATGCTGAAATGCCTCAGCAAAGGGGTGGAGGGAGGTGAATGATTCTTGCTGAATGATGGGATACATAAAATGCAAGGTGAGGAAAAAGAAATGGAAGGAGATAGAGAAAGGAGAGAATTATTTAAATGATCTAGAGGTAAAGGCAAACTGTAGCCTTTATAAAGTAGGAGAAAACCCCAAATGTGTGCTGGTGGTTGAGCTGGGATGAAACACCCCCAAGCACCTTGCCTAATCATGTCCTGCTCCCAGGGCATGGAAACTCACTGCTAGTGCCAGGTACTGTGACCTTAAAGAAGCATTTACTTCCTCTGGTGCAAAGTTTTTAAAGTCCTTTGTGTAAGCAGAAGCTGCTTTCAGCCACCTTCTAACCAGGGAGCTGCTCTTAGGGCCAGACTGGAGGCTTCGTGTGTGAGGGTGAGCTGGGATGCAGAGAAGATGTTCTGTGAGACTTGAACACACTTCACAAGCATGGTCTGTGCCTTTGGCACACTCTTTTTTTCTTCCTTGCTCTCTTGGCTTGTCATATCCAACAGCACACAGGTCTCATTTCCTCTTCTTCCCCTCCCTGCAAGCTGCCATCATTTTGGGGTGTCATCAAACATGCACGTGAGGGCTGGTGGAAGGTGCTGGTGTGGTGCTGGCTGGAGCAAAGGGAGCTACACAAACAAAATATTCTCTGCCTGAAGGAGTCGGACCAGCACTAGTCAAGCCAGTGCTTGTCCCTGTCCCACACAGAAAACTCACCTGCTTGGCTCTGTGCTGGGTCTGGCTGTCACCAGAGACCTCTGCTAGGGATTAAGAGGAGGACCAGGAGCTCATGGCAGCTGCTGGGAGAGGCAGCATGAGCCTCAAGTGATCCTTTTGGAACATGATGCAGCATCTAACTGAGATGCTTCCCTGTTCGAGCCACTTCTTAGTGCTGGTCTGTGCTGACTCACGGAGCTGAGGCTGTACCTTATTTCAAGCCTCTCTGCTCTCTCAAGATGCCTTTCAAATATCTTTCCTGCAAAGATGAAAGATGCTAAGAAGTACATCTTACAGCTGCCTCTCAGAGTCCACTCTCTCTTTTATATTAATCCAATAACATATAAAATGATAGACAGGAGTTCCCAGGAGATGTCATACGAAGTGTTCCTTTTAAAACGAACAAACACCAGTCCAGTTTTCAAAATGAAACTGCTATAACTCACAGCACCTCTGTCCCTAGTACCAGAAGGCCTAATTTTGGGGAAGATTTAAGACCAAACTGTGTTTAAATACAAAGAGGTTAGAGGTGCAAAACGTAGATCCAGACTGTGTGGCCACCAGGACCTGGGATCCAGGCTTGGGAGGGATGGAAATCTCAGCACTGGGTAGCTGCCCAGACTTGCATGAGCATGAAGATGCTTTTCTTTCTGACTTTTGGGGCCTATTAAGTATACAAGAATTTTAAAAGAGTGTTTTGGAGTCAACACACCATTTTATCAGCAAACCAGTTGGAATTGCGTGGTGGTTGTTTATGACCTTAATGAATCTGTGCCTCAAGACAGGAGGACGGCACGTGAAGCTTAATTAAGATTTGCAGAGGACTTTCTGCCCCCACCCCCCAAGCTGCTGGTACAACATTGAAGGGAGGTTGAGGCCTCGCTGCTGAGCACAGATGGTGGAGGTGTAGAGGGTAGCACCCATCTGGGAGCAGCATCAGCAGCAACAACACTCTCAAAATCATCCCCATGGGGCTGCAAATGTGTTAACATCAGCACCGAGGTAGTGGACAAGGTAGCCAGTCCAACACAAACCTTTTGACACCAGCCAAGGGCAACTTTCAAAAAAGAAGATATTGTCTGCACACTGCTTTTATGCATTTACACATCATCATGTGCCAAAAGGAGGAAGAGGAGAAATTTTAAAACATCCCCTACTTTCTGTGTTTGCTCTGGGAATAGATAAATATTTCACATTAACTATGTTCGTCTGCCAATTTTTGTCGTGAGAGCACCATTCTCCGAATTGTAAAGCCTGTGAATTATAGTGGTAAACGCTGTATTGCTTTGACCTTTTGAAATGTCTCCAGCATGACTGGCTGCCTGTCCTCCCCTTCCCCCAGAGGTCAGGCAGGTTGTAAATATAGGTGAAATGGAATAGCCAGATAATCAAATTGAACCTATTTCACTGTAGTGCGGTGCAATCACAGCACAGCGAAATTCCATCAGCATCGGAGGCTGCATTTCGAGTGCCATGGAAATCGCTTTGTAACTGTCCACACAACCCGAGGAGCAGGGCTTGTCGTCTGCCACGGTGTGGGCTCTGCATTTTTAAGCCTGCTTTAGCAGAGAAAAAAAGAAATCCCAAAGCCACATAAAAAAAGGGTAAGGAATAGGCTGACATTTAAAAAAAAACCCACATCATCTGAAAAAAATTACCTTGACATATAGGATGATTGATAAGTTATATTTGCCTTGTTGGTTGGTTGCTTTTTCTTTTTTTCTTTTAAAGACTTTAAAATTATTCCTCTGCTCTGGAGCAGATAACGGAATTGCTTGCTGAATCACCTGAGCATGCCTCCTTCAAAGAATAAGTACTTTAGCCATTATATTAGCAACAGCA
Organism: Origma solitaria; assembly: GCA_013397895.1. NCBI lineage: Eukaryota > Metazoa > Chordata > Aves > Passeriformes > Acanthizidae > Origma > Origma solitaria. The sequence continues at coordinate 1,626,627 of VZRL01004803.1, forward strand.
TTGAAGTACAGCGCATAAGCAGTGATACAAAGAGCATCATAACTCTTGTTATTCATGAGGATGAAATTTAGGAGCAATGTCCCTTGACCAAGCAAGACAAAAACCTGGAAGTTGAAATCTGTATAGATTTTTTTTGGTAGTAGGAGCCAAGCACAGCACTGTGCTTCTGTTTCCTGCAAGCCCAGAGATGCTAGCAGTGGGGTAGCAGGGCATAATTAATGTTTACTTACAATCAGCATCTTTCTGTGCCAGCAATCATGGCAGACTGAAACTAAGCAGGGGAACCAGAAACCCTGCTGCTTTCAGCTGTCTGGAACAATAATTACACAGTGCCACGGCACCTCTGGGAGTCTGGCACCATTTATCCTCCCCGACTCTCGGCGTTGGTTACCTGCCACAGAGCAATCCCCAAAGCAACCAATCCTCAACATCATTTTCATACAAAAGGTGGAGAGAATGATAATGGCTATGCTATTGCTCTGCCTTCAGAAGGCTGGGCTGATGGCTTAATTGAGGTTAAAATAAGCTCCAATCAGAGAGGTAAAAACTTAACAGGGCTACTTAATCTTATATAAATACAAGAGAGATACAAGTGCATGAGGAGAGAATAATAACTGACTCTGGTGAGGTTTCTATGGAGAATAATCATTAGCCAGGCAGTGAACAGATTGGACTGGGAACAGGCTATTTAGCATTCATGCCCTGGTGGTAAAGGCTTTGAGCTGGAGCCTAATTTGAATTTTAGGGTTGGGTTTAAAAAGAAAATAAAAGACAAAACCCACCCTGTCTGAAGCAAAGCAGCATCAACCTAATTTTTGCCTTAGACTGTGCCAAAGAAATTCGACTGACTCTTACTCTGTCACCTAAGTGCAGATTGTCTGATACAAGAGAGAAGTAATTGCAGGGCATGAAGGCGTTCGGTTGTCTCGGGAGCAGGGATTTGCCCTGACCAGGGCAGTGCCCTCAGCCCTGTTTGTACCTCCCCCCTCTCCTCACACTCTTTGTAAGGCTGAGCAGCAGCCCAGCCTCTCTGCCCTTCATCAGCAGCACTGGGAATGCTACCAGAAAAATAAATGAAAAGAGAGGTTGTCTTTTTGCTTTACATTTTCATTCTCAGAACTAATTCCCTTTTTAGAGCTTGAAATTAAAATACTTATTCTCTGGCAAATAGCCAGAAAGGTTTGGCAAAACTCAGACTTTTTATTTTTCAGGCTTGTAGATTGTTGCTTATCTGTTTTGGTAAGTTAAATTAGATGTTAGATTTCAGAAGTATTTGAAAACACTTCTTTCATGCAATGGCCCTTCAAATAGGAGCTATAATTTTAATCCTTTTCTGCTCTGGTTTGTTTTTTACCAGCTGCTTGCAAGAGTGGTTTCTGTTACAATTACTTTCTTCTAAACAGACCATGTGAAAAAATGCAATAACTAGCAGGAGATGTGCAGATCCTGCCAAAGTACAGTTTCTGGGCTCTGTTTTCCTTAGTGTGTATCCCAGCAATGAAGTGATGCCTTTTCCCCACCAGCAGCTCAGCTGACACAATCCCATACCAGCTGCAGCTGGATCTGGCCTCTAGATCTGTAGCTGGAGACAGATAAAGTTAGAAGCAGGTATGACACTGCTGATTGTATTTCAGAGTTTATTTATTTTAATGTAACTCGAGATCTGGTCTCTCCTGTAACTTTTTACTTAGTACTTAGTATAGCATATCTTGTTATTACACAATTTCAAAAACATGTTACATACACCATGATAGAATCTGTGGTTTGCTAGAGGCTTCTTCTGTTTACTTCCCAACTTTGCTTCCACCTCCCTGTTTTCCCCATCTTAGCTGGAAGTCCTTCAGCTAATGTTCATCGAGAGATAAAAATAAACTGTAGGCTGCATCTCGGTGTAGCTCGATGCTCCATTACCATCACGAAGCACAAGAGTCCTCAGGAAAGCAATGAAAAATTACCCTCTCCAGGCAGTGAAAAATGTCAGGAGCCTCATGGTCTCTGAGGCCTTAACGGAGAATAATTATGCTGTGAACAGATTGCTCCGTGCCAGGGACCTCACAGCGCTCTCAAAGGGCAGACTGTGAGACCTCTTTAAAAGGGACATCAGAGCCCTCACACGGCACTTTTTGGGAGAAAGCAGGTGAGGATAAAAATGCTGTATTCCCAGAATGGATGCCTTCATTGAGGTGAGTGGTCCTGTGCCTACCAGGACTACTTACAGCCAGGAAAATACAGATAAACATGATCCAACAGATAATAGGGTGGGTATTTTTAACAAACCAAGCTGTGGCCTTCATTCTGCTGGTAGAATTGCACCCATTGCAACCACTGCAAGACAGCAAAACAAACAGAAAAGGAGTGTGAGGTCTCAGACAAGGGGAGAACTTGGCCTGGAAATTTTTCTGGAATACCCATTTGCCCCTCTGTGCCTCGCCAGGAAACCTTCAGCCAGAGGATGCAGCCCACCCTGGCCCAGGCTGTGCCTCCTGCTCATGCCCATGGAGGTGAGGCCAACCCAGAGCCTTGCCCTGGCTGCTGTGCCTGGCTTGGTCAGGAGCCAGAGCTCTCCTGCCCTGGGGAGCTGCCTCCAGTGTCTGACTCCAGGAGCAGGAGGAGAAGGGGGATTTTTGCAGCCTGGTGGCATTCCTGAGTGTGCTCTGCACAGGGGAGGTAATGAGGACGATGACCAGGACCAAGGATGACCGATGTGATCAGGTCAAGGCAATTCTGAAGCGATTTGTGCTTAATGGGTAACAGGGGCCAGAATTTGTCAGATATTTCACCTCCCTACGAAGGGGTCTGACAGAGCCGAGTTCATTATCCTGGGGAAAGGTGACAGTGCTGTTCTGCCAGATTGACGGGTTAAGGTTGCAAAAAGAGGACTAGAGTCCTCCTAATTGAGTAAAACCTCTCTTTTCAGTGCTTTAACTATAAAATGTGTCTGTGCAAGGCTGTGAGATGCTGCTGCTCAGCCCGGTGGGGAGCAGAGCTTCGCAAACTTTGCCCAGGGTTTGTTTGCAGGGCAGGTGGGAGGGGGCCCAGATGGTGGGATCAAAGGAGCAGTAACTCAGTCACTGTGGCTGCACCATCTGCTCTGCCCTGGGTTTTATTTTCCAGCTCTCCCAACTTCACCTGGGGTTTTGTGACTTGTTTGGGGACCACTTTGTGTGAATAAAAAGGGAAATGGAGGCTCTGCTTTGCAGACCTTCAGCTTACCATCAGGAAGGGGATTGGGCTGTATCTTCCACCCAGCAATGCACTGTGGGGAAATCATTACAAGCCCCCAAACTACCACTGCATGGCTTTACAGGGTTTAAATTGCAGGCTTTTCATGGGCTCCTGTAAATGTCAGGAAGTTCAGCTCTGCCATATTCTTCCTGGTGTTGCAGGTGTAGTGCTGATCACCAGCTCAGGTGAAATAGTAATAAATAGCACCCCTGTATGTTCTTTTAATTTGTCAGCCAGATCTGCTAGACTAAGCCAAATGTGCAAGTATCTTATTTTTATTTTAATCTTTGCTCTGAATGTTCAGACCCTTAATTTTTTTACATAATTATAAGATGTTGAGACCCTCTCAAAACTAAATTTATCACAAGCATTGTCACAACAAGCTTTGTATTTAAAATAATAATCAAGTTAAAGATTTTTGGTGTTTCTGCATCCAAAACCTCTTGTACAGAGGCAAACAAGGCAGCTAACAGCATGGTCTTTCAAGTGCTGGCTTTCATGCCATGAGCAGAAATGTAATTCCAGCTTTTCCTTGTCTGTCCAGTGCACAGCTGGTGGGGCAGCTCTCGCCCAGATGACCTGACTCGTGGAAGCTGCAGGGCAGGACAGGACAGTGTGGCAGCTGTCATGGTCACCACTGTGGGAGACACAGGGGGAAGGGTTCTGCCAGGAGGAGGGCAGGGGAACCCCAGGGCCTTCCCCATTTTGTGGCTGTGGCCCTGGCTGGGATGTTTTGTGAGGCTTTGTGACCTGTTCTAGGGAGACAACAGCAGGTTGTGCCAGGGCTGCTGCTTAGGTGAAAACCATTGTTCTTCTTCTCTCTCCGCAGTCTGTATTTTGGGGGTAGTGTGGTCCCTTTGCAGTGCCCTGGTGACAGCAAGGGGGGCAGTTTGCCAGCCTTGCTTTAGGCTCCATCACCCTCAGCCCAGCCCATGGAGGGCACTTTCTACCAATGCTCTGGGCCCTGGTGCTCCAGAAATCTTTTGTTCACATGGATAATGGGAGTTGCAGTTACCTGGGTGTTGACATCACCTAAACCTGTTGTTTTGGAAAGGAGTCAGAGTAAACAGCTCCTCTGCACAGACCCGGTGCAGCTGCCCATGATGGTTTTCACTTTCTTGCCTGATAATTAATGCCAGTTCTCCTTGCCAACACTTCTGAGTAGATGTGTAAATTTTGGAGCACTTTGATATATCAGCTGTTAACGTGAGCTTTTGCTCCCCCCAAGGACATGCCCCTGCAGATGTCAAGCAGAGTGATTTGCACATCAGCAGGGCTGTGAGTGCTGCCGTGGGTGATGAGACAGGTTTGCTCAACTGAGCAATGCTCCTCTCGCAGAAAAATGGGATGGAATCTTTGGCCAGAAGTGCTTTCATTTGATATGGACCATGGATGGCCAAGTAGGAGCAAGGAAGCCTATGGCTAAATAGGAGGCTACAGGCCAATTCCATTTATGCATTCTGTAAAACCAGAGAGGACCTTCACAATGATGATATCTGGCCGGCAACACACCATGAGCCTTAAATCACAACCTAGCAAAAGAGAAAGGCAGCAGGAAGGAAGGAAAGGCTCTAGTCCCCCAAGCTCTGCCTCATACAGCACGAGCAGCACTTCTACCCTCTGAGCCTGGTGCTGGCAGAGTGGAGTTTGCCGTGCCACCAACAGCAGCACTCAACATTCCCTTGTGCTGCATCCTGCCCTCACGTGCTCAGCCTTTCTTTTCATCTCAGGGATGTAAAGAAAGCCCAGACGCATTAGGACAACCACCTGTGGAGTTAGTTATGATTTTTTAAAGCTAATGATGCCGCCCACTGTTCAATGTTTATAATAAACTGTCTTCTCCCCCTCTTAACTAAATTGTGTATATACAGGGTAAGAAGCTGTACCCAAAGGCCCTGAGCACTTGGCTTGCTGCACAGAGTTGCTGTACTCCATAAATAGGAAAGGTGGACAGAAAGTTGTTAATTTTTATGCATTTGAATGGGGCAGGCTGGGAAGCTCAGGCAGAAGAAAGCGACAAGCACCATCCTAGCCTACAGCTTCAGCGTTTTAATGCAAACCTGAAGGCTGTGCACTCCTCTTGGCTGCAGGCTCACAGCTCAGCCTACACAAGCATGCGGATGGGGTTCAAAGGCTCCATGGAAATACACTGCTTTCCTTCAGTCCTGTGCCAAATGTAATACCTAATTGCTCAGCTCATGTACATTTCTGCAATACAGGAGAAGAACAGGGACTCTGCAACACGGAGCAGCACACAGCCTGCTTTAACTATTACCTGGAAAGGAACATTTTTTTAATTCTGTAGTCCATGCTTTCATGCTGATGACTGCTTTGTGATGAAGTGCCTATGGCTGAGCGGCCTCAGCCTCTGCCAGGGAAGCAGAGCTCTGGGCAGAGCACAGCACATTCCAGCTCCTGGGCTCCAGACTGTTGTACAAATAAGGAAGCAAAAGGTCCAAGCTGGATTAGAGCAGGACTAGTCTATCAGTGAGAACAAAACTTCAGCTCTGAAACAGCTTTTTCATAGCGGGAAATATGGCGGCATCCTTCATCCTGCCAGAGGAGAGGCACTACCTGCTGCACAAGCATGTCTCAGTTTTCCTGCACAAAGCAATGAAGTTGAGCAGGTCCCACGGGTGTGTTGGCAGAGGTCCTGTCAAGGCCAGCACCCACAGGAGATGCACCCAATCTCTCAGTGCCAGGGAGAACATCCCTGCGGCAGGTGAGCTTGGTGACAGCCCTGTGCAGGTCAGGAGCCTGTGGCCAAAGCCCTGCCCAGCCAGGTGATATGAGAGCTCTCCTTGGAAAGAGGTGATTTTCCAGTTCTGTTTCTAGGTTAGTTACCTCCTTTACTGGAACTCGTCACTAGTCAGGACACCTGCACACAGGAAGCCACCGAGCCACCACCAGCTCAGCCTCACCCTCTTTGTAAAGGCAGAGAGCACATCAGAGGCCAGGAAACACTGCCAGTGGTTTGATTCCAACTTCTCCGCTGCAGCACTGCATGAACCAGACAGGCTGACCAATTTAATATGTATCTCCCAGTGCCCGATATAAGAAATGGCAGCTTTTAATTACAGTATTTATTTTTTTAGGGGACAGCTAAAGTCCTTTCTTTCACAGTTTCTTTCATACTATGAATTAACTAGCTATTCTGAGCAGATTTGTACCATACAAACTAGTTGTGAAGATAGTTTAGCTTGGAGCTTTATTTTATTTTTTTTTTGTATACTCCCACTTTTGAGCTTCATGTATTTGTTTCTTCTGTTGTGCTGAGGTTGTAACAGACAGGACCACGTTTGCTTCTCAGAATCTGGTGCCACAAGGGTTGGATCTTGGATGGGGCCCTCAGTGCCACCAGAATAACACTGCCAAACTGAGAACAAGTGTGCTTTTGTGTTGCACAGATAAAACTTGAAGGAACGTTATTCTTGACTCCCATGAGCACTCAGGTGTTTGTGTCCAGGGAAGTCAGACACAAGCGCATCCCTGAGGAGCCGACACATAGGAGCCACTCCGGAAAAGATGGAGAAGGGCAGGTGCTGCTGGTTTGCAATGTTACTTAACTCCATCTATTTACAGAGCAAATTATCCTTTAAAAATGTAGCTGAGCCTTCATCTGTATTGTAAGAAGTGCAAAAGAAGTAAAAGAGAAAAGAAAAAACAACTCCAACCCACACTCTTGGCAGCCTGGCTCTCTCCCAGGTCTCTGGTCTGGATTCCTGCAGTTCCGAGTGAATGTTTCTTTGCTATCTTGCTTGTCCATCACACCTGCTTTGTCTGGTTCCTCCAGTATTTTGCATTTATTTATTCCCACACTAAGGATGTCTCTCCCCTTCCCCAGCCAACAATATTTTAGTGTAATAAGCTGTAAGATGACGTTCTATGAGAAATAAAACCTACGCTATACCTGCTTGTTCCACGTTGCAGTTCTGGGTTTGCACAGATTTCTTTTATTTTTTTTAAAGTAGCAGCTGAGTACCTTAACAAACTCGAATCTGTTTGGGGAAGTTGTAGGAAACTAATATTAGAGCTGCCATTTAATTCTCAAGGCAATAAAAAGGACTGAGAGGCCAAGTCGCCTCTGAATGTCTTTCATGTTGGTTTGTTACACAGTGTGAGCTTGTTTTACAAGTGCTCTGTTTACAAGAATGCTGGGGGAGCTGGAGAGGGGGGGAATGTTCATTTAAGTCCCACATTCACATAGGGCTACTTTTGTAAAGGCCTGATCCAGTCCTACCAGCTGCTTGCCCACAAAACTTCACAATTGGGGAGGCTAATTAAGATTCTCCAGAGGAGCTCTCCTCTCCCCAGCGGCTGCAGGCAGCCTCATCAGACATGCTGTCCCTCCCCCCGGGCCCGGCAGAATGCCCCTCTGTGCCTGGCTTACATCATGGCTTATGAATTAACCAATTGATTCTGAAAATATCACCCCTTTAGGGATAAATAAAGGTGTTCCCTTTATGGGGAAAGGAGTCAGGGCTCGGCCTAGGAATAAACTGATACTGTATTAGCTATAAACTCCCTTCTCTCTCAGGCTGCAAGGCGAGGATTCGCCTGCCAGGATACAATGGGTTGAGTACAAAGGGAATTTATCATGGATTTCTGTGAAGATGGGGAGGAAAGCCTGGGCCTGGGCAGTTAGCATGACCTATCCACTTGCAAGTAAATAAAGCTTCCCACATGCAACTCCGACTTAAAAAATTAAGTTTACATGAAACAACTGTGCATATTTGCCTTGTCTCTTTTGTGTCCACTTCTCTCTCCAGCTTCAAAGTGAAGAAACCCATAACTGGTACAGACCAAGCATGTCTGAAAGTTGCTTGGTACTACCGCTGTGTAGCTGAACCAGAGAGCTGAACACAGCTCTAGTGCTGGAACAAAAATTTCAGCTGGCACCAACACGTAATGTTGGACCTTCAGTATCTTTGAGTGGTTATGGCCTCAAAAACTTTATATTTAGGCTTTAAATTGACTTTAAACCAGAACCATATCTGATATAGAGCCTAAAAGTAGGGAATATATAAAATTAACTGTGTTTCATCTAATACATGAATGCGTTAATGCTTGTGCAAATCCCTATTTTGATTATTTAAAAGAAAGCTAACTGCAGGAACAAGACAAGATCTATCAAGGAGTGAAGAAACCCAACGTGATGACATACAGTTTCAAGATGGTCACAACAAATGGACCATCAGCTTGGACTTCCTCCTCTTCCTCAATGTCTCAAGTGTTTGCCTACACCTCTTTCAATTAAAAACAATACTCTCCCCTCCCCCAAACTAAAAATCAGAATATTAAGACAACTTCATTGCACAAAACCGTACTAGATATTGTAATAACAAAATGCTTTATTTTGGGGGAATACAAGGAAAAGTGTGACATCCTCATTATCAAATTGCTTTAAAAAGGCATTCTTCCTTTGAAAAAAGTAACACTCGCAACAAAAGGTGACCGGTGAACAAGCCCTCTCATGTAGCAGCAGGAATTCTTTCTCATTTTACAGCCAAAGGCAGGGTTTGAATAACGTACAGCCACAGATTTCATTCAACTTTGTTGATATTTTCGAGTAGGTTAGGGCACAGGCTCAGCTCTGCTCGGGGTGGCAGCCCCGAGGGAGGCTGACAACACACTGCCGAGACGGGGCTTTCGCAGCTCTCACCCAGGTCGCTTTGCAACAAACCACAAGACTTCACCATTACCACAAGAAGACACTGAGAAAGCCACAAGGTTACTAATCTTCTCGCTTATCTCCAAAAAACTTTTCATGCAAGCCTTATGCTCACGAGGTTCTCGTACCATCAATCTGGTTACAGCTCGGTGTGTCACCACACATCCCCTCTGCCGCCAGCCAGGGCTGCGTGAGAGGGACACAGCAGACCTAAGGCTGCTGACATACAATCCCTTCCTCCACGTAACTGTTTCCTGTACAGCGGGATCCAAGCTGGGATGTGCTTCAAAGACTGCAAATTTATACTCATAAATTACTTCTGCCCTCTCTGAGCCTTCTGTTAGAATTCAAGTTGTTAAAGAAGGGGACTGGGAAGTTCCTAAAATTGTCAGGTTATGAAGTAGGCATTCATATCTCAGTCCAGTGTAACAACTCTTTGTCACAAGTGGTATCCATCCATGCTAAGGGGTAAGATACATTGGTCTTGTTTAAAGGGGGTTCATGTTGTCTGAAGCGGGTATGGTAAACTCTAAAAGAACTATTGTTTTTCTTTATTCAGGTTAGACATAACAAATATGTCAGATACAGCAGTTAGTCTAGAAAAATACATTTAAAAAAATCTTCAGCAGACCATGCTCCCTGTAACAAAATCTTTCAAAACCAATTTTACAAATTATTCTACATTAATGTAAAAAGAAAATCTTAAATTTAGCATCGTGGATTCCATCAAACATCTATCTAGCTATCAAAACATTACTTTCACTATTTGTAGATGTTAGAATTGATAGTATGTTTTTCTAATGTATCCTGTACATATTAAATAACCTAGAAGGCTCTTCTTGTAGTGCATTAACAATTTAGCAAGCACACTCAGTATTTCTCCAGTACCATTTGCATTACAGTTATTTGCCCGCAAATGTAATTAACATCTAAAAGTGCACACAGTTAGATCTCCCTCCCCCCCATAACCTGTTTCCCTGCTGAAACCCAGACATCCACTGGAAACATTATGCTACTGTAGCTAATCTACCCATGATTAGAAATGTGTGACTAAAGTGTTCTTAAACTATACAGGAACTGAATTATATACAGGAATCAAAAGGACAGCCTGTATTTACATCAAGAATGAACTTCCACTACCACAGCATTATACCAGGAACTCAGTACAGTGTTACAGTTGGTATTTACTTAGGACTTTAGCTTTAGATCAGTATAACACAAAACTTAGCTCAGGACATGCCCTGAAAAAATGAACATGTTTATTAAATATTACTTCTATTATGCCACAAGACAAATATCCATTGCTGGATATTCTTACAAGTTCAGTGTTTGAAACAGTGTAGTAGTGTGCTGCTCTGTGAAGCAGCAAAGAACTTCCAGAGAGGTTGCTGGGGAAAAAATAAGAAAGAAAGAAAGAAGTAAAAAAAAAAAATTAAAAAAGAAAAAAATAAAAGAACCAACAACAGAAAAACAGGGGAAAAAAACAAAAGAAGGAAAGAGGGCAGCAGATATCAAGTGAAGAATTAGATTTGAATAACTAAACTAAACTGTTAGCGCAAGTCTAAGACAGTCACTGCATGCAGAAACCCCTTGGAAAAGTGTCATACAGATCTGAGTAGGTTGTAATAAACAAGCTTAAGATGTAACTTCACTGAATTTTTCCATACCAGGAAAAATGGTAGGACTTTTCCCCATCAAATGGAAAAATTTTGAGATTAAATTCCAGATTATCCAGTTTGAGATTAATAGTTTTACTCTCCAAGAAATCCAGTGTATGAACCTATATTACATTTTTCCAATGATACTTTAAAAAGGCAAACTATGAACTTTTCAATTCACTTTTTACATTGAACTTTTCAAAGAAATCTGAAGTGTTGTCTTTAATTCGCCTTAAAGTGGTCAAACATTTCTCCTGTTTCTCCCCTCCCCAAAAGTGCAAAAAACAAGTTGCTGCTTGGTCCACAAACATAAAACATCATATACAGCAAGAGGTTTTCCTTCTGATGGAGTACTGCTGCCAACCCATCACTTCCAGTTTCTTCTCCAAGAAAAATGTCAGCGTCCAAAGATGGAATTCAATTCCAGTAGAATTAACTCTACAATCTGATTCTGGTATACTGTGTGGACTGCTATGTTACCAGTCTCTTTCTCTGGTTTTAATAAGGTTGGACCAAAAACTATTGCTATACTTTGATAGGTCATTCGGTTCTTTTCTCCGTTTTCTACAACTCTGAAAGAGAAAAAAATACACAAAGAGACTTCTCAGTGTTAGAGCAATAGGATGACAGAAAAAGACACAGTCCAAAGCAAATGGCTACTCAAGAGTATTTATTCAACGAGTAGTCTTGCTATTAGGACATCAAACTACTGTAATTTCCCTCTCTATGAAAAAAGTTTTGTTTTGAAATATCATTCTTGGTCCTCTCACAATCCCTCGGAAGGACTTGGCAGTAAACATCACAACTATGAAACACACTGTCTCAAGTCCGGGGCTCTGCAAGCTCATATCAAACCAGACAGATATATCATGTTTATCAAGTCCAATTGAGGGAAAAAAATGCAGTGGGAACAGTCACTTAGTACTTTTGGATTGGATTATTTATTTTTAAGGGAGGGTCAGCAACACGAAGCCTTTCCTTCTATCTGTTACTTACCTTTTCAGGTGTCTAAAGAGTACCTGCATCGTGTCCTGATTTGGTTTTGGCAACTGTTTGATTAAATCTTTAACAGCAGGGACACGCTGCCTTGGTTCTTGCTCTGCAAAAAGATGAGGTTTAGAAACAAAAACTCAGTATTTTTGTTCAAAACTTCAGCATAAAATTGAAGAGGCTGGGAATGAAAGCCGCGGTTCGCAGTGCTAATCTGAGATAGGACACTGCCACCTCCTGGCCGGCCCCGGGCAAGTCATCCCATTCATAACCAATACATCCTTTTTATGTCCAAAGGAATTTAAAAAATTGTACAGGGCTTATCCAAACACCATATACAAGTTCTCCAGACTTACTAATTGCATTGACAAAGTCATTGAAGTGGTTGTAAGTGAAAAGCGGCTCTGGTAGTTCTCTGAAGAACATTTTTAGGGCTCCTGTGATGACATGTATATCTTCCCATTTACTGTCATTCAAGTCTAGCTTCTCATCTGAGAGAGAAAAATAAATAATTAATGATAACACTTCAACTATGAAAGCTCTTTTCTTTTTTCTTTTTTTTTTTAAATAAACTTAACTATTCCTCTGTCCTTACTGCTTTCAAAGCAGTGAAGGCTTGCTCTACTTGAGCCCATTCTGTATCCCATTCTGGGATACAGAGCTGCAGCAGCGATGGATATGGCTAAACTGTGCCTACTGCACTACATGCAGCTCCCCTACTCCCAGGGAATCTTCCAGAAGGGAACAGGAGGTGCTGACATAACACAAAATTTACTGTTAGATCCTGTCAATCAGGAAATGAGAGGTCATACTGTGGATGGGCTACTGTTCTCTTCTTGGTTTCACTGAAAACAACACTAAGATATTGCCAGAAGAAAGGGTTTTATACACACAGTACAGTGAAGAGGAGCTAAGCCCTCCCCCCACTAAAAGGCAGTAGCAAATCTCTCTTAAAAAACCCATTAACTTACAATTTTAATGCTAGTGGAAGCTTAACATGCTTGCTGTTTTTCCATAAGGTAATGAGTTCTTTTGTTTGAAATAATCCCCCTTCCTCAAATTCTATTACCATCTTTCTTTAGAATTCTGTTCTAGCAATGCCTCTATGGTCCAAATGATGTATATTATTACACAGTGAATTCTGCAATTCTGGAGTAACTTCACTTCAAAGATGACAATCATTTCTCATTATATACTACACTTATAGAGAAATCTTTTTCCTGAGCTTTCTCTGAACTTCCACAATCTGAAAATATATGTCATTGCAATATATTTGGAGGAAGCTTACCATGATTGACTGCAAATCTCAGCTTCTGTATCACTGCAAGATTGCCACTAACTCTGTATAAGCCATCAATATCTAATCCTGAAACAAAGGGATAAATCCATTTTAATATTTTGTATATATATAGGTCTACTCAGCAAAATTAAAAGCAAAGGAAACCCACCTCGTAACAATGGGGAAAAAAAGTTAAACTGCCTTTTTTTGATGGGTAGGGCATATAAGACAGAGAAAGTTTTATTTGCTGACACAAGTTTGGCAGCATCAAGCTCAGAGTAATCTCTAAAATTTCCTATTCAAGTAGTAATGAGGCAACAGCTTCAAGTTTTCCCAGTGAGATTAGATGTCTTAAAATGCTCTTGGTATGGGGGCAGAGCATACATGGGAGACCAACAAGCAATAACCAAGTATTTTGTGGATAAAAATGTTCAATTTTTCATGTATCATTAAGAAAAATCCAATCAAGTCATGCATAGAGAGCATCTCAAAGTTGTCAAGTGACCAGGTTTATATGGAGAGGGAATGATGTACATGCACACTCAGAGCTACCCAGCAGCCTACAGAACTAAAAAATGGGCAGCCCTTGCCTTTCAGGATTGCACACTCGACCAGAAAAGAAGAAAACTCTGTCTCTGTGGTTGCTACTGCAGTTACACAGCAGTGATTAGGAGCTAAAGAATTTATCTGAAAAGCCACTTGAATGCAGCAGGTGAGTCAGTGCCACTGAGAGGGTGAGTGTTGCCAGAATACCTGCAAGTCCCTGTAGCTCCTCAAGGAGTTGTCTGATGCAACACAGCACAGTTACCAGCACCATCTGACATATCCCTTTTCCCCATAATCCACTAGTCATTCCTTTACAGAAAGAACTGATTTGAAGTGAATTGGCAGTAGGAAGAAGAGTTGGAGAGGTAGGGGAAAAAAAAGTCTGTTCATTTCTGTCAGATTCCCCTCAGGTATTTAAAAAAGGAAAACTTCACTATCTTCACTGTAGTCCTGTCTTTAAAATAAAAAGAAATTTAAAAAAAAAAAAAGGAACAAAGCAAAATAACCCCTTTCTTGCAATCTTCAGATCACAAATGGAATAAAGCCTGCTGCCACAAGCAAGGTGGCAGTTCGTCAAACTGGAGTAATGCAATGGAAGCAGTTCTTTTCCCCTCCCAGGCCATAAGATAGAAGCAGTGACAAAGAGGACTACAGGCTGCAACAAAGTCCTAAATGAAGTTACCATGGAAGATACCTTAGAATTCACATGTATTCCCCTGTAACACTTACCCTGATTCTCAAGAGAATGTTCTCAGATTAACGGACTGGTAAATATCTGAATGATGATTATGGAGATGCCATAATCCCCTCTCAGTCATCTTTTCCAAGAGACAGGGCAAAGACAACAGCAAGAAACAGGCAAGAAAACCAGCAGAGACTACAGCCAAGTCAGGAGTCACAACTGACACATTTTGAACAAAAATGCAAAGATGTGCTTTCCAGCACACAGCCCAGAATGTCACATGTAGCTTTCAAACAAAGAGTTGTCAGTTATTAGGTAGCAAATACACATTCTCAATGAAAGCAAACAAAATCTGAGTCAATATGTGGACACTGATAATCTCCAGAATTGCATAAAATTTAGCAATTCGTGTAACTGGCTGAAGGGCATCAAACCAACAGACAGGTCTTCTGGTAGTCAGTGCATACACAGAGCAGGAATACATCTTTTTCCCAGAAGTTTGTTTCAAGAAAATTTCAGTAAGTGATTGCTAGCATGCTTAAACCTTCCAAAAACGAATGGTTGCATTTTGATAGTCTCACATTTAATCTGAAAAAAAACTTGATGAGCTGAGCTCTTCTACTACTTCTTGTAATCCCTCTTCCCTTAGAGCTTTGCTGCCAAGAGGCTGTACTGCCTTGTCCTCAGCTGAAGTATACTGAAGTAGATCAGTTTCTCAGATATGAGATTTCCTCCCCTCTTCCCACTTTGGATTCCACCTACACCCTCACTCTTGAAAACCCAATGCTAGATCCAGATACAAGTTTCAGATTATTTTCCCCAAATAAACCCAACAGCATTTTAAGATTTAAATGTTCAACATTAGGAGTGGTGAGCAAGAGAGATTTGTAAACAAAAAATTTCAACCATACCATGTTCCTCAACATGCTCAATGCACAGCTTCACGAACTTTGGCACCGTGCTGTTTTCTCTTTGACACAAGCTGGTGAGATTTGAACCAAAAACTTGATCTGGAACCAAGTAAAGAGACTGATTTACAGTGGAACAGGACTCAAGTGACAGAACTAGTTCAGGTTAAAACAAACCTCTACAAAGGGCAAAGTCTACCGGATACAATTGCCGCAGATTGGAGTGGAAATAGGAAAGTTTTGAAAAGAGTTCTCAGCAGCTCCCAGCGAGAAAAAGCTCCCAGTAAGAAAGAGCGTCAGCAGTTGCACAAACGTGAGCCTCCAAGGAAGGAAGTTTTGCTACTGAAATAATTTTAATCCATCAGGTGATACTTTTAAGAGTCATATGGTCAATACTGGAATAAGAAATTTAATGCATTCAAATGTGTCCTGTTACACTCCATTCCTGTTCCAAGCTCAGCATACACTTATTGTAATCTTTGTTAAAAATTCCAACAGAAATAATGAACTTTAACCAGAGTGAAAGCTTTTGGCAATGCTTGGGAAAAAGCCCTGTAAAATGTCATCTTTCACTGCACATACTGTTTAACAGAGCATTATATATTAATTTACTTTAATGTAAAGTCTTCTGACATTTTTAAGTTCTGACATAAATTTGTAAATGACAGACCTTTACATCAGAGCTCTGAATGGATGCAAGTCTGACCATGCATAGGCAACCTGGCTTCAAGGGTGGAATCTAAATACAGATATTTATGGGCAAAGGTAAATTAGAGTCTTATTTTTAAAACTACACAATGCAGGGTGAGTATTTTCTATCATAAAGTGGAGCAAAAATGAAAATCAGCTTGGACAGAGAAGAGAATCTTGCAACATCTCCGCAAATTTGAGCAACGTGTTAATTCCTCTTGCTCGGATTATGTTATCACCAAAATCTTTGACAGATCCTTTTTTTTATGGCTTTCATCAAAGATGCCCAAATAATGCATGGCCTCTTCTGTTCAGATGCATGAGGGTGACATGGGGTCTTGAGACAGAGAAGCAAAGATCACACTCTTAAAGGGAAGGGGTGTTTGTTTGTTTAATCTATTAAATTAGGTACATAAGTGGCCATCTTCCCAGAATCTCATGTGTCTTACTTCAGAGCTTCTGCAAAAGAGACTGCTCTTGCGTTTGCATCATGCACAGCATCTAGCCCACTTTTCACGTTCAGTAATTTCAGTATAGTGACAACTCTTGCATCTTGACTACTGCTTTGGGAAATCCAAGCAGCACACCAAACCAATTTTACAGTATGAAAATGGGCACTGAATGGCATTATCAGCTGGATATGATAAGGCCAGTGGTCCACACCACCTCAGTCCTGTGGCAGCTACGCACGCAGCGAGCTTTATAAGCAGAATCAGTAGCAAAGGATTGAAAAAGCCCACGCAGCAGAAAGCCAGGCTAGCATGCAGATGTGGCAGGTAAAGCAATGCAGATTAGGTAGCAGAAGAAAATAGTAGCATGTAACAAAGTAATTTGCTACAATTGCGTTTAACTTTAATAATTTCGACATATACAGTAGTATTTTTTTCTTCTCATCTTAAAAGTAACTTCTGTACTTTTGATTTTCCATGTAACAAAACTTTAGGACAATTCCTTCTCCACTTAGTGCATGCTATTTCAAGTGGATTTTTTCTTCTAGAGCTTTTCACTATTTTTTCTGCTCACACTGGGTTTGCCAAGCTTTCCATTTACTAAGCTTGCTCTGCAGCAGCCACAAAAGTACACTGGGCTTTTAAATGAAGACTTCTGTATTCTTCATTCACACAATAAATGTAAAACTGTACAGTGCAGATCCAACTTTTAAAACTTACACCATGCTTTTAAATAAAAACCAAACTCTTCATTCCTTAACGTCTTTATTAAAAATCCAGTCATTAGCACGCACATGTACAAATTAAACTTGGCTTAGTGTTCACTGTTGCCAATGTCAGAAGTTACGTCACTGAGCCATGACATGAATACTAAGCTGTAAAGCAGAGCAAAACGTCAAAGTCTGGGAATAATGCCTCCTTATCCCAAACAAAATTTCCATCATTTACAAGTAAATTATATTTGCTGATACACAAATATATCAAACGCCACATGCAACAGAAGCACACCTGTTAAAGTATGTAGTGAGGCAAATCACAGTAGGATTTGGTCTGGTATTTGCCTACCCATATGCTATTTTGACCCTAGTAGAGCACCACCTACAAGTCCTGCTAAAGCATACAAATAAATAAATAAATGAAGTTTTACAATGAGTACCAAGTCAATAATTTACACAAACACATTAACTTAAACCTGTGCAAATACTGTTCTCTCAAATTTCTACAAGTGTGACAAAAGGAAATCTTTCATAACTTTGATTCAAGAGTATCTGTAACACTCTTCGTGAAACAATTAAAACAAAGTATACATTCAAAGAAGATTATGGGAAAAAGATGTTTAAGTTAAGATTCCTGTAACCTCATCCTGGTTTTCCTAAATATTTCATTTCTTATGATACGGCACATGATTGTCTGGTTCCACATGGACTAAAACACCCTTGTGAAACAGGTGAGCACATGCACTCAGCTTTGTACCCAAAGGGCTGCTCTTCCCTCGTTTGCACAAATGAGGATCAGCTATCTGGATTCCCAGCTCAGAAAGGTGGAATGCAGTGCTTCTTAGCTAGAGAGTCCAAGTCCAAAGGGGCTCCTGGGCCCTCAGTTTTCACTGCAGTTTGGCCAGCAATGAGCTGAAGGAGAGGGCATCCTCCAAGCAGTTTAATGGCTAGTAACAGCACTCAGAAGTACAGCAATCAATCACCAGTTCCACTATACATCCAAGACTCTTGTTAAACCAACTATACACATGTATTTCACTCTGAAACTAGACCATTTAAACCCCATTTTACACATGAACTACTATATTCAGCTTTTCAAATTATGTCCTCTGTTAAAAAGGTTCATTTACCCTTAATGTAGCCTTTTTCACGGACAGCTTGTAATGTAGGGCGCCGTGTAAGAAACTTCTTGAGCTTCGTTTTGGTCTTTTTCTGATCTGTGGAATCTATATTGCTGGGTGCTTTCACTGCTGAAAAGAGAAACACATTTAGCATTACTACCCATGGAACTAACACTGCATTTATCAGCCAAGGAACCGACATTAAAAGAAAAAAACAATTACTCTCCAAAACACACAAAAAAACCTATTCAAACTTGCAATGCAACCCTAATTTTTTCCTTACCTTTTTGGAATTCCTTGTAAATGGCATCCATTTTTTGAACTACCAAGAGACAATCCTGTCACTAAAAACCAACCAGCTGGTTGCAAAACCAACTAAATACCATTTTACCTATGGAATTGATGCAGAAATTTTTAAATGTAGCTATGTTTCAAAACCAGTCCTGCCTCTCATTAGGTTAACTATTTTGAAAGAAATAAATACTTCCTTGAAAATTACATATAGGGCCTGGAAAGAAAAGACAAAAAACAGTCTGCCTGATTAATATATTTCTGAGCACAGGAAGTTCACTTCTGCATCTAAAAGACATTTAGCTCCAAAATTCTGAAGGTGTAATTAAAAATGTTTCATTTCGCTAAACAGCCAGTATATCAGTAGCAACTTAGCAAAATTGGCATTCAAGTTAATGGTGTAACTATTTACAGATGCTGTGCCACAGACAAAAAACAAGTAAACCAATTCCAATCAGTAAAATGACAAAAGAATTCTTATTCAAAACTATTTATAAAAGTCAGATACTATTTCTGTGCATTTGACAACACCTTGAAAATAATTCATTTCATAACTGTTTATTTTCCCCTGTTCTTAATGGGTCATACAGTAGGAGCAAAAGACATTTCACACTTTTTTCCTTCTTCTTCCTTTTTTAAAGCATGATTAATAAAACATGGAAGAAAATTTACCAAGTGGCATCAAGGTGTAGAATGAACTATATTAAGCCTGTTTCCAAACTTCAATAGGTTCATTTTTAGCTGTCCTTTTGAATTCTTCCCTGTTTACACATAATACTGAAGATGCAGAAAATGAAAATTGACATTGCCAGAATAAATTAATGGAAAATTTTCAACTCACAACGAAGTTTCTTAGAGTCTTTATTCTCTTTCTCTTTCTCTTTGTCCTGTTTTTCCACTCCAGGGGAATCTGGTACCTCATCGTCTAATGCTTCATCAGACTCTACCACCTGTTGGATTTAAGGTGATACACAGTGATCAGTTAGCTAACTTACAGAATATAGCATTAACGCACACATTTCCTGCAGACTGTTCTACAATACATAATTATTTCCCCTATAACGACATTCATTTGGTTATTTCCTGAACTCTAAACATCTTCAGA
Source organism: Origma solitaria (assembly GCA_013397895.1). Lineage (NCBI taxonomy): Eukaryota > Metazoa > Chordata > Aves > Passeriformes > Acanthizidae > Origma > Origma solitaria. Next base: position 1,645,958 of record VZRL01004803.1, read on the forward strand.
CAACACCATTCTCACTGGCAGAGTGAGTAACTTTGAGAAACACTATTTAGTCATAAGACTCAATGAAGAAAATGCTGCTGGACACTGAACAAAGCTAAACCAGCCTTGCCTGATAACAATTCATGACATCAGCAAATAAACAACAGAAATTATTTTTGGTTGGGCTCATTTTCCAAATCCAACAGACAAACATCAGCTGTTTAATGATCTGCCACAGAAATGCCTGACTGATAGAGGCAAAAAAACACTTCTAGAGCATTTACCCAATTGGTTATCTGAAAAATTAAAATTTTCTTAATAGAAAACAGAACTATCAATTGGAAAACCTCACTACTGTCAATACATACACTGAATTCACTCTGAAAAAGTGTACCAGTGCCTAAAATTCTTGCCCTCTGTTCCTGCTTTCTCAGCATATTCTCATTAAACACTGTAAAGTGAAAACATAGATCATGTTGAAGTGTGGAGGCAGAAACCAGAGCCTGCAGATCTCACCTGCAGCCTCATACCCACGCTACGTGCGTGACTGCAGACACACCAGGAAATGGGAAAAGAATCTTCCTCCATTTCAGTACAACATATTCTCTTCCGAAACTGTGTATTTCTTACTTCACTTCAACTGAAGTGAACTGGACTGCTAAGGAGTTGCCAAAATCTGACTGCAGAGTGCCTTCTGTTACAAGGAAGGGCAGAGCAAAAACGAGGCAGAGCTGTGCACTCCAGGGCACTGAGTGAGCAGCAGCATGACTTCATGGACTAAGCTGCACTTTAACCTCTAGGGCAGTGTTAGCTTTAAACACCTTCACTCCTGCTCCTTTTCAAAAGCTTTGGATAGCCTTTTTACACACCAAAGATCAACACATTCAACTGCCCAATTCATGACCCTGTTAAGAATCCTCTGCCAATCTTCAAGAGGCCTCAAAGCTTCCTAGGATTGGCACATTTTAAAACTATTAACTGCTTTGGAAAAAAAATCACCTGGGATCTAGTTTGTACTATGCAAAAAGTCTAATGTAATAACTTGAAAATTTCTGTATTTTAAAAATAGCAGCCACATCCTTTGCAGTTAGTTGTTCCTCTTGTACAGGATATTGCCACACCAGCAGCCTGAGGGAGCAAAGAGAAGAGAATCTCATCTGCCCCTTCTTTTGAGGAAGATCTTGTCACACTAGAACTAGAACCTTGGTCATGGGAAAGAGATTCACAGCTACTATTACCAAAAACTTTCCAAAACTAAAAGTTGGCTTGAGATCTGATGGATTTTGGTGCCCAAAGCTTCAGCGCTTCAAATTATCAGGTAGTCTAATGCACTTTCTTGACTTTTGCCTTGTAATCTTGGCTACCAGCTCCCAGCAGTAATAATACATCACCCTTTCCTCCAGGGTGCTGATAAACCCTCCTTATTCCACCATTCTTCAACCTAACATGCAACACCTCGCCCACATCTCAGCATATCTCAGCCTTTCCATCTTCGCTCATTTTTAAGCAGGGCAGACAGGAGAAGGGTGGCACTGAGTGACTGGGTGACGCTGCCTTCCCTGGTTATTAAGGGCCATGACATATCCACACCAGGAGAGAGCAGAAGATTAGGAACCTAAACTGTGAGCACTCAGAATGAAACGGAGCCATTCATATTAGCCTGCTGTGTTTTGGTGGAAAACACTCCTATGTGAAAAACACTATCAGAGCTAAGAGAAATGAAAGCCACTGACTGGCACTGAAAGCAACAAAAATGGAGCTTATGGACAGCAGCCAAGCCTAGAACTATTAAAAAGTAAGAATACACGAAGTAAACTTGATGTGAGCGCAGTATTTTCTCCAAGATCTTCTCCAACTTCTGAATTAAAAAAATGGTTAATCTTGTTTGGCAATATCAACAGCAAATGCTTGAGCAATTTCTGATAATTAAATACTTGGCATTATGCTATCAGGTAAGAAGAGATAGGTATTTTGCCAGGGCTTTTAATTTGCACTTCAGTGCAGCCATAGTAAGTGAAGAGCAGTATCAAATGTTAACAAATTGATGTCATGAAGTCGTCCCTTGGCCATCCTCCCCCTTTCATTACCTATCAGAACCTTTCAAGTCACTGAGACAGAACAAGTATTTGGCCACAGAATTAAGTTCATTTCTGAGACGGAGGTCAGCCCACACCTTCTGGATCTTAATCCAGTGGACCATCTTTCTTCCCTTGCCACTATTAATTATATTTCACTCCCCACCACCTGGAACTGCCATAGCCTCAAACTCCTGCTTGTTCTCAAGAAAATCAGTAAATGAAGATGCATATTAGAAGGTGTTATATCAATTTGTTTACTAAATAATAATACTGTGAAAATAGAACCTTCATGATTTAAACACATACCTGATTATTGATGGTGTAATTAAGAACTTTATACCATTCATTAATAAAGCTGTCATTATCTGATTGAATTAAGAGCTCAGTTCCTTGGCGGGTTTTTAGCTTTAAAGAAAAAAAAAACAGATATCATCAGAATTGACAAACACTATAGTTCAAAAGTAAAATTACCTAAATCAAATTAAACTTCTCACTGGCAAAACTGTTAGCTAATACACAGCCACTCAAGAACATTTACCAGTGAAACCAGCCATTAACAGTCTGCTTAAAATTTAAAAGCGTATGCCATACAGACATACTAAAAATGGAGATTTCTTGCAGGTACTAAGATAACATCTACATTTATGCAGGTAGACGTGGATAAAACTCAGTTTTATGAGTTTTTGATTTTAAGTTTAAAGAAAATTTCTTACACCAGTAATTGAAGTGCATACAATTCTGCATTTAAATAAAATTATTTACCTCAATAACATTCTTTTTGCTGGATTTTTCCTTCGAGGCCCAGTCAATCAATGCCCCTTTGAGATCCACTGTAAATTCTGGCTTAGACTGATTAACACCAAACTTCTGGAAACAAATAGGAACAATGATGATAAAATTAAACTCAAAGAAATTCCTTATGGTCTTGCAATCCTTTAAATATAACATGTATTATTTACAGTCTATACAACTTAAGCTAAATACAGTACTTTGCCACAAATCAACAGGAATGACACCAGGAAAACAAAAATCCTTCCATGGAACGACCTTAAAGCATGTCTCTTACAAGCTGCTCAGCTTAAAGCCCTCAAAATTCTGCAAATTTAAATGGCAATCAGATCCCAGAAGAGCTTATTTTCCCTATCACAAATGGCAGAAGTCCATACAGCACTTGATTGCAGCTTGATTTTAGTCAAGATAGTCCCAAGCCTTAAACAAACCCAGCTAGTAAGTAACTGAACAAAAAACCCCCAAACATTCTGCCACTTAATCAGTGGTTGTATATAAAACCAAAAATCAATCCAGAAGGAGTCGTTTGCCAGACGAATCACATCCCTCCACACTGAAAGAACACTCTCAGCTTGTACATTTATCTATGTATTTTTATCTATTTATTATCTTCTAAAAACATTTACCCTCCAATGCTTTTATATTTTTCTGTAGCACTTCTATTGCAATACTGGAGCACGTCCTACCAAGTAAACAGAACTCACTGTCTATCTCCTAAAAAAACCCCCGGAAATAAACAAAATGATGAACTAAAAAAACCCCCTAATATTTAACCCACAAGTAACCCTTCAAACAATTTGGAGGAAAACATCAGGGAGCTGTTTTTACCTCCGATTTTCACATTTATACTAGGTATAAAATGAATGTTTTAAAATAAAGTACTTTTACTATGATTTCAGCACACACCACGGAGCTTTGAAATGTAATTCCTCAAGGAAAACCAATTCAGTGGCCCATACAAACAAAAAGCTCTGTGAGTGACGTGAGTAAAATATGGAACGGGGAAAGCTGTAAGTCACTCAGTTATAGCACAGAAATCTCATGCTGGAGTTCCAGGGAAAGCTTATAGCATCTGCTCCCTCAGAAAGGCTCTTTTCTTATTTCTTTACGAAGTCTTTGATGTGCAAACGCTGTTCCTGTGACAGCTCTGGGGGACCTAAGCCCCAGGACAAGCTCCTTGCTGCAAACACAAGCTTCCAGCCTGTACAAGAACAGACATATCCAAGGGGAGAAAAAATGGTTCAGAAAACAGGACTAATCTGCTGCTTCTGATTAAACTCCCAGCATGGATGTTAATTAATGCTAATTGTGTTTCAGAAAGGCTGTTTACCACTGGAAAATCTCCACACATAGAGTCCTAAGGGCAATGAAGTGTTGAATGGAAAGTAGCATCTCAACTTCTTTATTTTACCAGTGAAATATCAGAATAGGGCTGTATTTCTAATTTACCCTATGCCAATTAGCACTTAGGAAAAAAAATCCCCACCACCTTCTCCTTTCTAACTTAATACTTAGATACCTCATCCAAGAACATTTCTTATTAATTATAGCAGAGCTTTTGAGAGAGGCCCAGCTCAGCAGCAGAGTCCACAGGAACAATCTCTGGGCCATTGTGGCTCTTGCAGCAGCTGCCTGTTTAAGGGAAAGTCATGTAACTGCTGCACACATCCAAAGTGTCCCGGGCATGTACTTCCTGGCAGTCTAGATCAATCCTGCTGCGTGTTGGAAAAAAAATGAAATCAATTTATAGAGTTTGGCACTGGAGAGAACAGGAAACTAGTGCCAAAGTCCTCTACAGGATTGGGGGCGGGCTGGTGATTAGTTAAAACCATGGCCCAGATGATGCTGAGAAGCACAGGAGAGGACTTGCTACAGGTGACAGCAACACACAAGAAGAAAAAAATGTTAACTGTCAGAGCTGCTTTGGCCAAAAGCAAAGTCCCCCAATACATGAGCTTGCTGAACTCCACACCTGACACATCACAGCACTAGCTCCTGCACCCTTACACTCTACTCATCTTTTTGGCCTGGCCCCACTTCAGCATTTCAGAGAAGCACAGAAGAAAGCAAAAACTAAAGCTAAAAGAGGGGAAAAAAATAAGTCTTTCACCACTCCTTCACTCAAATGGTGGCCAAACTGCTGTGTGAGATCCAAGGATGGGGAAACCCAAGCACATAATCCATGTTCCCTACAAAGCTCTTCTTATATACCAACACATTACATACTCATCATAACTTTTTTATTCAAGGACGTTTCAAGTTGACCATGCAGACTCTCCTTCGAGCTTTCCTGTCAAGGTTCTTTCCTGCTCCTAGGTCTATAAAAATGAGAGATGCCAGCAGCCATTTCCCTCCTTCAAGCTTTGAGGAGCAAGTGCTGCACAGGGCTGCTCAGACACCCTGCACACAAAGGTTAGCTGAAGGCAATCGAGCCCTCCTGAAGCCAGTCGGTTCTGCTGACAGAAGTAAAAACAAAGCCTTTCCTTTTGCATGTGCTGCCACACAGACATTAAGTCAAAACAAAGTGTGCCACCTCGTCAGCACTGGTCAGGAGAAATTCAGCTCTTACTGAGCAGACACCTTACTCCTTTCTGGATTTCTCTTTTGAGCTGTCTGGGAAATTTGGAAATGGCAGCAGTGTGAGACAGAAAGGGAGAGGTCTGTACGTGGTGCTGCCAGCTGTTCTGGATATGAAGATGTCCTACAGTCACTTCTGACAGCTTTTTTTTAGAAATAAAACCATAGTCATGTGCTTATGGTGGTTGTGCAGCAGAGGTAACTTTCTGGAAAGAACAGGGTGTTTTCTTTGCTTTAGATAGAGTAGATGCTGTGTAGCTTAAGGACAGTCTTGAAGATGTGTACTGACATCAACAAATACAAGGTCTTTTCAATCTTTTCAGGATTTCCTCCAAGTCGTGGAGGCTTGCACAGGGACAAACCACACAGTCAGTATTCTGACACATTCTAGCATTCTCTGGAGACAGAACTGAAGTTATTTATGGGAAGACTTTGGATGCACACATGACACCTAGCATTCTTGTAATTCTGTTTCTAAGTAGAGTTGGGTAGGATGTTTTAATTCCTCCTCATCCATACATGGACTGTGGAAAGGAAGCTGTAGGGACAGATGCACCTTTTTGGCTGGTAGGGGAGCTTCAAAACTTGCAGCTTAAAAAAGAAAAACATATTCTTTGTTGAAAAGAAAATACTGTTTATCACATCAAAATGATGGATTTTTTTAAAACCATCCTGATATGAGCATTTGCATTCCAAAAAGCTTTCACAATGAGCATCTGAGGTCCAGTATAATCAGCAGTGCAATTCTGATGAACTGTAGTCATGTACACATAACATCCTTGGCACAGTGGTATAACACAAACAAGAGTTTGCTCAGATGAATCTTGAAGAGCATTTATTTCCTTGATGTTTGGGAAATTTACAGGCTTGGTTTGCAGCCACTGTACTTGTCACTGAGGACATGTGCCTATTACAGAGTGCTGACAGATGAATGCAGCCTTAGAAGGCTAAGCAGTTGCAATTTGCTGTACTTTATAAAGCCCTGTCACTAGAATCTGACAATACCTAATACATCTCATTTACGCCGAAAGATGAAAGAAAAAAAAATTTTTTTTTAATCCAGATCTCCTTATAATAAGTAGCCTTTTACAGGTTACCATATTGTTCAAAAATTATCTGTTCCAGGCTTCCACATACAGAGCAATTAATTTAACAAACAAGAAAAAGATAGTTGCATCATCTTTAACACAAGGTTAATTTATGAATTTTTGATAGGCAGCTTTTCTGTACTTGGCATTTTCAAAATGTAACTACAGATGCTTAAATTACATATAAAGAATCCTACAAATTTATATCAGCTTTCTGTATGTGGAATATAGCTAGAACATCCTTCTGCTCTTTTCCTTTCACCTCTTCACGCATACCATTTACATTTTTGGGTATTCCAATTACAGCTAGAATTATCAAACAACATGTACACCATTGTATCAAAGGTATCATAGACACCATACAAAGATTTTTCTAAATTAGTTGTGTTAGAAAGAATTAGACATAAAATATCTGTTAAAAAACTCAGCATATCATGCTGCTTATTAGTCAAGGCACTGGTGGTTCAAATAGTAGGTAAATTTGGGATTATAATTCTGGCACCAATGAACTAGATACACTTTCTACTTCCAGTGGAACAATTACAGGATTATTGCAATAAACTTGTGTTAATTTGCACCTTGGATGCCTTTCAAAAACAGCAACCAAGATACACGAGGTGTTATGTGAAGTGTCAAAACTAATCTTGGAAAAATTCAAGTTTACTTTCAGGATTAGTGGCAAATAGCCTTACAGCGACAAGAGGCATGCAACAAGAACACATACAGTGATAGCTGAAACTTGGGCAGAGTTTACATAGGTGACAGCAGGTCGACGACTGAGAGCATTTTTCCAAGAAGAAAGCAGCGAGAGCAAGAGCTCAGGAATTGAGCCCACTTGGCAAAATGACTTGATGAGAAAAAGGAAGAAAAGTGATGAAGTCACAAAACAATGCACAAAAAAAGAAGATATGGTTATATCAATCACTAGATGAATGCTAAATATTCTTCTCATAAAATGAAGAAGAAATTTAATTCTTATATACCAAACTGTTGGATTTGTCTTCACCTTATTAAAATATGGACACACAACAAAGTTTGAGAGGTGAGGTGGAATTTTGAATACCTAAAAAAAAAATATTTTGTACAGTGACCAAGAAGAGTGTGTGCTGAATATTTAGCTACAAAGCCAGCTGTGATTATGTAGGTGTAAAACACTAAGTCCTTGAAAGAGATTCTCACTTAATATTTCCAGCTTAATTTTATTCTGTTTGTACTGTTGATACTTGTTTTGCTGACCCTCTTCTAGCGCTGGACAGTACACAAACTGATGGTGTCTCACAGAAATATTGTGACTATGGGACTTTTGCTCCACTTAAATGATCAAAAGAATTAATGCATTTTTATTTTTATGTTTATTTATTACATTTTTATTTATTTTTAAACTACTCCATCTGGATGGTATAACACCTTGCACTAGTGCCCATAAATAATGCAACTCTGCTTATTGCTTATTTTTTATGGATAATTCATTTGGGAACACATCATTTGTAACATCATACATTCACGAACAGTTTAGCATTGTGTGTTTTAATGATATCAACAGGTGAAAATCACAGTTCTTTTGATCTACAGCTGCACTTGAATTAAGAGTATTAGTAGCTTTAATTGAGATTTTGGAACTTGACTAGTTACCCAGGCAAAAGTTTTACTTTCTAAATGTGCATACTAATATCTGTAAAAGTAAAACACTGTTTGGATCCTTGGCTATAGAAGTCAACCACAGAAGTCACAGAAATCCACTTCCTACTATGCAGTGTAATTTACCTTCTCTCAAGCCTTTTGTCTTTGTTTTTCTTTCCTTTCGTTTCCTTCTACTTGACCATCTTGCCCAACTTTACCCTTTTCACTCTCTTCTACTCCAAATTTTATTTATCCATCCTCACCTATTTTTTTCCAACCATCCCTTTTACAGAAGGGGGAAAAATATATTTACAGGTCTGAAAAACCCTCAATGCTATAGAAAAGAATTGTCAATTTCAATTCACTACCCATAATGAAGCACAGCAGGAGAAAGCGAGCCAAGTAGAAAGATCAGTAAAGCACAGCAAGATAGCACAGAACTGTAAGAGGCAATTTTGCTGGAATTCACATGATAATACATGGAAATAACAAGCACTGACTCTGGACTGTCTTTAGTTATTACAGGAGATCCACACAGTTTAATATCAGACCTCCAAAAGACGCAAAGTAAGCTGTATATAAAGTGCTATTTCTATGCCTATTAATGTAGGAATGCAGCTGGATAAATATAGCAAATTTAATTATAGTGCTATTACACTAGAGGTGATTTAAAGAATTGAATAATCATCATCTTCAGTGTGATGTTTCTCTTTTGGTCTTCATCAGACAACAAAATAAGTACAATAACTTGTCATGCTCTATATGAAGAACAAAAGCAAAACATGGAATCCAGCAAGACAAAGACTAAATAATAAGACAACACTGCATTGCTCAAATAGTCCAACACAAGAAGCCAGGTGTCAGACTATTTTCTTTATTACATGTATCACATTCAAAATTACCTGGAGTTTATTAAAAAAAAAAAAAACCAAGAATGATAAAACAAACAAACAGTTTAGACAAACACATTAGTAAGGAACACAAAAGTATTTGGCTTGGAGAAAAAACTTCAAGTCTATGGGGCACCTGAATGCTATCAGTTTCTTGCTTGTCAAAGACACATACAACTGGTTTTCTTCTTATGCTACATCATAATTGTTACATTACACTATTTTTTTGCCCACTCACACACAGTTATTTTTTTCTAAATTAGGTGAATATATATATAGGTATTTAGGCCCTGCAAATAAGAGGGACAAATTTATTATGCTTTACATGACTAACACTTCAATGAGGGTGGGGGTTGTTCCTGGGCTTACCCAGCCAGTTCCACTTCCTTGGGTTTTAGTGAACAGCACTGATGACCCTTGTAACACTGCCCATGACGACATCCAATTCTTTCTGTAAATAATTGTAAACAAACATAAAATAAATTGACTCTGAAAGCAGATATTTAAACCATCGATCATTGCTGCTCAGATGACCTGTATGTTAATGTTCTTAAGCACATATACAGTCATTAGTGGCATCAGTAAGTCTTAATTGCTATCATATTTGTAGAAGGGAACATATGTTAACAATCCCAGCCTGACCATCAAAGTCTAAATCAAACAAAGCTAATTAGTAGTAGAAGCAGTTCACCAAGAGAAACACCATGCAATTATAATTTCAAAGGGGCTAATCTGGAACACTCGGCCTACTGTGTACTTAACAGATCATGCCAAAGTACTGCATAATTCTGAAATTCATTGATCTGAGACGCAAGTGTTCCATGTTTATGTAATAGGCTCATTTACATTGGCAATAAAATATTTGCTACACATCTGAAAAATTAAGAAAAAGAATGAGTTGTTTCAGTTGTCTGACTATTTGATTTTATGCCAGCAGACCCATCCTCCTGAGGTTACAAAAAAAAGAAAATCTTGACAAGCCCTAAATATCTATTCCCATTGCCCAACAAGAATTATTACTTAACAGCTTTCAAAGTGACAGGATGGCCACACTGCATCTTTCTGTTCAGCAGTGCAACAATCCAGATCAATGATTCCAGCAGATGCAACGTAAACGATGACAGCACACTGTGCCAGCAGCAGCTGACACAAGCCACTGTCCACCCAGTCCTGCCCAATTCTTACAAGCAGCTCTGGGGAACCAAACTGGAGGTCAGATGTGCTGCTCAGCTGCACTGGACTAGGTCAGGGTGGCTCTACAGTAACAGCTGGGTGTGGGCTATTTAATCCTCAGGGCAAGCATGCTTCCTGTATCACAAGTCTGGGAAACACTGGACTAGATATAACACACTAAGAGATCTAAAAGTTTAAAATAAAAATGAAACCAAAAAGGCAAAAAAGGCAAGAAGCAAATCTAAATTAAATCTGAGGATGAGCCACACTTCTGCAGTATTTGCAAAACACCAGAAATGTGGTTACCCAGCATCACTTGATTACACATTATGATTTATAGTGCAAATTGCTGTCTGGGAGGCAGAGAAAGAAGTTAGAAATGAGGTCACTTGTCACCTTCAGGAGACTGCAGTTGGGCAATACACTGCACCAAGCCCTTCACAAGCACAGTGCAGGAAGAACTAGGGAGCATGGTTGTACAGTCCTTGGAAGTTGAAGGATAGCAAGTGAAAGTCTGAAAGCTCCTCTTACACTGATTTTATCCAAGGAACAGGACAGGCTCTAACCTATACAGATTTGCGCTTAATCAATCAATCCCATTTTATAAAGCTGTCTTTCATCAATACACCTTCATGAAATCTCTGCCCTGTGTGAAATTCTGATACATGAGCCTCAGACACTGTGCAGTACTCTTGAGCTCACTTGGAGAAACACATGGGATAAGGCTAATGCTGTGTCACACAGGAAAATCTCTACCGCAAATTCACACTAAGAGTAAGAAGTTGCAAACCCCAGTAAGTTATCCTAATATAAAAGATCTTTCATAAAGCCTAAGCACTTATACAAGTCCAAGACTTACCGAACTTTCTTCCCATTTTCTGTAATTTTTGTCACATTTAATAACCCATACTTTTCTTGACCCTGTAAGATAAGAGTAAGACATAAGAAATATAAAAGAAAATCTGCTTCTATTAACATCACATCGCAGAATTCAATCCCCCAAATAATCCATTTCTGGCAGTGAGCCATCTTTGCTGATATAACTTCAAGAAACTGTTTTTAAGCATATTTAAATATTCAGAGATCAGCAAAATCAAAATTCCTCTGGGAAAGTACTTATTACCATTCAGAGGGTAAAAAGCTTTCCTTCATCAAGACCAAGGTTCTTTGGACAAGCCAAACTAAATAATTTGTGATAATAGACAGTGAAAATTATGAATGGAAATAAAAATTTATTTGTATAATAGCACAGTAGTCCTTTACTAAAAAAGGAGGTGGCTGACAAAAAAACAGCCTAAATTCTGTGACAAATTCTTCCAAGTAATTTTAACATAATTTCACATTTTAAATAAAACACTGTTGAAGTGCCTAAAGATATTAACGTATTCAGGCTAAAAACAGAAGACTGAGGCATTTCTTTGATGTCCTCTTTTTTTCCTATCCCCAAGGAAAATAGTAGAATTTTAAACTACTTAGTTAAGTCTTGTTGATGAAAACCGTCTATATTAGTTTGCCTACAAAAAAATTTGAAGACCAGTCAGTGATTGGTGGAAAAAGGACACTGCTGAAAAAGAAGGCTGTTTGCAAGTTTCAAATATTTGGAGTGAATATTTCTAGTCTCTCTGTAAAAATAATAAAATAAAGGAATGTTCAAAAAAGCATTCTAGATAAAAAGATTCAGTTAAACCATCATCTTAAGATGAGGTATCAAATTCTACCATTTTCTCCTGACATCCCAGCCTTGTCCTACCAGTCAGTGGTGCTAAAAGAACACTAAATTATTTTTTTATCAATTCCTTTTCAGTAACAGCTTCTAACAGTTCCTAATTTATGAAATAAGCTATTAGTTGAAACAATCAACTAGGGAACGGATCCAAATTAGTTTTATCATTAAAAAAATGACCTACATTCTAGTTCCAATGAAAATAGAAGATAAATCCTCTTCAGCATTTTCCTCTAAATCTCAAATTTAAGTGGACCATAACTGCACAATACAACTTCAAAGAAAATTTTTTTGCTGGAATACTGTGACAATACTCTTAACCAGAGACATAGATCTGTTTTTCATGGACCTTAATAATTTAACCTACACATTTCAAGAATAGCGCATAAAATACAGAACAGACCCATTATCAAAGACAAAGCTGTGTAGCTGGTGGATCAGATGTTATTTCAGTCCAGTGGTAACCGATACTCTTACTCAGTCTAATATCTTCACTGGGCTGGAATGCTTTCCCAAGCGAGTGACAGATGCATTATTTTCCAAAACTGGTACTTTCCATAAAAGAAGTGAGTACCTTCCCTCATCCACTCTCCAAAAAGCCAAACGAATGAATTATCCTATTTTTAGACTACTTTATTTCTGATCCATGCAGACCATGTACCAACAGTCCTATGCACTGCACCCTTCTAACAAACCTTTGGGTGTAACAAGCAGAACAGCCTGTCTGAACCAACTTCCACAGTGATGGGCAACCTGTGCTCACTTCCCAAAATAAATCATGGTTTTAATCAATTACTCACAATGGAACCAGTGGGGATGCTCCAGAGAATTATTCAAAGTATCATACTGCCCTACTTAGCAACAACACTAGGGGGTACTAACGGGAAAATTAATGGAATCAGGAAAAAGAAGAGGAAAGCAGGTTAAGGATCAAAATTCTTAAAAATTTGCCAGCTTTCTTTGGAATATTTAAATCCCAGGAGATAGCTAAAGAAAATACAGATTTTTTTTTCTATTATCTAAATCAAGAGTGAGCTCTTCTGCAAAGTACAATTTCAAGAATTTGAGATCTGAGCCATATTTAAAGAAATTAGATCACATGCGGCAAAAATCGTTTTTGCATAAGGCTATCAGCTATGCTGGCTTAATAAACAATGTTTATTTTATTGTGAAAAACTGTTTGAAGTGTTGCAAGAATGGATTATCACAAATAAGCCAGAGAACTATTCCCCTGCATGCAGAGTAAGAAAGAAACAGGGGAAGTTGTGCCTGAGATGACTACCAAAGGGCTGGTAAAACTGACCAAGTTATTTATTTCATGCTACTGTAGTGTAGTTCCAAAATTTTAAAAAAAAAAAAAAAAAAAAAAAAAGTTTTTTATCCCTTTCCCACTGTTTAAAAAGGAATGATCAGATTTAAAGTATAAACTGAAATTTTAAAAGCCATTTAGCAGGCTTATGTTCTTCTCCGTGGTTATTCTACTAAATCAAAAGGACATAGTTTATTTATGCCAGGTCTTCTCTGTCTCTTTAAGACTGAAACACAAGACAAAATTAGAGATATCGAATACCACAGATTATTAGTGATTACTAACAGCAAGGGATTCTGTGAAGAGGGAGAATTTGTTTCTGTTTTTACATTTCATGATGCTACATGAGAAGATGTGACTGTTGGAGGAAGCAAACTGATTTCCACATAATTTGGCACAAATTGGCCACAGTGAATTTCTAACTTAATCTACTATCACTAAGTTACATTTAAACCAGAGACAATTCACATTTTTTTCCTGAAAGCAGAGTTGGAAGTAATGCATTCCTTTTAAAATGCAAAGCCTTCAAATAGCTTTATCCCATTATTTTTCCCAACAACAGGAAGGCTTACCCTCAATTCTCTAATCATGAATAGCCCAGTTTCTACAACATCTACTTATCTATTTAAACATTTTGCATACTGACTGTGGCTTGATGCTTTGGTGAAGAAGGAGATGACTCATTTTCAGGAAAACTGGCCTTAGAAGCAGTTGATGATTCCTATAAAATTCAAATAGTCAACATCAGTTATTATCTTTCTTACAATTTTTAAATTTTTTTTTTAATCTAAAGATACTTTCTCTTTTTACACACTCACACATTAGAAAAGTACTTCTTCTGAACATTCATAATATTCTCAGACAGAGACATTCTAAACTTGCTTACTGAACAGTGTTCTTACAAGATTTACAGAAAACACTCAAACCGGGTTAATCAGTGCATAACCACTTGAAAAAGAGATATTAATACATGCTGTATCAGCTTCAAGCAAAGCCTTCATCCTTACGAAGGGGCAGATTTTTTGTATGACATTGATATCAAATTATGAAGTATATTTACAATAACAGCTTATTACAAGATACCATATAATAAATAGATTCTAAGATTTTAAAGAACACAATATGTTTCCGTATGGTTGGTAAATACAATATCAGCATTAAAAAAGTTAGATATGTAGAAAAAAATACCAACTCTATTAATTTTTGTGAGTAATGATCATTAATTTCCTTATAATCAAACACAGAAAACCTCTAGAGATTTGGGGCTTTGTTTTGAACTGTTAACTACAGACGAAAATAAAATATTAAACCTCTGAAAACTAGAAAAATTGCCCATCTGGAGCAAAAAAAAAAAAGCATGTGCATTTCCTCTGAAGTAATGATTGCTTTGCACAAACACATTGCCTGAAAATCTGGTAAAGAATTTCACATGAAAGAAAAACATCACTTGTTCTCTGTTACTGTTAACACATTTCTCCCCCTCTCTTTTTAATTCCCTTGATAGCTCTCCCAAACCCAGTTTGCTTTTGCAGCATTACATGGTGCTCTGCACACTTGTGCTTTAAAATTCACTTGCAAATCTACCTACAGAAGTGGTCCCCTAGTTCTTTTAGTAGCATAATAACAGAGAACTTCAGCACTGCTAAATAGAACAGCCTAAATGTTCCATATTTTCAGATGTCTGCAAAGAAAAAAAAGGGTTCAAATTAAGAAAATCAACTGTCCCTTCCAGGAAGGTATTTTTTCCTGTGCTAACCAAATTTTTTAGCTGATGGCTATATCCAGATATGTGCCACAGCCAATAAACTGTTAACAAATATGTTTGGTATCATCAAGTTCTCATGAGCCATGGCAACCCATACTTTCACACTGACACATTTCAAGTACTCTTTTCACTGGCCTGTTTTCATACAATTGAGTTGCGTTGTTTTTCCAAGAAAAAACAAATAAAGAAAATAAAAGAAAATAGTTTCCCTAGGAGACAGCTAAAAAGAAAGCTTAGGGTTTATGTGCCCATCCCGGCAAATATCAGTTATTTTCCTTCTTATTTCATTCTGAATTTAAGATAGCTTTCATACAGGACGCAAGTCTGGAACAAGAAATCCAGTATTTGTGGTAATGAACCATTCCCTTTCCACATACTAATTTAAAGGAGAATGTATTAACAGTGTACCTGCTATTGGTAATAAAACAGCTGCATTAATGCACTAAAAAATATCTGTCTTTCCACAAAACATTAGTTTATTGCTCCACTACACATTTTTAATTTTCTCAAAGCATTAATGTTGTGCCTCATATATTCTCCTTACCAATAAAAAATACATGCTGCCTATATGCTTTAAGCTGTTAAAGGAACTTTAGGCTGCTGACTTAAAACTTCACAAATGCAGTTCAAGGAGAGTTTCTTTCGGTTATTACACATAACATTTGTGCACTTTCATGTTTGCTTCACTAGGTTTAAGTTCTTGATATGTGAACACTGAGCCTCGAAGAAATGTAAACAGCTCCAGTTATTCGATATTTTACAAAAGCTTCTTCATTCAGTGCAGCACTACATAAAGTTCTTTCTGAAACAGCAGCAAATCTTACGCCAAAAAATAAAAAGTGAAGCCTTCCTTTAAAAGTGAAGCCAAATACAGAAGGATGTGTGTGGTGGAGGAAGAGGAGGAGGAGGGAGGGGAAAGGAGCAGCAGCAGGATCTGAGAATCGCTCGGGCTGAATTAATGCCGAGAGGTGCAAAGTCTCCAGCCAAGCACGGCCCACTGCCTCCTCAACTCCACTCATGACATATCCTAAACTGACAACTCAAAAGCTCAAGATCAAATCCAATAAATCCTGTTCTGAAGAGCTAAGTCAACTCATGGAAAGCGAGTCCATTAAAATGGAAACAACAGGTCGAGCAAGTAATGTTCTGGGTAGCAGATCCACTGTCATTACAACTACTATGTTTTGCCTGTTTAAGTTTGGTTTTGACATTTGCAATTACACAAGGCCACTCACAGGCTTTTCCTTAAACTTCCAGATCTGCATTAATTTCATTTTTTTCTAGGAATTTTAGGAAAAGGGAGTTTACAATAACATTTCCTGGCATGTCATGCTGAGCAGTCTGTGTTAAGAATTCAGCATTACCAAGTATTCAATTTTCCATGAATCTTGGGATGGACTGAAGCAAAGTCACAGAAATCAGCATGTCCCCACCCTACACCACCCGTTTCAGTTCCTCCCAGCTCAGCTCCCATCAAATCTCCCCACCCACAGGCAGAATGGCCCAGCACAGGCAGAAATGGCTACAAAAGAGGTAAAAGCAGAGGGAGAGCAAGGGAGAAGCCCTGTCTCCTTGCTGGCCTAAACAGCATCTGTTACTGCACAGCCTGAAAAGACTATCAAGAACATGACCTAAAAATGAGCAGAAAACAGCTTTTGTTGTTACTAACTCACAGCATTTTTCAGACTAAACACCAGCTCAGCTCTGGAGAGGATCAAAGCCAAGTGTTTCAGCACTTCCAGTACTGTCCTCTGCCCTTCAATAACAATATTACGACCCTACTGCAACCATGTACACCTTCTCCCTGGAACGAACACTAGTTAGAATACTTCAAGGACAAGAACAAAGCTACTATTCACAAAGTAACAGTAGTGAAATTATCAAACAGCCCTGGCTTTTGCTGCATGTTATACACAATGACACAAGAGACCATAAGAAAAATGAAATATCAGAAATTCAGGCATAGTCATTTCTGGTACATTAAATATATCACATACCAGAAACAAGTGGCATTTCAGCATGCTGTTTAACTTGCTCCTACCTTGTCGTTGGTGTCCAGCACAATTGTGCTGTGCCTCCATTTTGTTAAAACTATTGGTTCCTGTAGCCTCCTGTCCAGACTCCTACTCTTTATTATATCTCTCTGCTGCTGTGGTGAAGCATTATACTAAAGAAAAGAAAAGAAAAGTAACATTGTAAGTAGTGTGTCTGGATAATACAATTGGCAGAGAGATATTTGGTTTCTTCTGCAACAGATATTGCTGATTTTGCAACCAAAGAGGGTACTGAGAGCCACCAAGGAATTACAGTGAATACAAGATTTAAACATCCACTCTTCATAGTGCACTGACAGTACTGTAGCGCCTGTCCAGCTCTTGTGTAAGAAAAAGAAAACCCTATTATCCTGCAGTCAGACATTTAGATTGTTACAATTGCCTCGGAATGACCCTCTTTGACTCAAAGATTTGGGATGCCTAGGAGACGAGACACAAGAGTGAGGACTTGCTTTTTCAGAATAAACACATCAAATTGCTTATAAAATAATTTGTTCATGTGGAATGTACACTCCATGTATGAATGTACACATTGCATAAACATGGAAGATAAATATTTAGCAGGAAATAATTTTACAGCCCTGTTACAGCAGGGCTGTAACAACGAAGGAGACACCATATTTATCATAACGTATGTTTTCTAGTAACTCAAGAGCATGCAAAGTCCCTGAGAAAACATGAGGGTCATGGGAAGGACACAGCATTTAACTAGATTTCAGAATTGCAGCATAATTGTCATTAATAGTGTTGCCATTTTACATCATCACAATGAATATATTATAAAAAATTCTAAAAATATTTCAAACAAGGTTTAATACTGAAAACACAAACAAGAAAAGACAACATCAGTATATGGGGTTTTTAAGTAAATTATAAAAATCTCATTCTTTCTAGTCAGTATCAAAATACTAAAATCTGCACATAGAAAGAAACTTTAGGCAGCATTTGTGGAGTCATGTAAAGCAGTAGAATCCACCAGGTAAGAAGTAACAAAGGAAAGTCAAGTGCCCCCTTTACTTGAGAAGGCTAAAGCAATAATCTTTGCCAGGACACTGAGTTCTGCAGCCTTTCTGCTGATTCCTGTTGAAAGCTCAGAGCCTCAGGTGTTTAAAGACAGAAAGAATAACCTATACCTGAACATACCACCAAAGCATGGCAAGGTTTAACCTAAGCAACATAAACACTAAATCTAACCAAATTTGCATAATACAGTTATATTTATTGCCCAAATAAAGAACAAGCATTGCTCCTGCTATGGCACTCATGATGCTTGAGCTAGCTTTGTATTTTACTATGAACAGAGTTAATCCTCCAATAAGCCAACAAATACTTAAAATCTAAATAACTTTAGCCTAAAACTCTCCCAAGTGAATGGACATTGCAGTACTGAGAATAAAATTCAGTAATTCATGTACAGACAGAAATGTATCAGCTGTCTGTGCAGAAAGTCACTTCTGAGCCTGCGCTGCCTTTGTACTGTGTTCAGCACATTTGCACTCACATGACAATTGCTTCCTCACAATGCTGAGGTTTAAGCTGCTCTCAGTTTGCCTCCTTGTTAAATCAAAATCTGAGCCATGATCCATGCTGAAAGGACGCTAGTACTAGCTTACTTTCTTTTTATGGCAATACCCACTCTGCCAGGGCTCCTACAACCTAAACCAAGCAGCAACCTGAGCAACATGCAGCAAAATTGTCTGCCAGTATTAAAACTAAAATTCAAACAATCTTCAGTGAAACTGTTTCTAAATCACAAAGGCTGCAACAAACAGCACTCCTGGCAGCAGCCCTAACCCATTTAAGTACGTAATTCAAACGTATTTCTTGTTACGAAACAAAACTGTTTATTTCAGACAGAGGTTTACACAGTACTGACACTGGTATACATTATTTATGGAAATCTTCCATGCACTTTCCATATCAGTGACTCAAGGAATTGAATAAACAAATATGTATTTTGAAGTAATTTATCTTGAATTTAAGTACATTTTAAAAGTTAGGCTGTGGGCACAGGTGATCTATATTTAAAAGGTGCCTTTGATACTATCACAAGCCACCAGGTGTTAACTTGTGTAACAGACAGCCCCATCTTGAAGGAGAAAGGAACTATAACATGAAATTCAAGTTTTACTAAACATATTTAACAAGAAAGCAAAGCAATAGTATATGGAGCTCACCAACAAAGCACTGCTAACAACTTAGGAACACTGAGGTCTATGCATCTTAGCAGCTTAAATAATCTGAGTTGGTGACATAGTGTTAGTAAACTGACAGTTCTTTAAAGGGAACATTTGATATTTTTGCCCCATTTTCTCACAATAGAGATATCAAGTAAACTTTTTTCTCAGATGTCTATGAGGTTTTTTGTTTGTTTTATTTATTATAAATAGTAAAACAGTGCAGGAGGGGGGTGGTGATGTGGAAATAAAAGGTTTGTGTGTTTCTGGGCTCAAGACAAGCCCACACGTTTTAAATAAATGAATTGGTCTGTGATCTCCAAGGAGAATCAGAGGGAGATACAGGCACCACAGACTGTGCATTGTCCAGCAGAACTCACCATCCTCTAGACCAGGCAGAGTCCTCTGGCTAGGGAGAGGTGGCCAGAGCTGAAAGCCTTGCCTGGTTGGATGAGACTGCCCTGCGACTCTTTGCTCTGCTCCCACCCAATCCTAGTTCAAAAAGCCTTGCAGAACAGCTTCAGGTCTGGTTCCCTTTCTGACACTACAGGACTCCCACCTGTTCTCTCTCCTCCTGCATTTGCAGTACATCTTACCAGTGTTTACCAGAAACTAGGCTGGGCTTGCTGTCTCTCACACTAAATCTTGTTTTTCCATAACCATAAGCAGGCTTTCTATGCCTAAGACTTGGTGTAATTTTGATGGCAGAGATCAGGCAAGGACTGTCCACTGCAACAAAACTGACCCATTCAAGAGTGCACATTGCCTGGTGGGACAACCCCTGCTACACCATGTGCCTTAATAGCATCTTCTCAGGGTGCAATGTTGTTTTCCTAACTCTAAAGCTTTTTAAAATGTAGCACACAACTCCAAATTTACACACTGCTGCTCCTTGAAAATCCTCCACAAACTCAAATTTGTCCCTTTACATTGACACCTCCGGCACATCACCTCAGCTTGCTCCCCATTTCACTGGGAGCATCTCCTGTCACACAGGGAGCACATGAGCAAATTGTTCATTCTCTGCCTGCACACACCAAGCAAAACAGGGATTTTTTTGTAACAGCTCTTGCTGTAGGTTAAGGACACCAGCGGTGTAAATTTAGGTCACACAGTATTCTTTTCCTTGCTAAATTTGTTCAATAGCTTCTCCAGCTACTTAAAGGCTTTCTTTGCCTTGGTATAAAATTTTCTAACCTTCTCAACTGAATGATTTCTATTTAATTTTAAGCTGGTACATGGCATGGCTCAAGGCTCTGTCCTAGCCTAATTGTGGCTGAAACAAATGTAACACCTCCGAGTTATTTGTAGCAGTTGTCCCCATTCTTACAGAGATGACACAGATCTGTCAGCTTTAACAAACAGAAAAAAGATTATTCTTGGTTTGTGTTTGCAACATCTAAGCCAGATGAAAGGAACTGGGTGGGCTAAAAAGACTGGGAAGCAACCAATACTTAAAGTTGGTAAAGACCTCAAGTGAAGCCTTTTCCTCTACCTTACTTCAATCAAAGATCAAACAGCAGCATTTAAAAACATTGTGCTATCCTTTAAGCACCTCATATATGTTATTTGCAGTTGTCCCAATAGACTGTCTGAAATAGAAGAATCTTCTTTTTTAAAAAATTAAAGTTGCCTCAGAACAAAACGACTTTCTAGTGCTCCTACTGTCCTTGGCTTTGAATAAACTTTTCTGGTGTTGTGACAGACAAAATACCTATGTTACAGCTTTTGCTTTTCTTATCAACTAAATCAGTAACACTTTTTTCTTAAACCTCTATACATAAATAAATATGGATTATTTTTGTCCTTTTAAGGACTCCATTCCCTTCCTTTCTCTAGGGAAACAAGATTCCTCATTCTCTGCCATAGAATGTCAGGGTGGCAGCAGTGGGAGGCATCAGCCACACTGAAGGAATAGAACCCAGGCAGCATGAGGAGACCATTGGGACAAGCAGCTCTAGCTCAAATGTACCAGTGACTGAAAGATAGCTCTGGATAACCTACTTTGTTCACTTTGCTCTCTTGGACATTCACTGCTTCCCTTTTTAATCCTCGGGGCCACCAAGATGGCTCACTTTCGATGAGCAGCCCCAAGCCATCACTGATTGCCACAGGTCCTGCTGTGTGCCCAAGCAAAAGCTGGGGGGAGGTGGGAGCCACCAGACCCCGGAACAAACGAGGAAGACCAGACCAGGCTTTGTGAGTATAAATACACATATTAAAGAGAAAGAGGGAAAAAAATCTGACTGCCTTCTCACATTGAACTCAGGTTAGTTGTATCACTCGTGCTGCTAAAAACCACCAGGAACCTCACACCAGCTGAGACTGTCTCAACTTCTGCCAACCAATCCCAAATTTGAGGACAAGAATGGGAAGCTGGCTCACTATTGCTAATGAAACTGCCTAGTGCATTGATTTGCAGCAGACTCAAAGGCCAGCACACACGATATGTAACCTCAAATCCAGCAGCAGAGCTCAGAACTAGACAAATTTACCGTACGACAACCAAGCTTTATTTACATGTTCTCCTGTTTATTTTCTTTCACCATTTGGTTGCACGCTATATTCCTGACATTACCTGCTCCCTGTATCACTGTAATTTTTTCAGCCACCATGCTCTGTCTGGCAGCTTTTAGGTCTCCAGCAGGAAAACCATTCACACCAAGTACCAGAACTGAGGCCCCTGAGCTCACCCCCCATGCAGGCAGTGCACAGAGTGAATTAACAGACTGCTGGTCCATTAACACTGCCAAAAACGAAACTCCTCCAGCTACTGCTTCCTCTGTGGATACAGCAAGGAGAGCTTATGCTGCAGGAACTTGTGTGAAGAACACATGCAATTGCAATATCACAGTCTGTAAATATTAACACTAAAACCGAGTTCACTCCAGAGGCTTGTAGTACACACATTTTCTTCCAAAGGCTACCCTTGGATCAGTGAGCTCATCAGTGATCAGACGAAGGCCAAGCATCAGGCTCTTATGCTAGGTATTGGCCTAGGAATGCATTTTGAAAATCTGAGAGATTTTTCATCTCTACTTTTTATTATGTTGTCCTGTCTAATTCTCCTTTGAGCTATTTATTTCAATATTTATTAGATAGATTTCCCACCCCTTTTTTGCCATTTTGATAGGTTAACTTTTTTTAAAACTTCAGAAACTAGAGAGTTCTTACTCCTGAGATGAATTTAATTCCCCTCACCCTTAATACAGATTTCTCATTTGCTTAGGTCATAAAACTCCTATTAGAAAACTGGGTTTCTAGAATAGGGTCGTAGCCGTTCTTAACCTGAATTTAGATAGTATTCTTTCACTGCACAGGAAATAAACATATTTTATTATAGCGATCTAACTTTTAATTGTGGGTTTGTTGGGGTTTTTTGTTGTTTGGTTGTTTTGGTTGAGTTTTTTCTTAATAATTGGCAAGAACCAAAAACAGAATAAGGCAGAATGCTGCAGATCAGAAATCTCAGCCTTCTGCAAGATCTAGTAGAAACTATGATTAAAATATTATTATTCATTTTAAAGATTAATTCAGTATGTTCTTCTCTTCCACTGCAGAAAGCTGGGTCACACTCATCATGAGCCTTAATAGACTTTTCAGCAGTTGTCAAAGCTGCGCCATCTGAAACATCATTTTTAGCCAGAGGCATCCAGCTATTCCTAGATGTTATTTAAATTCACATGACTGGAGGGCTTTCTGTGAGACTGTCTAAAGTAATTTGTTTTGTAACTGCCCTCCCTTCCCAACATCTACCCTCACAATTTTTAAAACATGTACAAGAACATTGTGTTATTCCCAAGCATGTGCACATTTATAGTTAATTCTATTACTCTGAAGATTTTTAATGTCATAGTATTAGCTCAGCTAGTGTGCTATTTCCAGAAACCTCTGAACCATTTTTAGTTCTAATGAAATCCAGATTATTAAGAACCATCTAACAAAAGGATTCTCTTCTTCTTCTGGTTTAATAGCTCTACATGACCACGCTATTCTATCACTTTATTTCACAGGATTTGGAAGGCAATATTTGTGCTAAATACCCTGGGAAAAAAATATAAAACTGAGCAAGAGTAGGATTTTTCCTAGTAACTTACTTTCCATTAAAGCAAATGTTATAATGCCGAGATCTTTCTATGGTTTTCTCTCACTACTCAAGAGAGTTTTCAGTATAGATTCTTTTTCTTCAAAGCAGTTTTGTGGTCTGAGTTCTCTAATTCATTTGGTTTAAGTACTTATAGAGCCAGCTTCAGCAAGATCTTTGAGACACTAATCTTCAATCATGTTTAATTACTCACAGGCAAAACATCTTCAAATATATAGTTACATAAACTAGCTAAATCTTTTGTTGAAACATTTAATCTATTCCACAGAATTTAAAGTTAAAAGCCAAGGATTTCTGGAAATACAGAGACTCCTGGATCATGAATCTAAGAGTCAATTGCTCATTTTCTTCTGTTAACCTTGTATTTGCGGCCAGTCAAGATTTACTAGTTTCAAGAAGGAATTAAAAAGTACTTTCTGCCCAAATGGATCACGAGAAATAATTTTCAAGGGAAATTTCTAACAGCAATATGTGTTCACTTTCAAATAAACAAGAACTAAAGCATATCAGATCACAAATTACAAACCAAAGGCTGTATTTCATTTTGGAGGTGACTACTAATACAACAGAACTCAGACTTTGTTTAGAATCACGAGAATAACATGCACTGCTAAACAAATACTAGAACCCACTCCTTTATGCTAGCTAATACACCTCAGGTTAACAGTTCTGGATTACCTTTGTGACTTATTCTAATTGGATTAGAGGCAATTTGCTATTTAATTCAAATCCAAACTCAATCTACTTTTGTGAAACACAATTTCTTCCAAATCAAAACTTTCTGCACAGCAGAAGTAATAGAGCAAAGTATTTTCACACAAATACTATGAAAGCACAACCTATTACGGTTGCTCCTTTCTAAGTGGAAGTGACTCGAGACACTGATTTTTGTATTGATAAAGCAATAATAGAGAAATATGCTTTTTCATATATTTATGCACACAGTTTTGTGTGAAACAATTTTTTTTAATGGTCACACCTTAATATATCGTATCGAACAAACAAATAGTAGGGAAGACATACGTAACAACATCCATATGAGAAATGCCCTATAGCTTTTTAAAGTGAATATGACAATTAAATAGTATTAGATAAACTCTCAGACTACCAAGTGTCCCTAGGTCTACTTCCCTACAAATTTCTATTTTCACTACAAAATTAATAAATAACAGAACACACTTCTGGTGAAACGGTGTCGTCCTCAAAGATACCACAAAACTGCACTGAAACTTCTGTTTTTCAACACTTGTCTATATAAGCACTTCGGAGTGCACTAAAAATAGACTCCAGTTTCTCAGTGAAGATTTCGCTTTTTCCTATACAGGTTTTCTTCGTCACAGAAAAATCACAGATAGGGTTCTGCAGCCTTGCATAAAACCTTTGCTCAGTTCAGCAAAGACACCAGATCTTCTTTGACATCTGAATAGCTACATGCATCCATTTTTTATGTCCTTGAGTATTTTTTTTCTCTTCACAATCAGAAATTCCACAAAAATGCAATAAATAACAAAGAGCAATATCTGAGTCCTCTGGTGGTTAATACCTCACATCAAAGGCCCCAGAGAACACGTATTCAGGAAGAGGGGAAAGCCCCAAGTTGTTAAAGTTTCTTTTTTAGGTCACTCACCTTAGGTAACTCCCACTCTGATCGGGAACCATCAGCACTGTAGTAGTATGGTCTACCTTGCTCATCTGCGTGTTTTATCCACTGCAGAAAGAAATGTGATGATAGAAAATGTAATCAGAGTGACAGTCACAAGAGTAAGTCTCTGAGACCTGAGATTTAAGGTTAATTTTTAATTAAGTGCCATCCACTTCAGCAGTGTCTAATGTACAACCACCATTAACTAACCAAGGTTAGGTTGCAACGAGAGCAACAGTTTTAAGCATCCTGATTTTTTCCTTCTGTAACTCCTCAGAAAGAAGGTCCTGCAATATCACACAAGAGATTGTGATAAGTAGATTTTTTTTTTAAGATGCTGTATCTCCTTCCTATCAACATTATGTTGCTCATTTAGGGAGGCACAATATTTCCATCAGATCTGCATCAGGACCTTATACACAAAATTACAAAACGCTCAACCAGCAACTGCTAATAGCTTGAGAAGTATATGCACTTGTTGAACAACTTTTTAAAAACATCAATGGAAACATGAGATGAAGTTCCTAGAGAAACCAATGAAGAAGACAATATAGTTTCTGTAACCTCTACAAACACCTCCCACAATCAAAGAGGTAAACCCATGACAACTGGGACTGGTCATGCAGAAAGGAAAGAATTGTAATGAGCAAAAATCAACAAGATGATTGCAAAAAAAAAAAAAAAACAGAAATACTCACAGCAAGGCTCTTGGCTCAAGTAGGTTTCACAAGATTGCCTTCCTATAACTGTTTGTGGTAGGAAATGCTGTTTTTTATCAATCCCAATGCAATTAAAAAAGAAGGCTGCATATTTGTGAAAACATGGGCATGTGCTTTACAGATGTTTGTCAGAAACAGATCAAAGAGGATAAAATTCTAAAATTGACATAAAATCCAATTATTTTAAAACTTCTTGCAAATAAAACTTGCATACTCCAACTGGAGACCAGGTGGTACTATAATATGATAAAGACCTGTTTCAGTGAACTTTTTAGAAGTTAAAAAAACTCAAAATGCAACTTCAGTGAACAATTAGAAAAATGGACTGCTTTCAAGTAGAAACAAATACTCTAATTTATCCTATGTGGGAGAATTTTTATGGCATGTCCAGAATCACAGTAAGTGGTCAGTAGCAATTAGATAGTAAGAATAAGGCACAAATCTGCACAGATCAGCTAATATGGCTGTAGTGCAATTAAGAAGTTTGTCTACATCTGAAAGCAGTAGTGAAAATCTCTAATAAAGGAAATTATGAAAGTGATAAAGCAGCATTATATTCCCTTTAAAAATATCTTAACTGGAAGGTCTATGTAGACAAGAGCAGCTCTTAAAAGACAGTAAGAAAAACTTCTTGGTAGAAAGTTCATTCCTGAAGTATAATCAAGAGGATGGGGGAGTGCAGAAACTAAAAAATTATACATGGTATGTTCATTTAATATAATATGATAAGCACTGGAAATAAAACTTCTTCTAAAGAACAAAAAACATACATAAGAAAAAAAATCAGTTCACTTGCTAAAGCTTCATGCATATTTAAAAAAACAAAAGGAGATACTGCTGAGGTATGCTCTTCACTTTTGGAAATGCAGGTTTCATTTCTAGAAGTGAATTAGTGGAAAAGACTTAGAACACATGATGAGAAGAAGGAAAAAGTACCTTTTCATTAGTATAGTCATTGGTATATAAGGTTTGACCATGTTCATCCAACTCTTCTGACCAACCCTTTGGAGGAGAACCATACTGACTATCTGACTGGCTGTAACAAGAACTGTGGTCGTTTTCTTCTGATGAAAGATGCTACAAGTAGTCAGAAACATATAAGGCAGTTTTGAGAATGAAAGCGCTTTAAAATCTGAAAGATCAAAGATTATTTGACTAGAAAGAGAATAGTAATGAAATCAGGGAGTTCACATTTATATATCTTACATGAGAGAATGAGATGCATTTTTACAGTACAGACAATCCAAAGTATTTTCAGAACAACTAGCTTATACAGATACTTTTCTTTTTATTTCCACTATACGAGGTTTCAGCTGCTCAAATTTAAACTCCAGGGGTTTTGCCTATCTAAATTTTAATCCTACAAATTTACATTACTGAATGATGAAGAGAGTTAGCTTTAGTAATCTGTATTGCGTTAAAAAAACCTAGGAGACCTACTACCTTGGTAGTAGCATCCCAAATTTCATATCTAAATCCTTCTCCTTTTCTCAAATACACCTGGAAACACACCAGTGGATTAAGGACAACTTGAAACTCCAGTTACACCTTCTTAGGTCCCAGCATTTTACAGTATTTGACTAATGCATCTTAAAATATTAAGAATTTCCACTTCCCTCCTTCCAACTCTGATGCACGTGACAAAGAGCACTGCAAAAGCAAGACTTTCTACCAGGCACAGCTAGCTGAGGTGAAAAATTGTTTTCTGAAGGTAGAGGTGAATTATTATGTTTGGAACAAGTTTGATGGTAATGCAGAGAAAAGATTTTACACACACATCAAACAATTTCTATTCCCACATAAACCTTGTTCATCCCCTTGCTAACATATTGTAGTCTTGTTTTAAGCATCCATTCCATGCATCAAAAAAAAATCTTCCTCCTTTCATCTCCCACAACATCTCTATGCCATGGTCTCCTGAGGAATTCTATGCAGATTTCCTTTCACAGTGTCTTGGGTCCTCAGCTAGCAGGAGGCATAACATTTAAGACACACTGCTACTCAGAAATTACAGGAGTAAAATACTGTAGTTCAATAACACTGGCATAAGAGTTTTGAGAAAAACTGTAAGGCAGGACAATCTCAATTTTAAACAGAAAAAAACCTCTCCTAAAAAAATTAAGTCTTACAAAAAATATTGAATTATCAGAAACTCCCCAGTTTTTAAAATTCAGTGGGTTTAGAGACTACATGTTTAATGACATATCCAAATGATTTCTACTTAGGTGTTTGGTGTTACTTTTTTGAGTACCTTACCACTCGTGTCACACAAACTCCCTCCACAGACATGAGCCAACTTACCAAGCACAGCAAAACCCACAGGAAATTTTTAGGCCATTAGTTAAGAAACGCGAAAAAATGCAAATGTCCCCTACATTCACAAGTTACTTCCTCTACTGTTTACAGAATGTGAGCATGTAAACTATGGATTAACCAATGCTACCTCTCTTGCACATGGGGCAAATGTGAAATTCTCATGTGCCAATTTCTAACCATAGGGGGGTGGGGCAGTCTTCAGTCTCATTTTTACACTTGCAGAATTAGGACTGAAGAGTTGCCAAGAGTGCTATTGGCCCCATTTGAACTACTGTTTCATAGGATAACTATATTTTATACACGTATTGAAGTTTACATTGCTTTATTGGTTAAATATTAATTGCATTGACATATGGCCAATCAACGTAGAAGACTTTGGACATTTTTATTATTACTATCTACAGAGATTATGACCTAATAATATAATACTATGGTATTTGCCTCTTCCAAGCAACTCCTGATACTGAAGAAACACCCTACACAGGCAAAACTAAACAGAGGATATAAACATGAAAATTCTCCTAGAAAAACCACTGCTGTTCAGTAAGAATGACTGTTACTGTGTTTATCTGCATGGCATCCATACAATAATAGTTTAGATGCTTCAAGGCTTAACTCATATCCCATTACCTTTGCAGACCTAAACTTCAACAAAATTCCAGAGCTGTTCCAAGTTTCACCAAGCCAAGGCATTTCGTGACCCTCAGCTGTCAGGAACAAAGCTGCTAAAGCTGCATCAACAGGGTTTAGAGAACACTGGCCAAACCACATTCATCAGCTTTTGATTTCACTTTCAACACTTTTTCAGCATTAACTGCTGAGATTTTTTTTCATATTGCCCGTGCTTTATCCTCTCATCCCCAGTTACACTATACTACACTTAAATAAAGCCATCTTAAGCAGGCAGCTGACCAACCTGACACCTTGTAAGAATTTTGCTGTGACATTAAAAGGAATTACAGAAAAGGTGCCCCACACCAATGGCTTCTATTGTCATTCTTGGCTTTTTTCCATTTACATAGAAAACTCCTGAGGGCAGTGACCAGTTCATCACCAAGCATTTAGCAAGAAGAGCTATCTGTCTCCCTTCTATCATTTAACCAGTTTAACTTTTAAAGTTACTACTACTTGTGAAAGTGAAAATAATCAGGAAGAATACTAACTAAGGAAGCTACCATCCCTTTAATTACCATTTGTTTATTTTGAAACAAAAAACATGGAATGAAATTGCATCCTGGTCACATGATTTAAATCTAGTTTTGAAATTAAATTAAATCCTCTTGCTTTTCTACAGCTGATGGGTAATTTGTGGATGTCTACTTCACATTACAATCTCCTACCTATGTATTAGGGGGTTGCCTTCTCTGATATTGTGACATCTCATTTCTTTTACACTTCATCTTAATTAAATCATTCCACTTGACAAATTTCTCCTAGCTACTGTTAAGCACTAATTCCTCAAATATATTCACAAGTCACTTCCTCTAATTCATTTTATCTGTAATTCCAAAATCTTATACACTTTCTTACAGTCCCTGTCAATAGGAGTTCACTGCTTTCCCACATGCCATCCATGTAACATAAAACATCCATTTAACTGTCATGACTGTTTTCTTTGTGCCATGATTATGACCAGGTACTTTGGCAAATAAGGCACAATTCTGCCCCTTTTAAATTATCCAATAAAATTCAATTTCCTAATCACAAGGTTCAAAGACCAACTATATGTCATGTCTCGTATCTTACTCATATATTAGAATATGATCACTCAGTTCTCTTTTTTATATCACCTTGCCTTTATATCACCTGATTTTACAACATAAGCTCTTCTGAGGACAAATCAGTAGCAACTAGCATTTAATCCTTCTGCATGTACTTTTTTATTACTAAAAGAGCATAACCAGATTAGCATAAAAACCAGTTATTGAGACATGTTAGCTCTAATTTTTCCTAAGCAGACAAAATTTGGGATGCCCTACATTTTACTGTAGCTTCGGCCGGGATCTCAACCTTTACTCTATATTAGTTTAAGTACCCAGAGATCAAAACCAAAAAGGAACACAGTGGAGTGTGAAGTACATTCCCAAATGAACAGAAAAGCAAAGGGGAGGAAGGGGGCTAGGGGAAAAGGCAGCTTCAAAATCAACACAGGACTGCTGGTAAGTGGATTGACATGACCTTGCAACATGTATCTCCCTAGAGTCACATTTTGATAACCCAGTCAAGACTCAAATTAAGGAGCTTATCCTACTGGAAATAAAGACTTAGTGTCTAGTTAAAAATCAAAACATGTATCATCCATTGGTCTCATAAAGACTGAAAACTTGATAGACATAACTGTCTGACGACCAACTTGTGATACCTGAAGCATCACGAATAAACAGAAGAACTAAGCCAAAAGAAGTTGTGGGCAATTTAAAAAAATAAATTAAAAAATCAAGCATTCTGAAGATGCAACCATGTGCTGAAGTCATGGTATAGATGTATGAGCAAGAGTCAGAGGGATCACTTGCAGATGCAGAGGGAGAAAGAAGTCTTGCAAGTCCTTCCATGAAAAGAAAGAAGAACTACAACAGAGAAAACCAGTTGCACTTACTACAAGGAGAATCACTGCTCAAAAAAGCAATCGCCTTATCCAGACCAAAGCCAGTCTTATTCAGCAAAAGGAGTCAGTGATAAATTAACAGATCATCACCAGAGATACCAAAGGGAAAGGCACAAACATTTCATCTGTTTGCCTGTTGCTGCCATTTGCCTGTGGCAAGAAAATGTGGTTATTTAAATGCTTGTGGATGTCATGGCTGCTGTGAAGGCCATTGCCAAAGGAAATTAAAGGCTTCCTTTTCCCTCTCTCTCCCCTGTTCCTACCTTTCCAGAGGTAGACTTCTGCGACGGGCTTCCAGCAATCAAAATTTTTTAAGCAGTCTACAATTCAATTTTAAAACTAAACACTGGTTTAATAGTTTATATCTATATAGGATATATAGAGAGGCTATATAAAGCTGGCACAGGAGAAAATTTACCAAAACTATATAGATATTTGACAAAGGTGTATAGATGTGAAATATGTAGAAGATTTCTTGATGAATATTTGCTTTTTCTTTTCATCAGGAAACTGGTTAACCTCAGTACAGTTTGGACATGACAGAACTATTTTAAGCATATTTAAATAGTAATATCCATCTTCCAACTATTCCCTTGCTTTATATGAACCACTGCAGTTCAGATAAACACACCCCAAAGTGAGGCTTTCCCTAGCAACTGGCTGCACAGATTAAACTGGCCCCTCAAATATTAGTCCAACTCATCTCTTAACATAAATAACTTTGTGGTAAGGTTCAACTCTCTCAAGCAAGGTCAGCAGCAAAGCTTTGCCAAAAGGCTTTGCAAAAGCAAAACTTTTACATAATGGAAAAAATCCATTGATGTATCCAAAGAATATATTTATGGCCTGAACATAATTAAATCACAAGTAGCAATATCTGCTATGGGGCTGTTCTTACAGGCATTTTTACAAGTTACTACTCTTGCACACAGTTCATGTATGCATTCTCATACACAAAAGCAACTCAAGAGTGAAACTGTTGACTACTTCATACCAAGACACATAACCAAGAAGACAAAGGAGGACACTCCTTGCACCTTGAAACTCAGATACCAAATTCCACAGCAAAAGACCATTCATATGCATCACAATCTCATTGCTTTTGATCTCAGAAGGATCTACCTCATGATCTGCATGGCTGTGGGAATCCCCTTTATTAATGCTTGCATCTCGGGCCCACCGTGGAGGTTTCCAGGTTCGTTCCTGTGATCCTCTGTTGTAGTAATAACAGCGTCCTGTCGTATCTTTATGGGTTTCCCATTCCCCATTTATTTGGACTGGAGCACTTGTAGGTAGTGGTGGAAGTGCAGACTGAGATATTTTCAGTTCTTGTAAATTAGCATAAACTGGTGAATCAGGCCTCCCTTGGCTTGGTGGAGTAGTTGGCTATTGAGAGAAGAAATGCACTGTTAACGAGCAAATGAATTTTCGAATGCTCCCTTACAAATCAGAATACAGCAGCAAAACAAACCAACAAACTCCCTTTTTTGTTGTTAAGTACAAAAGCACAAAGGACAGCCACAAGATGCTGGGGTGTAAGAGTAATACACTCTTAATTCTAAGGTAGACATCACAAGCTACATTTATTTAATACTGAACCAATTTTTCAGCATTTCTCCAGATGACAGCTGATAATTATGTCTTACAGTGGATTTGAAATACACTGGATTCGTCATCAAAAAATTATATGCTTGCAATGCCTTGTTGAAAAACTTCAGCTTCACAGTTCAAGTATTGCTCAGAAACTGTAAGTAATGTGATCTTGTTCAAGACAATACACAGCATTTCTGAGATGCCACTTGTTAGGCAGAGATTGTTCCCCAACCTTTCCACCTCACTGCTAATGCAGGGATGGTGAATGTAAAGCAGCACTTTCGTATTCTCAGCAAGGTCTAAACAGGCAGCTCAGTCGGAAAATCAGCACAATGTTGTGACTAAGAAACTCTGAAAAACATCTGGATGGTTTACCTGTATGCCTTTTCAAACATGCTTATTTAAAAATATTTTAGGCTATATTACCAAGTGTTTCAATTTCAACTCTCTTGTTGAAATTCAGTGGATATTCTTATCCACCTGATTTTATTCACATACATGCATAAAAGTAGAACAACAAATACCTACAAGAAAACAAGTGACAATTTCTCATTAATAAATAGTTTACTAACACGACAGCCAGCAGAAATTATGGTTAAAAGACCACAGAACTTACTGAAACCACAAATACTTCCAAATGAGCCACTGTGGTGTTTAGGAGAGAAATAAAGCTTCAGATGTTCAGTTTTTAAAGCCTAATACATGCACACCATGCAGAATGTAAGAGCATGTGTTTTCACAAGAGCTGTGATTATGAGATTGTGAAAGCAGCTGGTTATTGAACCAAATTAAAAAGTTTCCTGGTAATGCACTGCCATTTCTGTATTTTGGGGCACAATATTTAGGCACTCTAAAGGAAGGAACTATACAATCGATACCATCCCCTTGGTTTTAACTGAGCAGCTTTGCTGTAGGCAAGTCCTTGTGCCTCCTGTTGCTATTGCATCACATAAAAGATCTTTTATAATGTACTTTTAAACATTAAAATCATAAGATGCTAATCTAGGCCACATCTAACCATAAATTATCGGGGTTTGCTCAGGCAAGACAGCATATCATACCACACAATCAGATATAAACTGATTGCACCATAGGTAGAACCAAATATGGCAATATCCACAACCAAAGGGGGAAGCAGCTAGAGAGGAACTTAATGAGATTATAACGGGCTTGGACTTGTTTTGCATGCCTTTAAAAGAGAAAACACAGCTTACTAGATATAACAAGTACAGTACATCTAAGGCAAACCACAAGTGGTGAAAAAAAAAAATTGCAGCACTGGCAAAATCAGAGAGTCAAAACCAACTAGTATCCTTGTCACACATGCCTTTTTTCTTTTTTTTTTTTTTTTTTGAGAGTGGAACAGCTGCCTTTGGTAGAGTTGATTCTGAGAGCATTAAGAGCAGAAACAACACTACTATGAATGAAGCACCACCCTAATTTCTTGAGGGATGAGCCTCAGTTCCCTGGGATGTTGGGGCAGTAATCTTGACACCTCTGTGCTCAAGAGCACCATTTCTGCCTTGGTTTCCTAAGAGCCTGCGGAGCTGCATTTCCCACATAAACCATCCTGCCCTCAACCCATGGAGTTTGTCACTGAAACGACATCATGCACCTGCACCACAGAACGCACAAACCTCCAGCGCCTTCCTCTATTTCAAGGAAGTGGCAAAAGTGGCACCACCAAACACCCTGGCTGCTGCCACACGGGGCTGGTGGCTTGCACAACCCTCACCCCCTCCTAAAATTCCTCCTCCACACAAAACAATAAGAAGGCTTTGCTGTCTGGCCCACATTTAACAGCTGTTTTTTTGTTTTAATTAAGACAGTGACATACCATCATTAAAAGAACAGTTCTGTGTATTAACAAAAGTGTTTTCCAAATAGGAAGCCTGTGACACAGAATGCTTGGTATAGTGTTTGGAACATTTTCTCAAGCAACACACAGGAATATGGCTCAGAGGCTTCACACTGAGGTGTAAAAGAATTTCAGCATTATAACCAGCACAACTCCAGAGGAAACTGCAGGACATGGATGTGCCCAGCCAATACTGGGAGATCACATCCAAAGTACTGCCACGTAGCTCGGGCAGCATGCTAGTTGTATCTAAAACAGTAACATAATATGAAAGTGCAATGAGGGATTTTTTTCTGAATGCTTAGCACTTCCAAACTCAATACACCATTTTCTGATTTTCAAGGAAAAGACAGAACTTTTGTCCGAAGGAACGAACAAGACAACTAGCTGTCCTGCCAAGCCAACTCTCCACCTACTTTCATTCCCTGTTGTTTTCTCTTCTGACAGATTTTTCAGGGAGAAATGCAAGATTTTTGAAAAGCATCTGGAAGTTACTGCTTCCAGTGAAGCATTAAGAAAATGCAAAGCCATCAATCTGACTACAATGCACAGCTTAGCTCATAACTAAGTCTTTGAGGGATATGACTTTCTTATCAGGAACTATTTTAAATAACCTTGTAGCACACAATGATACTTCCTCATACCCCAGCCATGCAATGTTGTTGTGTCTATGATTATGCTCAGTTCAACAGCACCCAACCTTACCAAAGCTAATTTTGTCATTAATTTCTTATTTATTAATAAGAAAAACAGCTTTTAGAAAGTTCAAAGTTTTCTGAAATTAACTTTAGTGTACATTCTACACCAGTGTTGGCAGGAAGGTCAGTCCCCCTTGCCCCCACCCCTCAAGATGGCAAGGGGACTCCCACACAGGCAGGTCACAGTGGATGTCCCTGTGGAGCTCCCGGGCACTGCACCACCCCCCTCTTCCCTTTCAGATGACCATTTTGTGAGTTCACAGCTGAGTTCTGCAAAAAAACATGAAGTTTCAAGCCAAAAAGCAGATTAATTTAACTTTCATTTATCAAAACCATTACTCACTGACAATATATTAATCCAAATAGACAAAGAGCATTACCTAGACCAAAATAGTTTCTGATCACTTCCATGGGTGTATGCCCAAAACCAGACATACACAGTTAAGGGAGATTTAAATATACGCTAAACCCTAAACAGGACTTCCACCTAGAACTTCCCTCCCTGAGGCCCTTTTTTGCACTATCAAACTCTGAATGCTCATAAACATGGAATTAAATCTTCCCAAAGAGACTCCTTGTCTTCTCACTATCAGAATCGCAAGAACACGTCCTTCAACATGCCCATGCATGCACACGCAAAACGCCTTATACTCCAAACATTTCAACATTCATTTGCTAATTGATATGGATGGCAGACTTTCTCATGTTGCTTTCTCCTGCTAAGAACAGTGAAGGACTCTTGCTAGAAAAATTATGCAGGAAAATTAGAAAGCAGAAATATTTCTATGATACTACAGCATGAATGAAAATTGTACAGCATATTAAGCACTCTGGCAGCTTCAAGAACATAAGGACTTCTCGCAGAGCTCAATAATACTCTGTATAATACTACAGAAATCTGCTACATTTAACCTCATTATCTCCAAAAAGTCTGTTAGCACTGAATCCTTGCTAATTGATAAGGAAGAGAGTTTCGTGCAGGCAGGACAAAGTTTCCAGGATCAACACACAACATTCTTCAAACAGAGACTGCACACACAGCGTTTTCAGAGCACAGTTTTTATACTGGCACAGTAGGAAGCAGATACGGGCCTTTAGAAAAAACAACCTGTTAATCATTCATGAATGAACAGCCAACATTTTCAACAAAGGCCACAGATATGCTATCAGGCCTCTGGAAACCTGAACTCAGCGCAATGGAAATCAAACGTACACATTTAGGTAATGAAAAGTACCTTGTGAAGAAGCATAGTATGCCAGCAACAAAAGCCAGAAAGCAAAGTTTGCTTGTAACTGGTAATTACGTTTTTCCTTTTACAGAACTTAAATTCAAGAGAAAAATATCTAGAACGTAACAACTGCTTAAAGAATGACTACAATGCTAGCCTGCAAAACACAACCTACCACACATCAAATTGCTTTTGCTGTCGTGCCTCTGTTTGCAGCTTCTCTTAATGCTATGAACCTGAACGTAAAAGCTTTCATTTCAGTAGCAGCATTCAGATTGCTACAAGTAGCTGATAAAAATGAAAAACCTTAAAAAAAGAAGTAAGAAAAAAAAAAGGCAAATCTCAGTACTCTTTATGAAGTTACAAGCAACAGATTGTCCACACTCATGTGAAAGAAGAGTGGAAGGAAAGCAAGATACTGAAGGAAAGCAAGGGAATACGGTCTCTGCAGCAGCAAGCTGAAGAAAGGAGAACAGGCAATTCCACAGCATCTCGAGACAGGGAATGAAGCATCCCAGCTCCCTCAACAACTGAGCTTCTTGCCAAGGAATTGCCTCTGTCCTTTTATGAAGGCCTGGGACTTCAATACCAGCTTTATTCAGCAGGAATGATACAAAAGAAATCTCAAAAACTCTAGTTTCATTTTCACAAAGTGACAGCTTCAACTGGAATAATTAGCTCATCTTTTCCTTCCTCTTTCTGCTTTTGGTTTATGTTTTTACAAACATGTTCTGGACTCTTATTTTCCTTCTAACAGATACAGGCATATTTATAATTTATACCCAAAAACCCACGGGGGAGATTTTTCAGTGAGTCCTCTACTATGTCAGAGGTGAATATAGCAAACTAATTTAACAAGACAAATTGAAACAGGAACTGAAAGAATTTTTTATGCTCTAATCTTCTCCAACCTAGGCTGGATAATTCACACTGTAAGCCCAAGGAACACATAAAACAATGAGAGTAAATATTATGAGCCTATTAACAACTGATTATAAATTTCAGACAAGCTATAGTAATGCAACTATTATTTAACTACATTGAAGTTCTTGTGTTCAGTTGATTTGTCATTATCAAGTGGTAAGGAAAAAATATGACATGGCAAATTAAAATCATCCCATACAAATAATTCAAATATATCTGCCTAATAAAGACCATTCAGCAGTTAAATGTTTAAAGCGTCCCATTTAAAAGTTAAACAGATAGATTCAAAGTAATTTTTTAATGCCTAGTCAGTAATTTTCCATTAGACTGGAAACAGTTAAATTAAGCATGATTCACCTTTGCTAATTGTATCTTTCAGGAAATTTTGTATTTCACTTACACCAAATTACAGGCTGAGATATTACTTCCTTCTATTACTGGAGATAGTTGCATATAATTAATTTTATTTTATAGGCCTCTATTAACATTTTGTTTTATGAAACTGGATCATGAAACAGTCTTAGTACATAGGACATCAGGGTCTGCCAGCATGTGCTTTTGTTATTTCAGCCATTAAAATTCCCTTCTGTTTTAGCTCTCTCATAGCACCAAAAAAAGAATTCCTGTAACTGACAAAAATATAAATCTTTATCTAGTGCTACTGTAAGGTTCTATCAGTAGCTAGGTACATACCAAAAAGCCCCTCAAACTAAATACATTCCCTTCCCTTTGTAGCCCAAAAGAAGTGACTTAAATTATTTTCATACTCATCAAGATAATGATTTATTTAATTGTATTGCAACATCCTTCAGCACAGAAAGCCAAAGGTGGCTGCTTCTGCCACATTCACAAGCACTTGGGAACAGAAATGGAAACTGGCTGCAGCAGCAGGACACAGCCTGTGACAGGAGAGAGCACTTGGCTGGGGCTTGGGGTACCAGAAACCACTCCCAGATCATCCATCATAAGTGACCAATAAACAAAATTGATGAAAAACCATTTTTTCCCTACATGCTCTGCAGATTTCCCATTCACATTTCTGCAGTGGCTCACTGCATGAGCAAACTATTACATATGAACGTAGGAAGTTTATAGCAATAAAAGAAAGTATACTGAAGGATTGCAACAGTGATGTCAAATATTTTAAAAAACGGAAATAAGATCTTACAATGGGATCCTTTGTAAAACACGCACAAAGATGACAGTGTTTACCATCCTTGTACTTTGCCACTTGCACAATCTAGCTTCTCCCTTCCATAAAAAAGCTTTTGTCCAAGGATATAGACAAAGCTGCTTTTCCTATAGCAGAAAATTTCAATACCATATGAAACACTTTACGTCATACATGCTTACACAGAAGGCCTACCCCAGTTAGGAAAGAGTGGCCAAATTTGACAATGTTAGAAAGTCAGACAGTAAATTTCCTTCGCTCCTTTTTCCCCCTGTTTACTTCACCAGATCAAATGCTGATACTTTCAACACACCTAATATAGTTACCTATGACCTAACTCAGAAATTTAGTCCGCATCTTGAACAATCTGGATATGCCATGCAGAAGGAGATTTACACATTTACTTTCTGTGCACTTTTAGGGAAGTTAATTTCAAGTTGTTTCTGCGTTTTAGCTCAATTGCTGTCAATTCTTGAGCTCTGTGGAGCCTGAAGTACATCTGAATGCAGATTTGTGAACAATAAAGCTGTTCAGAATAATTTGTGATGTCTCTCAAGGATATATTCTCTAAAAACTAATATAGCATACTAGGAAAACACAAGAAAAGCCCAGCTTGCTTTCTCCAGTGGAAAATTATCCTGTACTAGGCCAATAGTTACTGCTTTACAGATGGGAAGTATCACAAGACCACAACAAGCTGTTCAGTTGTTTCAGAACTGTTACAGCAGAATAATCTCTTAAAATTCTAGAAGCAGTGGAGAGCCCTCACTTATCAAACCATTTACTGTTTTAACTGGTTTAATGTATAGCTATACATCTCATTTGCCTCAGAGAGGTGAAAGTATTCTTTAAGACAGATTATTAACATCCTCATGGAACTATTCTATGTTGTGTCCATGACAGAAACACAGCATATCTAAGAAGTTAGCTCCCATGAAATGTTATTGTGGGAATAGTGTAGAATGGTGTTATATGACTGCATAATAGCCTAAAGGTCATGGAAAAATTTCCATTATAGTCACTTCAAACTAAATAGCAATTTTTTCTACACTTTACATTTTCAAAAGTACAGATCCCATAGCCTTTAAGTGTACTTTTGAGGGTCCAGTGCTTACAAAAAGCAGTGTAAAGCCAGGAATCCATGGAAAGTGCAGATGGGAAAGTAAACAGCACCTCTGATAAAATTCCCAAGTTACTGAAGTTGTAGTACTGAGCAAGCTCAAAAACCTGAAAGATAGCTTGAGAACCACTTGAATAAACAGAATTAAGGCTAACTACTACCACGCAAATTACCAAAATCCCATCATTCATTAGAGCAAAACCTGTAATATTCTACTATTAGAATGAGAAGGAAAAATCCAGAACAATTAAGAATTTTAAAACTCTATATGTATATTATAATGATTTACTTTCACAATAGATAGTTGGGGATTTTTTTTAAGAATAGAGAAAATAACAATTTGCAAGAGACAGTTCTAAAACAGAGGAGTCATCAAATATGTGTTCTGTTAGAAAGGGTATTTCATTCCAAACACTTGACAAGAAAACGCAGAACTCCCACACAGTTTACAGCTGCTGTCCTTTTACTCTGCTGCAAAAGCAGATTTCACTTGTGTAAAACTCTGCTTCACTAAATGTTGCTCGCGGCAGCAGATTCTGCAAGAGTTCGTTATGCTATTATTTCTTTGTTAGGTGTTAGAATAATTTCAAAATATCTTCCTGAGTTATGAACTGCAACACTTAAAAGTTTTTAGTAACATATGCAGCTGCAGAACATCACCAGTATGAGCAATGCTAATGTATGAGCACACTTACTGGGATACTGGAAATATCTTATGGGATTAATTAAGGCAGCAAACCCCGCTGAAGAGCACAGTTTAACTGGCCTAGGAAGCAAAGTATCAAATCAGATACTAGCATGGTACCTGTTGGTTTGCCTTACTAATATATTAGCAGTAATATATAAAGTGGTGTAACTTTCCTCCACATCTGCCTCTCCAAGCATTCCCTGAGTCTATGACCTGCAACTACCACTCACAAGCTACTACACCTCTCCTGTGCCCCAAAATTCCAGAGAGTAATTTCCTTGATTACACTGTCCCACTGGGGAACAAACTTCAGGAACAGCCAATGTAGCTGTAGCTATTCACCTTAACTTCCATAAACATTGTATTAAAATCTTGGGAAACAGGTTTCAACACTGCTCAATTTATAACCAGAGACACCTGAAAAAGAATGTTCTAGGGATCCTGACTGGCTAAACAATTTCAAAATATATGATTTGAAGAACCACATTTTACATACTGTCATGCTAACCTTTACAAACCAAAACGCAAGTTACACACCCAAAGTCTAGAAAAATTACAATAAAATCTGTTTATCAAGTAATGTATTCATACTCTAACATAAAACAAACTTGGATTACGGAAATAAGAATCTCAGGATGTTCTTAAATCTGTACACACGAAGTCCATGTTTCTAATTTCAGGCAAATTTTTCAAAAGCTATCCTTTTTACCACATCAGAATATCTGCTATTTAAAAAAAAAAAAAAAAACAAACAACTTTTTTTCTTTTTTTCCTTTTGGAAGAACTGGTTTGCTCATCTTAGCAGAAAGGGAAGCCAAGAGAAAAGTAACTTGCCATTTTAAATGAGTTAGTTACCCTAACTACCCATGCACACAAGCAAAGAATTTCCTTTGTGCAGAAAGGCAGAAGCCACACTGACACTACTTGCTTATAACCAGAAGTTCAGCAAATGTTTTTGCTAATTCAGTTCATGTCACCAGATTAATAAAGCACATAGTTCAATGGACCCAGCCAACAACTCAAAGTTTAGAAAACAAGAAAAGACACAAATTTATTTATTTCAGAAAATAAAAGATTAATGATACATTTTTAAGACCTAGCTATGCTGGTCTATGGTCTACTAGCTACCAAAAGGATCAACCCTGTCTCCCTTGCCCTCTGCACCCCTGATGCTGATGTCACTCTGCAGTAAAGGGATGGAAAAAACCAGAGCAGTAATAAATCAATCCCGTTGAGACTTTAAAAACAAAACAAACAAAAACTACACAAACAAATGAAAAGCCCTCCAATATTTAGACTCCTTAGGTGTTTGCAGGTCACTGCAAGGTCAGCCGGAGACACCTCTGAAGTATCGCACTGACTAAGGTGACACAAGAGCAGAACCTTCTCTTTCAGAACCTCTCTGTTAGCTCTTAAGGAGGTTTAGCTGCCTAATTAAATTGCAAAGGTGGCTGAGAGAAGGAATTATCTTCAAGTATCTAAAACAGAATCAGTTATAAAAACAATAATAAATAAAGAACTGTCTATTTCTCCCAGGGACAGGAGAAAGAAAATGGCTGGATTGAAGTAGAAAAAAGAAGTTACTTATGTAGGGAGCAAACAAGGAATTAAATTTTGCAACAGCCTGATCAGGAAAATAGGGAACTTTCCTTGAAAGCTTAAGTGCAGTTTAGCCCACAACCTTCAATAGCACTTTTGGTATTCTCGCTTCTGTCTCTATGCAGTGAGAAAGAACCACAAGGGGTTTGTTCTCTATTTTTCTTACTCTCACAAGACTTTGCAAACAAGGTTACATTGCAAATCTGTAACCCCCATCCTGAAAAGCAGCACATTCACATCCGAAGTCAGAAACAAATGAAGAAGCTATTAAAAGTATACAGTAAGAAGCTGATTTATTGTACAAGTACGCACAACTGAAATGCTGGGTTTAAGTCCTTGTTTTTTCTTAAGAAAAATCAACAGCCTATAAGAAAGAGCAATTCAGTACCACAGAGATCAGAGCATTAAAAAACATACCTGAAGTAGAAGAGCCTTCATGCCATCAAGGACAGAATAAGTACCCCAAGTAACTCAGGCAGAGAATAACAAATATTTTTAAGATGACCAAGGACAGCTCTTCCTGTCACCTCAGAGTACAGAACACAGCAGTAGAATGAAAGATAAGAGTGAAAAGAGAAAGATATTTTGTTTATGAGCTTAAGTCCCACACTTGGAATGAAAAAACTGAATTCTGAAGCACATGATTTTATCAGCATTTTGAGAAAAACTGTTTTAACATGGAATCTAACATATGCAATACCTTACATACAGAGCATAAAATAAAACACTTTCCTCACAGCCACACAAACCCTTCCAACCACAAGAAAAAGGATGCTATACACGGCTGACACACCACTGATGGCTGATAAAACTTGATGATAAGCATTACTCATTATGACTCTTTCGGGAAACATGTAAACCAAGGGAACTGCAAAATACACCCATGCAGGGAACGCAGCTGTGGCACACGCTGGGGTGAAAGCTGCCTGCTTAGCTTACCCACCAATCCTGGTGATGCTGAAGGCCTTCCACCACTCTGCAGGGACAAAAAAGCACTGCCCAGCACTCTGCATCTAATATATCCCTTTAGAGAACCAGAAAGAAAAGGGATACTTTCGCCACAGTGCCATCAAACGAGGCTGAATGGAAAGCATAGTGAGGCAAAGGACTTTACACTGCACTGCTGTGTCTGTCAATTTTGATTTTATTTTTAAGAAAAACAGGAACAGCACATTGCTCAGAGTGCTCGTCACCACTTCTTAAAATACTAAAAAAATATTATTAATATTAATTTTTAGTAGAAAAACCTGGGTCAGGAATGGTGGGAATATCTTAAATCAATTTCAGCAAGGAAAGATGCTATATTCTCCTCTCCCCTGCAAACCACCAGGGTATTTCAATACTTAAAATAAGTTATAACCTGGAAGTGTTATAAAATCATACCAGTAAGGAAAGAGGAAATTTTCTCACACTTTCCCCAAAACGAAAAATCTAAGGACGATTTTCTTCAACGTGTAGCAAAATGGGCACGGATAAAACAAGAAGCTGCCACTGGGTCTACTCATCCTTCCAACTTCAGACATTCCCACAAACCCGAGGGACCAATTTTGAACAATCAAGCTTCTCAGATTTCAGGAAAAAAATAAGGACATGCCCCCATTTTCAGTCATGTCAACCCTGGAGTAGCTCCTGTCCTGTTCACTAAGGTGGTTAACCCTAAAAAATTAGTGAGATCAAAAAAATTAAAAAATAAAATAAAATAAAAAGAAGAAAATACATCTTTTCAGAGCAAGCAAGTTCAACGATGGACAAACCCACTTCCATGTCCAGAGATGACCATAAAGGCAGTAAAATTACCTCTGTAATAAAAAGCTTTCCAGCACAGAATTTAAGTCACCCAAAGCAATATCCTGAAACAAGTGGGAATTCTTGTGTTTCAACTGTGCTTCTCCCCTGACTGTGAATTATCAACTTTACCACCCTCAGAATTGCAGCTGTTAAGTCAATTCCTGGGTACAATTTGCAAAAACAACCCCAAAATGTTATGAGCTGGCAAACCACAGACATTTAATTAAGAGTAGTTTTACTGGGACCTGTGGCCATTTCCCCCTGGTTTGCTTTCACAGCTGCAGTCCTGACAGGAAACTTCAAGTCATTTTTCTTCCCCGAGAAGTTGCAAATAAGCAAATGATGAAACAAGCTGCATTTTGTAATATAAAATAGAGGTCTTGTAAACTAGGTGAACTGGGCTTTGGGGATTTTGCTTAACTTCTTTATACTTCTGAGTAAATGCAGCGCAATCTAAAATCCAGTATTCATCTGTTCAGAAGCAGTTAGTTGTAATTTTCGCAGTTCA
Source organism: Origma solitaria (assembly GCA_013397895.1). Classification (NCBI taxonomy): domain Eukaryota; kingdom Metazoa; phylum Chordata; class Aves; order Passeriformes; family Acanthizidae; genus Origma; species Origma solitaria. The sequence goes on from VZRL01004803.1 coordinate 1,689,743, forward strand.
AATATAACTTCTATATGGCCATTAGAAAAAAAAAATTCCATGGATTTTATGCCACGGTAACTGAGAATGAACCACAAAATAGCATCAATGCATACTGCCCATAGCATGTCTACTCTATCTTAAATAAAGGAACTGGTGAGAAGAGACTGAGACAGTGTCACATGGTCTAGAAACTTACTTTAAAAAGGGGGAGAGAAAGAAGGTATGCCACAATATTCAAAGAATAATAACGAATGGGCTCATCAACAATTCCCCCAGAAGCTCAGCACAACTATCCACCCTCAAAAGCCAAAACTAAATCTATCTCTCCCCTTCCAACAATAGTCCTTAAACATAACTCAGTTACAAGTTTCACACAGAAAATTATTGTATGCTGTCCATTGGAATGTGTCACAAAACAGGTGTCAGAACGAGTTCCGACAGTCCCTTATGTCCTCCATGGACTGCTGAGCAATTCAGAAGCTTGGTGCTATCTATTCAACATAAAATGCTGTGCTTGCTGTAGAAGTCAACTGTGTAAGTAACAGGACACACACACAGACAAAAAGTCTTACTGGATTTCATTCCCTCAGACAAGTATGAACATCTACTGTAATTAAATGCTTAGCAGCAATCCCCCTGCTTGTTTGCAGGTCCTTCTCAAAGTCTGAGGTTGAAAGACCTCTTATGAAGAGCTGAAACAAAGAGGTACAGCCTGCCAGAAATGAGGAGGAGGTGTGCGTGGGACGGGGGTCAAGTATTTTGATATTTGAAGTAGACTTCATTTCCAAAGGCCTGCTGTCGCAGTTATATCAACCCAGACAGGGTCTGCTAAAGATGCACTGATCATAAAGACTGCATCTGGTCTTCCCAGGGATGGCACTGTATTCAAAGCAGAGCCATTCTGACTAGGAGCAGCACTGCTGGATTAAGACCATAAAAACCTTTCTTAAATTCTGGGCTTCAGGAATGAGATAAGACTCTCAGAAGTAAGAGAAATGTGTGAGAGCAGCTGCAAGTGAACCAAACCCTGCAATAAAAATAGGAAGCAGAGTTCTTTGTCACACCCCTGCCCATCATGCAGATAGCCTGGGCTGACTGTCTGGTACCACACTGGGAAGCAGGAAACACAGTGACCCTTCTCACTTCTCCCATGATTGTAAGACAAATTCACAACTTACTAGAAAGTAAAATAAACTGACGTAATTGAATTCTTTCTGCCATGCAACACCATTTCTCACTGCTGAAAAAAACCTGAAAATCATCCCTAGCCCTAGATATCAGCGATTCATTCAGATTCATTAGTAAAATGAAGGACTTATTAAACGACCCTAAAAAGAAAATACTGCCCCTAAACAAAAGACAGGAGGAAAAAGAAACAGCCAAATTAAGATATCTAGCACTAACCTTCTCTGAAACTTACTCATGATGATCCAAGTGAAAGAGGCCACACTAGCACACACATTCCCCATGCACTGTGGGCTCCAGGTTACAAAGCATGTTCCAAAATACTGGGGGTGAGAGGTAATAGAAATTAATTTTAAAAACTCCAAATAATTTCTGTGATTTTTTTTTCTCCTTGAAGTAGGATTTACAGAGTCTTCTGGCAAATGTAAAACTGTGACTAAATTTAGAGAGTATGTTTAAATGGACTAATTATACGGATGCTTTTGTTGGCAGGAATCTTTTTTGTAAAATACATTAGAATTTAAAATTATGCTAAAAGCTTTCATCTAAGAAGACTTGCATTAGAAAGACACAAATAAATTACCAGCACTTAGTACACAGGAATGCATTATGGTACTCTTGTTATACAGTGTGAGGGAGTTCTGAAAACGCTGTCAAACTTCATTAAGAAGAATGTTATGCTTACTCAATATTACTAAAACATTCTGGGCTTTTTTGACTGTCCTATGCAATAAAGCAAACGTATTAGCAGTACATTATAGCTGAGATGGCAAGAATTTGCTAATAGTTTCATGCTGATTAAGCAACAGGCAGTAAGCGGTGCCCTGCGCCCACCACAGCGAGCACAGCCCTCCCCCATGCTGCTGAATTATAATTCCGTGCTCAGCATTCAGCGGATCAGCTGGAGCCACCAGCCTTTAGAGAACATTCCCATTGAAACTACAAGTATAATAAAGTATGGCAGCACTATCTGCCAAGCTATCAGGGAAAAAAATGCTTTAAAGGACATGTATGTATGCTTGACTATACAGCAAAGCTCAGCACATGAAGCTGCTCTTGAAAGCTGGCAGAAAGCAGCTGCTCATCTGCAGCAAACACAGGTGGAATGGAAGCTGAACTTTCTGGGACTCTCCAAGAGAAATCTATACTAGGGGAAACTGCATGTTATTTTTCTGTGGTGGTCATCAGTAAATGACACACCTTCAGATGTCCGTCGTATTCATTTAATTATTTAGCTAAAGCAGAGTATCACAAACAAGTGACATTTAAAGCATTGCTATTTCTGGAAAAACAATAATTTTCCATTAATAAACCAGCCAGAAAAATTAATGTATTTAGAATTACTGTATAGAAAAACACTTTGCCATTGATTTCTATGTTGTTTTCCAGGGAGACTTCCATTGAGCTCCCACAAAAATGTGTATTATGCAACTGCATGCATTGTAGGAGCTCTGGGTTCCAGGTCCCACAAGGGGCTGTAGAGTAACAGTGCTGAAAGCTGATCAGTCCACTGCCCAGAGAGCCTCCTGCAATGCTGCTGGCAGCAGAGCTTATTCTGCTTGATGGCTTAAGATTTTGCTGCTCAGCCACATCCAGTACAACAGCCATATTAAAGATATAAAGCTTACTGGGAAAATTTAAGTGCCTGAACAGGCTTTAGGCTAACATGACTCCAAATGCTTTTGTCTTCACAAGAGCAGTAATTGGGTATGGAGGGTGATTAGCTGTATCTTCTAAATAACACTTACTGGAAGTGTTATAGCTGTGCATTTTAGATACCCATTGAAATGGGGGATTAGAGGACGAGCAAACAATCTGGCACAGCAACAGCACAGCAATCATAACAAAACCTCCAGTGGAGCCTCATGCTGAGCCTCAAGATGAGCCGTGTAGCCATAAATCCCCTCAGAGGAATGCAGGGAGATGTTAAACTGCTAAACTCTGATAAGAACACATAATTTCCATTTTAGCATATAGATTTATCTATCTTGAGCAGAAACTGAAGTTTTATGCCACCTTTTGCCACAGCAGTACAGAGCTTTTGGCCATACTGGCTGGCACAGCATGACAAAACACATCTAGGAGCTGCGAGAAGTCACAAGTATCAATTTTTAAAAAGTCACAAATCATGCCTTTATTGAGATTCTTAGCATAATGCATTGATATAAGATCCTTCATCTTGAAGATTCAGAACAAGAAACTGTTTGATATGTTTTTGATAGCTTGTTTTCATAGGCTTCTTTCTCCACATAAACCTTCCCTCAAGAAAGACGGAAGCTTAGAGATGATAGAAAAGCCATTTTCCCCACACTATTCATAATTTTTAACACATGTAAACATAATTTCAGCTAACAAGTAATCTTTAAAGTGGTTAAATTACAACTAAGATGTCATGCTCCCACTTACTCATTTATCTTATTATAATAGATTATTTAAAATTTCATGGTTTTAAAAATCAAAATTCATTTTCACCTGGCAGGTTTCAAACAACAGTCAACACATTAGACTCTCCTGTCTTTAAAACCCACCGGTCCCTGAATAAGGTTATCCTTTATTAAATCTGTATTCAGATCCAGTATCCTCTCACATGTTTACTGTGTAACGCTGAATATAATTAGTGGGTTCTATGACAGACAGCAAGATTTTTTTACAAGGTGCAAGACAAAGTCACTGTGTAACAACTTACAGAAGAGATTACAAATTCATTTTCAAAGAAGTCTGGTATTTTAGAGCACTGCATTTCTTTGGAATCCTCCCTGTCTCCCAATATATTGGAATGGGACATTCACTGACCTGCCAGAAGCAAACAAACCTTAAGGCAAAAAGCAATAGATGGAAAAAATGCTTGACATTAAAATGAATATATTTGTTGTTTTTCCAATACTTTACATGTGTTTTGTGTTTAAAACTCCTCTGACCAAGAAAAATACTTCTGATTTTGGCTCTTATGGAAATGAAGTTCACAGCTCCACTAGAGAAGTATTTTAAATTCCCATTTTAAGTTGGGCTCTTAACAGGCTCTTTATGTATTGTCACCTCCAATATACATAACTACTCAGCTGTTTAGTGTGCATGTTGAAGTCTCTAAATAAACAATAAAAATCCCACATATATTGGCATCTGTCATTTATACTGGAGGGGAGAGAAATATAAAGAGTTAAGACAGAATGTCAAGTCCTTCTAAATTCCCAAGACACTGCCTCTATTCTCAAGACAATAGATTTGCTGCAGCACACAAGCAAAACTCTGAAGTTTTGTTAGGGCTGCTTGAACACCCTCAAACTCATGTATTTTAATGACTTAGGACAAAGAACACCTCCTATTACATCATGTGTAACATTTTTTTCTGGTAATGAAGGATAAAGTAGAAAGCAAAGTCTCATGCCAGAGAAGACATACAGAGAACATTAGGTCAAGACTTCAGTTTAAAATTATGCCTTAAAAGACATAATAAGATGAACAAAAAAAGTGTTATCAGCTAGCATATTCATATATTTATATGAGGTGTTTCAAATTTTGAGCAGAGCAGGAACATTTCCCTTAGCATCTGTTTAAGACCACACAAAAAGAAGCCTGTACATAATTATGCCATGTTGCTTCTAAGATATTTTTCATTTTCAACTTTTAACTGAGCTAGAAGAGGCTACAATCATTCCATTTTTAACACTGAGATTCTGTTTTGCTGAAGTATACTTAATAGAAGAAGGAATATTTTTAGAAATACATCCAACCCACTGTGCCTAACTTCAAGAAGTTAGAGATTTTTTAAAGATCACTTTTGAGGGCTTTTTAAAATGCTAAAGGCAAGTATACAATTGTAGAGTTAAAGACTTTTCTCAAAATCCTAGCAACAGTTAGCAGTATGTACTGCTTACAGCAGCAAAGCAATAAAATTCTCATGGGAATTTCGACCAGGTTGCATCTTTTTTTCTCCCTACAACTACTGAAAATAGAAGTATTTGTTCTCCGACTGTATTTCTTAGTCTGTTTCTCTCTACTTGCAGACAGCTTGTTGGCACCCAGTGTAAGGACAAAAAGCATGAAGCACTCAGCCATGCATTTCTGCAGTTTTCCTTCCCCTTTATTTTCCTTACACTAGCAAGAATGTCTTTCATTTTTAATAACAGCTATTTCTGCAAATCAGTATCCAGAAAAAGAAGTATACCTTTGTCATTGAATTTTGTGCTTCAACATGAAAATGTTAAAGTAAATCTGCAACTATCACTTTACTTCAATGAAATTAGATATGAAACCAGTGATTTTTGTTTCAGATGGCAGTTAAAAAGACATAAAAAGACTCAGTATTTGTGGAATTTTATTTACTTTGTAATTCTGAGGCTGCACTCAAGCAGATCCAACCATACCAAGGATAAGGCAGAAGGCTGGCTGAGGGCTCAAATCACAATTTAACATAATACTTTGAGAAGCAAAGCAGCAGTTTATGGACAGACAGTCACGATGTGAGAGCAGGATAAGCACACAGAATTCCTGAGACCATCTATGGGCACAGAGTTTAACTACCACCCTTCAAGCTACTTTCCTCAGAAAACTGACTGCAAAGAAAGAATTTCTCAGTGTAGTAACATCTTACCACAATGTTCATGCCAAGTTTTTTAATAAACAGCACACCAAAGACCTGCAGCAGCTGGAAAGAGCTGTTTTACAGCTCTCACAAATGCTGTACAGGGTATCATCACACCTTAAGTTTGGACACAATCTGCCAAGGCTTTAAAGATTTACAAAACAAGAAAAGAAGAAGAAGAGTTTAGAGCTAGATTTTTAACACAGCACTTGGGATTTGGATTTTTCTGTTTTTCCATAAAAGAAGAAAGAAACAACAAAAACTGCAAGCCCAAGAACATACCTAAGTTTTGCTCAATTGATGGTTACAGTAGCAACTTACGAACTAGGAAAGAGCAAAGGGATACAATACGATTTTTACATATGCAATTAACTAAAAAGTAAACAAAACTTAAAAGTAAAATTTACACCTTGGTGCTTCACAACCACAACCTGTGACAGGAACAAGTGCTCCCAGCCTGCTGAAACACCGAGACAGGTCTCTCTTTGAGACTAAAGCATGGACGAATAACAAGACTAAGTATCTGTAGTTTTACTTCCCTCACCCTGTATGTCTTCTCAGGGCACATAAGCATTGCCCTTCAAGCTGGCAAAGGCAAGAGGAAGGAAAGCAAGCGAAGCTGAAGGCTGTAGCTTTTACTGACGAGGCTGCAGCGGGCGATGGATGAAGAGCTGCCACGGGCACGAGAGAGCAGATGAGCTCAGTGAGGGGATGAGCCCAGAGCTGAGGGTCAGAAGGACAGCGCAGTGTGACCAGAGGGCCACCGGCAGGGCCACGCTGCCTCTCGTCAGGCTGCAGTCCCTGCCCAGGGCAAGGCAGCCACGCAGCCTGCCCGGGAAAAGGTCTCCCAGGAGGAAAGCTGCAGAATCCTCGGGCATAGCTTGTGGGCACGAGCACCATGAGCAACACACATTAGAGTAGGAAAAGCACAGAGCCTCAGGGAAGCAGGAAAATGCCATTACAAGTTAAAAAGTGCAGCACCCGGGAGGGATGATTAGATCTAAGTCACAGCCAGGACAAACGGACTTTGGAGGATAGAACAGTACTGATGAGTACACCTCACAAAGTTTTTGTGAGGAAGCTTAAAGGGAGTGCTGGTCGACAGCCGACTCAACACGAGCCAGCAGTGTGCCCAGGTGGCCGAAAAGGCCAATGGCATCCTGGCCTGTATCAGAAATAGCGTGGCCAGCAGGTCCAGGGAAGTCATTCTTCCCCTATACTCGGCACTGGTGAAGGCTGCACCTTGAGTGCTGTGTCCAGTTCTGGGCCCCTCAGTTTAGGAAGGATGTGGAGACACTTGAACGTGTCCAAAGGAGGGCGACAAGGCTGGTGAGGGGCTTGGAACACAAGCCCTATGAGGAACGTCGGAGGGAACTGGGGTTGTTTAGCCTGGAGAAAAGGAGACTCAGAGGCAACCTTATCACTCTCTACAACTTCTGGAAAGGTGGTTGTAGTGAGGTGGGGGTTGGTCTCTTTATCCAGGCAACAACTGACAGAACAAGAGGACACAGTCTTAAGTTGCGCCAAGGAAAACAGAAGTTGGATATTAGAAAAAAGTTTTATACAGAAAGAGAGATAAACCATTGGAATGGTCTATCCGGGGAGGTGGTGGAATCACCATCCCTGGAGGTGTTTAAAAGGAGATTGGATGTGGCACTCACTGCCATGGTTTAGTTGAGTGGAGGGCTGGGACATGGGTTGGACTCGATGATCTTGAAGGTCTCTTCCAACCTGGTGATTCTGTGATTCTGTGAAAGTTCGCAGTCACACTACATGAGGTGCAAATCAAGATCAAAGTGCTACCAAGTAGCAGAATAGCTGCCTCTGGTTTTTTTTTATATCTCATATATACAGAGAATATAGGTATATACACATATACACCCACACACATACATAGTCCCCGTGCCTAAAGCACAATGCAATTATGCATGATAAACATCTATCAGCTTTCCCAACTGGATGCAGATAACCGAGAGTTGCTATGGATAGTGCCAAGCATGTTGATAGATCATCAGTGGTGGGGGCTGGTGAAGGGGGAGGAAAGTGCTTGTATTAAATTTCAACACGAAAAGCAGTCAAATCAAAGTCACTCAAGAACCTCATTTATTGTTACAACACTTTACTGCAGGATAAAGCTTCTTCTAAATACTTAAAAGACAAACAATAGTCATGTGTTACACTGTAGTTTCTGTTGTACCATGAATCATTTCTAAACAATATCCTGGTGATCTTTCAAGCTCTCTAGAAAATAAATGTGCATCCAATATTACCAGGCATGTTAAACAACCAGTTGAGAGTCCAGAAAGTTTGTCGACTATTTTTGTTTTTATCAGGCATAACATTTTATTACAGTATTACGTAAGCTCGCGTGTTGCATGAGTCCCATCACATCAGTGATATTAAAAAGGCAAGTGTGTCCTCGAGTCCATCAGATCTGCTGACTTTGCACTAGACTGTGACTATTCAGGTTGCCATAAAGGAGTTACTTACAGGCTATTGACACACTCATTACAACCCTGCTTAGGCCAGCACCACCGCCTCACTGCTGCGCTGGAAATAAATATTTGTAGAGCCAGGTGGTGACTAGAGCAGCAAAGAAATTCAGCTGAACAATAATCCACAAAAGCGAAAGCAAAAAATGGTACACTAGACAGCACCAGAAAACAGACATAAAACTCTGCTCTTCAGCACTGCAGTTAAACAAAATACAGGGAAGTTACTTAATTTAACTGGATGATCTGAAGATCATCCAGAAGCCTTAGGTAAATAATTTTAAAAGGGAACAATTAAAACTATTTTAATTAAATTAAAAATGTAATACATGATTTCAGATTTAAAATAGGAGTCTAAGTTTCTAATCATGATTTTGATTACAAGCAGAAGTTGAAGCCAGATAATGTAACATCAAAACTCCACATAAACAATAACCTAAATTCACTTAGACAGCTCCTCAACTTCTAGATTTTATTTACAAAACTTATCAGATGGAAAACTAGAACAAATTAAAATACAGACTCCAAACACCTACACCAGTCCTCACAGCATCACTGTACACAAGCTCCAAATCTCTGTCAAAAGAGTTTACAAAGACAGGACAAGCAGACAAAAAACTGTTGAAAGATGGGGCAAGAAAATTACCAGAATTAAGGTTCCTTTACTTTTTAACAACCTCTCAGACATTTTAGCAACAAACAACATAAAAATCAGGAGTCCTCTGTATGCAACACTAAATGTGCCCCCACTCTCACATAAGGTTTTTACAATGCCTTCACAGAACTGTTCCACATCTCTGCTTGTGCTTTTCACTTCTTCTACACTGTTTTCAACACTATCACCTCTTTTTCAAGATGAGAGAGGCCGGCAACTGCACGCTATTCAGAATACAGAAACACCATGAAATTTGCATTCTGCATTTTTGTTTTGCTCCATTTCCTGTTACTGACATTCTCTATGCCTGCAGGATTGCCCCTCTGCACTAACATAGCACTTTCATATCTACCAGAATAGAACTACAATCTACTAGAAATTTACTGTCTTTCCCAAAAACTAGGTCTGAAGTCATGTTAAGATAAGCTAAACTCAAAACTGATACATGTAACCTAACAGTATGTTGTCCAGTTACTCACAATCACAGAAGTCATTTGAAAATCTTCAGTTCTTACTATCCTGAAAGACTGTTTTGTCCAAAAGTATTGTCCTTAGCTTTAGAACAAACTCCATGTAAAGGCAAACCCCATTTCTCTCTATTGTTTTAAATCAAAACATACCTGGCAAGGCACGTCAGAGATATATCAGCTGTTTGGGTACTAGATATGCATAGATTTTGCTTTTTTTTTTTTAAGCACAAATGTCTACTATTCCAGAGAGCTGACAAAAAAAAGGAAAAAAGTGTTGTGCATTTTATTCTACAGAGTCATACGTTCCCTGCCGTTTTGTCACACTGCTGTGAAACAAATGACACTTTCTTTAGGATTCTACAGAATAACAGCACCTTTGTTCCATAGGCAAGCACTGCAATATTAAACAACTGCCTAGATCATAACCAGGTAAAGACATAGCAAAAGCAATCGTTTGTACCCAGAGCTATGTGAGAGAACAAGATATGATCAAACATTCTCAAGCAGAGTTTTACCTATTACAGTCTTTTCTATGTCTGGAGGTTCCCTACTTCAAATGACAGAAGCACTGCCAACAAGAACAAGCAAGTCCCCAGTATCTCCAGCTGCTTTCAACTTCAGCAGCAGTGAGAAAAAACACCCATTCCTTTTCCTAGGGCTGCATTTCTGTTTAAGCATTTACTCCACCATCCCTGAAGACTGTCATCACCCTGCTGAGGCTGGCACTTGGCATTAATTCAAAAGAACAGGCAGGTGGGACAGCATGCACCAAAACTCACATTGAAATTCCACTTTCCTAGACAAAAAGAGAAAAATCAATTCCATGTTATGACTGTTATTCCTTAAGCAGTGCGGCTTGGGCTTCGTCTGAGCTAGTAAATAATCCTACCAGGATAAAAGGCACAGGTTTATTCATGTGAGTCAGTACCTTGGAAGTTCCATTTCATCGTTTTCTGCACAAAATTAGGGTACATAGGGACGGAAGAGTCAAAAGACTGTGTTGACACCTGCAGAATTTTAATAGTGCACTAGATGTTTGTTTCAATTCCGAAAGCACAATACAAAACTGCAGGTACCAAGTAGATCTGTAGCTTGCTCAGCTGACTATTCTAACACCATTCACCACCAGCATTAGAACAAACCTGTCAACTAAAACCAACTTGTCTCAGAGGTCATGATTTTCTGACAACTGCCTCACACAGAAAACACTTGTCCTTCTTTATTTTTTGAAGGAAGGTCAGTCAATCTGATTTGCAGCAGGGATGTTCAGAGGAGCATATGGGATATGGGCTGTAGGCAGCGGTAGTGGGACACAGTGGCTTCCCATCTTAGGGCACCTAAATCCAGAATTACTCTCCTGGACCGAGTGGCAGAACTATCTGCTATCTGGCTTACATATTAAATCTACAGAGACTGAGCTGATCACAAACAGCACCACTGTAAAGTGAAACTATCCAGAACTGTTGACACGGCGTAGGAAAAAAACCCCACGTACACAAAACCAGCCAGGAAAAGTACTCCTTAATGTCATCTGTCCAGAACCTTTGAGTTACCAGTGTAATTTAGCAAACATTTCAAGCTGTTTACAATGTTCTAGCTACCGAAATTAAAAAAAAAAAAAAAAGTTTTATAAAACTCCTTAAATTATAAGCCTTTAGTTCCTTGTCATTGAAAGTTGTTCTTCATCTCATTATAATGGGCATATTTCAGCATTTAACATCATTAGAATAATAAATGCTGTTTTTAAGAATTTAAGAGATTAAAGGATGGTACTTAAAACATAATTCAAACTATTACATTATACATATCACCATAAATCTGCAAACATGCTCAGCTTTATTAAGCAAAAAATTCTTAGATGCTTCTTTCATACTGTCAAATTATTGATTTCTTGGACAAATGAATGGAATTTTTTAAAAAACAGTATGAAATTTCTTATCATAGAGGCAAACTAATTCTGTGTCCCACAAAACAGTGATAGCCATTTATTTCAGGGGTTTAATGTTTGACCAGAAAGGTAGTCTAACACTAATGATTTGCCACCAGTCTTTCCACTAAGTGACAAAGTCAAGAATGCCAAGATCTCCAGAAGATGTGCTCTGACATCTACAGAAACACAAAATATTTTGTTTTCCTGACTAAAAAGTTATTACAATCCCACAGAAATTGCAAAGGCAAGACAGAAAGAGCTCTTTAAGATCTTTACTGCTCAGAATTAATCAAAGCAAAACAGCCATCCTAGTGATAATCCCCTTTAGTGCTTCACAGTTTATGCAATAGTCAATTACTAAAGAGGATGAAAGACAGAACAACCTTTGCAAATAGGTCACTGTCTATATTTATAATGATTAAAACCACCCTGCTGCAAAAAGTAACTTTTAATAAGCATAAAAGTAACATTAAGACAGTGCCATGTATTTACTCTTAAATACATTCTGTGTCTCCTATGACAAAAGAGGAGCTAACACACATCAGAAACAAAGTTATTTCCCATAGGTCATGCATTAGCATTGCCAAAAGCAGATTTTAATTTCTGTCTGTAACTACTTTATTCCAAGTATTGTCCTCAAAGATAACACCTAAACATTCTTGACATGGTCTCTGAACTTACCCAACTCTCTCCCTGCCTGCATACCTTCTTTCTCAGAACTTGTTAGTAGATTTTAGCAGCAAACACTGCCCAAGGCTCCTTTTCAAGATCACTTTTCATGTCTTCTACTTTTGCTTCAGCTTTTCCTGCCTGTTTAGGCATACCTGAACATGTAGTTCTTTTTTTTTTTTTTTTTAACTTTAAAACAATTACTCAGGCCTCTGCTTCTACTGCATACTGTTCAGACATCGCATCAGCTTCTTTCAAGTACTGTCCATATCTGCTAAGGAATTCCACTTTCAAAACTTTCCTTTTTCCCCATATCCTTTGCCTCTCTCAGGGGTATTTTTGCCCTTCCTTGGGATCTGGACATCACTGTCTTCCTAAAATTTTATTGAATGTCATTGATTCTCACAGCTTTGAGTGCCACCATTGTGTCGGTGATTCTTACACCTGGCTGTGCATTCAAACTATTTCATTCAGTTTCTACGTACAGTTACTGCCTCCACCAGAGATTTAAATCTGGTTAAACTGAAGCTTGTTTCCTCTCAAGCCCTACTTCCTCTAATTAGCTCCAGCCTTCCTACAGTTCATGGCCATAAACTAACATATGGTTCTTACAATGCTTTATGCACCAGAGCTGCACCCAAGAGTTGCAATTTCTTTGCATAAAATGCCAAGAATGTTCATTATCCAGTCCTGATGTTTCTCTTGACCAGATCCTTTGCTACATCTTTGCAAATCCTTCTGCTCACACTGCCACCACTTTGTCCTTCACTTCACATATTTCATCTGCTAGAAAATCCTTCCTTTATGCACTACTTTGGAGGCTCTGGATCTTCCAGTATTTCCAGGGCCAGAAAGCCTATGAGCTGAAGACTGTACAGTTGCAGAACTTGCACTTCATTACTGGAAAGGAGGAGGAGGATAATCTTCAGGGAACAATGTAACCACTTCTTAGAAGGATCTCACAGGAGAAGCATTCCTCTGTATCTCATATTTGCACTCAAGGATACTGAAAACACACTGAAGGTCAGGCTACAGCTGAATACTATCACCTCAACACCAACGAAAAATTACTTACATGAAGGTATTATTAAGGTAATTCCAGCTTCTAACCTTACAAATTTAAGAGAAAACACCTGTAACTTAGAGTTTATTATAATGCAGACTGCATAAAACTGAACTCCACAGCAGGCAGGGGAGGGAAAAGCAGTCAGTCTTGTGAAGTGAAATCCTGTTTGTGCGTGAAAGCCAGGAACTTGATGTTCTCACTACAGACTAAGAGCAATAAAAACAGCTTTCTGAGCCATTAATTTCTGCACAGCTGATTTCTACTAAACAATGCTCATTATTGAAAGAATTCTAAAAAAACTGCCAGGCTGTTCCAGTGAGAAGGCTGGCACTCTGAACATCTAGACTGAGCTAACGGTGACATCAGTTCTACCACTGCTTTAATCCCCACGGCTACTAAATGTCAAACATTTTCATTGTATTTAAAGAGCTTGTGATTACGCACGATGAGATTAAGTTACAAAATAAGACAAATTGCAAGGCACAGTGAGCACCCTCACTCTTGTTGCCCAAGACTCTGATAATGGCAAGTTCTTCAGTAATGTCAGTCAGAAACTGTCAAGCATTTTCCACAGCCAAAATCTGGTGGATTTAGCATTTGTTATTTTTAAACACTGTGAAAACTCTCCGCTTCAGACATCTCATAACACAGTGTCTACAATACAAGCATTGCTGCCCTGCTCAAATACAAATTTATAAATCGGATGTAGCATTGAATAAAGAATAGTGGGGTGGGATGGGAGAGCGGAGAATGGTGAAAAGATTAAGTGTCACTGCATCAGGAGGCACAAAGTCCAGTGGAAACTGAGCTGTAGGCCATATATTTATTATTGACAAAAGACACCCATGTAATATTAATTCCATCTGCTTTAGAGAAGGAAATGCATCAAATTATAGTCAACACAGAACAAGGAACTGTCCTAACATGTAATATAAATTTTAATGTGGTAAACTATTTAAAGTAGGATATACTTTCTAAACATTCCTTAGTATTTTCGTAATTTGTTTAGCAATTGATTAATATGGCAGTCAGCAAGCCAACACATGCTTCTAAAATAAATATCTAATAATCACTTTATCGTGCCAAGTTCTAAGTGGTTCAGATCAACTACACTGAGCTAGGGCAGTGCTGTAAAGAGAGTGCAAGAAAGCTCATGGATCCTCACACTGCATAAGCAAGACATCACTGAAGAAATTAAACTAAATTCAGTAATCCTATTTATTCCTTATTTTTGGGGGAGGGGTGATGAAGTTAAAACTAACATAAAATATACAAACATTAGACATGAAGTCCCATAACTAGAGAAACTCTGAACATCAAGAATGAGGACAAGAATCTTGTAGGATATTGAAAAGCTATTGATTCTGAGTATCTTAATAAATATATATACATACAGTTCAAGACTCCATAATTCACCTAACCAATCTTGTACCTCTAAGATCTTCCCACACTGACTCATTCCTAAGCAGCTTTGTCTTCATTGTTTCTTATTAGCAAAGTACAGATTCACAGCTCTCAATGGTAAGACTTTTCATGTCTAAAGTTAGCATCAAGTTTGATTTGAGATCCTCTGGTACTCTGAACACATGCTGGCAAGTGGGATTTACTGTAACAATCAGTTTTTATCCAAGTAAAAAGTTTCACGCTACAGAGTAAGTTCAACACTAGGGAGCTTTGAACAGAATTTTAAATAATTTAACATCTCCCTAGAGAAAGATGTGGGAGGCAAGTGTGAGGTGGGGGAACTATCTACATACAGACATATATATAAATATATAACTGTGCGTATGCACACACACATCACTGGTTTAAGAGCAACCTGGATTACAATAGACTAATTAACTTGGTTACCCGTACCAGAAGTGACCTGATTAAGTCAGAGTTCTAATCTTTTGGTGGGGGTGGGGGATGCCTGTTTAAAAAAAAAAACTAAAAAGTGAGAGAAACTGCTTTACGAAGGACAAAGGCCATCAATGCTCAGTTTTAGCCTGAAGTAGGAGTACATCATTCCTGAGATTCTTCCATACTAATTAACAAACTCACATGTTTTGAGTTTTAATCCAGAGTAAAGTTGTGAGAAGCAGAATTGGCAGGGCTGACTCATTAAAACAGTCTACAAATAAAATGATTGAGCCAGAAATTAAACTCCATGTAAATCTTAAGTGTAATTAAACCCACTAAGACATTAATTTACAGCTCTTATGCTATCTATACACACATAGGGAAAACTGACAGTAACTAGCAGTATTATTTCAACAAGCCAAGTAGTGAAGAGTTACAGCAACAGGCTCCCTTCCTCTGAAAGAAAATACAACTCAAATTCAGTGCCATATTAAACCAATCTTAATACAGAAACACTATTTTCTTTAACATTAAATCACAGGATAATGCAAATGGAATTAATTCCCATAGCACAGTAATTCTGCAACGACTAGACAGAACAACTGTTTCGATTTCAGTAACAATTTCATGCTGAGAGAAGACATTTTTACTTAATCACAATTTTTGGGGAATAAATCTCAAAACAGTAGCAGACAGCTATGACAATAACGAAAGAAAACAAAGCAGACACGGGGACCATTTTTTAGCTTACCTGCACTTGTTCTGTGGAACTACTACTGAGTTCATCTCCAGACTCCGAATCTTGGTGAATTTTTTCTGAACCTTCTCCTGCTGAATCACAAGATTGTTCATGCAAAAAGCTGGTCTTCTCTATTTCCAAGAACTCTGGGCATGGGAAATGACCCATGGAAATGGTTCTAAACTGATTGGAAACCTTGGGAGATTGCAACTCATTGTTAAGTTTTCCATTGTTTTGGGTAAGGTCCAGACTCAAACCAAAAGTTTGACAGGGGCTATTGTTCGGTCCCAGATTTTGATTGGCATCTCGAACTAAGCAAGACACTTGAACTGGAGAAGATTTTCCAAAACTAGAAAGCTCTGGTGACTTATTCACATTTTCTGTTGATCTCTGTAATCCATGTGTCAGTTTCAAGGTGTTATTTGGCAGCATGCTTGCCTGCTTCACAGGTGGCATCAGTGCTTTTCGGGGTATTTCCTTCACATACTGTGCTGGCACATAAAAGGGTTTGGAATTTTCGTCTCTTTTGACTTGCCACCAATCATCATTAGTCTTTTTCACTAAGATGTATTTCTCCCCTTGCTTGATCACAATTTTCTTGTCCTTGGCCTCATACTCATAGTCGTACTCCACCTGAATGTAAAATTGTCCTGGAAGCATCTTCCCACCCTTATCAGCCATTTCTATCTGAAAAGATTTCACCTTTTCAGAAAAAAGGTAAGCGACATTCTGTTTCAATGTTATTTTCTTGTTAATAATCAGAGCTGTAAGAAAAAAAAAAAAGTATATGTAATAAAGTGACTGTTTAAGAGCACTTTGGAAAAAAATAATTTTAAAAAATCTGCCTATTCAATTTATGTCAACCTTAGACTAATTGATGGAAAAATGCAGTGTTTTCAGATATCATTCTCAGTGCTGAAACAGAAAATCAGTAGAACAACTTAGGTCACCGATTTAACTGTCCTATTCACAGAAGCATCCTGCTATCAAGTGGCTCATTAGCTTAATTAATTAGTTATTGTTTTTATTGAATAACATTGATTGACCATTGGGGATTTGGTGGGGAGCTCATCTGAGTCAATCTCTTGCTTATACATAGGTTTAATTTCTTTATGAAACTGTTACTACACTCGTTTTAATGAACATATTCCAAAGACTATCATTTACCTCACAGAAAACCTGATTTAACTGATTGTGTAAGGGCTAAAACTGAAAATGCAAACAAAAACCTCAACAGTAACACAACAGGATTACAAACCAAAATAGATAATGAAAGAATTAATAAGACATGAAAATTCTGAAAAGTACTTTCAGCATCTTTGTAATCCAGACAACTGCCACTGCATCCACACCCATTAACTACAAGTTCTCCCGATTTAATCATATAGCATCAATGTCAAAATTCATGAGTGGGTAGGCAGTCTTTCCAACTTGCACTGAACACAACATAGTAAATTAACATGAAAGATATGATAGTTAATCCTGAAAACCAAAGCATGTAAGTAAAGGGGACGATCTCCATCATTCACATGGAACAAAGGAGATTTCAAGTAAAATGCTGCCACATTTGATCCTATAAAGATTAACAAATACATCTTTTTATTTTTAAATGCATGTTTCATGAATGAGAAAAGTTATGTAGAAACTTGCAGCTCTGCAAGTTAAGACTTTGTGATGAGATTTGTAGCCTTTACCCTGCCACAGAGTGGAACTAATGCAATTCCATGCAGGCACACACATGCAGAGTGAACTCAGCTGCTAAATGGGACTAAGGACAGAAATAACAACAGAAAAGAACTTCTGGGGAGATCTAAAGCAAAAATCACTAAGAATTCTTCAATTTCCTTTTGCCATTTCTGTTATTTGATCTGAGCCTTGAAAAAAATACATTTGCCACATAACTCGGGAGAAAAAGTAGAAGGTAAAAAGTTAAAGTATTACACTGAGACAGAAGTTCCCATCTTTAACCTGTGTCTCTCTCCCACAGCCCAATCTTCTTTTACTTCCAAGAAGCATTACCTACAGGTAAGTAGGAAGCCACCGCCATTTACAAGATTTCAAATGGAATCACAAAGTCAGATTTACAGTTTTATCAAACACTTGGCAGAAGGAATGATGGTACCACATTCAGCAAAGCTGACAATAGGAACACAAAGCAGTAGAAAAGAATGCCCCAGGATTCTGGTGTTTACTCTCTACCATGAAGTGGTACATTGACATTCACAGTCTATTTACAGCCTGGTACAAAACAACTTGCTTACCTGCTATTCTACATAAATAGGTGTTTTTTAGTGCAGCTCTGCAGTTGTTTAGCAACAGCAGCAGAAGGTAAACGTGAACAAATTGCACCCATTCCCACTCTCTTCCTAGTTTTGGAAGCTCCGCCATGCAAACGTTATTTTTTTCCTCTTAGCAAACCTGACTTTCAACACTTCTTCAAAGCTGCTACCAGCCCCTTTCATGGCTTCCAGGTCACACATGAGAAAAATGCAAGTCTTACCAGAATGCAGTCTACCTCAAAGCTCTGTTACCTTAAAAAGTTGAAACATTGGACAAGGACGTATTCACGGTTTCTTTCTCCCACACAGAAACCAAAGAGAGAACACAAGCCTCTGGTTTCCCACAGGGCTAACAAGTATTTAAAAGCTTGGATTTTTCACTCCTCTTTTGCCAGTTCCATATGACTATTTATTGAGAATGCACGCTTAACATTTTTTCAAGACAGAAAAGTTCAACAGGTTGCATGTTATGTTTAAAATAAACCCCATAATTTTGAAAAATACAAGTTAAATAAAACAGAGCTGCTCCAAAAATAGCTCTACCCACTTTTCAAGTCAGTTTTGCAGCCTAATCTCTTTCCAAAAAACAACAACAAAAAAGAAACAACAAAAATAAGCAGCACAATTTTTGTTCTTTTATCCAAGCTGCAAAATTATCAAGTCAATAGCAAACATTTGGTAATGTTGAACATATGATAAAAGAGAGACAGGCTGTGTTCGGCCAGAACACTAAAACAGTTTTACAAACAGATCGCATCATCAGAATCAAGCAAGGCTCTAATTCTCCTCCTCAACCCAGAAAAGCAAGAAATACCTATGGTATAGGTGGGAAATTAACCCTGTAGGTCACCAAACAACTACCATGGCCTTGATTTCAAGCAAAATGAAAATGAATGCATTTGAATCTGTGAATTTTTTTAATGCTTCTCTTGTGTCACAAAAGGTAGACTGCCTGTACTCTCTGTGCTGCCCGGGGGACAGCTAATTGTAATGTCCTTTCATGAAGCTGTCTCATGGAACAGTTTAAAGAGTCATGGAAGGCTTGGTCTAACCTCTGCTGTAAGGGGCTCAAATAACACAGGTGCGAATGCACAATATTGACATTTGGAGTCCTGACTTCATTGTGCTACCAGGCAACAACTGAAGTGATATGGCTGAGCAGTCCTTGTAACCTCACTGTATCTTTTTTTCCTTACCATTTACCTGTCATTCTGGATGACACCCACGTTGGTAAAAAAGGTTGAAAAACCCTAATTAGAAAATGATAAGTATGAAAAATCATTTACTTCGTCAGAGAACATCTGTAAGCTTTCATACCTTAAATAAATAATACCTTAAATAAAATCTCAATATCTGATTAAAAGATTAATAACAAATGGCCTCAGTAAGAAAACCAATTCATGATCACCAAAAAACAGACTCAGGCCTCACTTTTCTCCTGCTGAAGAAGAAAACCCCGATCGCTACTGGGCAATTCATCCAAGGTGGGTGACATCCCCACGTGGACACACAAGCCCCCATTTCCCGGAGCATTCACGCTGTCCCACGGGAGCGGAGCCTGGCGACGGCACCGGGGGGAGAGGCGAGCAGGGCTTTCACTCCACACCCGGGCAGAGAGATAGATCCCTTCGGACTCCGGCTGCCGATGGAACCGTTCCCATCCCTTACTCAGCGAAGGCTGAGTAAGGCTGGCAACCCTGGGTGCTCGCAGAGGTCAGCTCCTCCCTTCCCCCACCCCTCCGCCGGCGGGCGCGCCCCTACCCGGCCGGCACTGCTCCATGGGCTCTGCTCCTCCCGGCACTGCCCCACGGGCTCCGCTCCTCCCGGCTCATCCCGGCACTGCCCCATGGGCTCTGCTCCTCCCGGCACTGCCCCATGGGCTCTGCTCCTCTCGGCTCATCCCGGCACTGCCCCATGGGCTCCGTTCCTCCCGGTACCGGGCCGGCACTGCCCGCTCCGCACTCAGAGCCCCGGGGAGCTCTCCCCACAAATGGTGCACACGCAGCACCAGGGGTTCGGCATGCCAGCACTTGCCTCTAGCTAGATTTTCATGTGCGTCCCCACAAAACGAGACGTTTTTATCCAGACCCGATGTGACAGCTCCAGTCACCCTCAGACAGGCAGGGTTCGGGGAGCTATAGGTCTGCTCAGAGCTGAACCTTTCCTAGAGCAACCTAAACCCTGCAGCTGCACCCTCACCTCCTTACATCACCCAGTCTGAACTACAGAATGATGCTGTCTCGACTGATCCTGACGTACATGCAAATGTTTGAAAGAAGAACGGTCCTAAGACATGAAATCTTAAATATGATCCTATATGATACATATGCAGTATGCTCATGTATCATATTAGATATGATCACCCCTACCTTCAGCATTATCCTAGAACTCAAGACTCCCCCACCATCCCCCAAAAAATCAGGATTTACACAATAGTGTTTCATACCTCTCTTTTGAAATTATCAGGCACAGAGCATTTACTCCTGATCTTCCAGAACCACGTAACCGAGACTTGAGAAACACTTCAAATACTTTTTGCTGTTTCTTTTATTTTCTTGTAGGAAAAGAAAAAGATCCTTCCTGGGGATAGGGAATTGCTACTTACTTTCTAATACAAGCAGATGACAAGTTGTTAAAAATGCCACTGAGTAACAACCTAACTCCTTAAATTTCTTTGTGTGACCTTGTTCGCAGTGTCCTACAAAGCAGCAGCAGTTGACTTGTGTAATCTTTTTCCATTTTCAGCATCAAACTTCACTCACTACTGAAATGAACCCTTCTGCAGTGCTGATACAGAAATAAACTCAATTACGGAGGCTAAATTAAGATAAATTCTTAACAGTTCAGGCCAGATGAGGTACCCTGGCTACAGCTCAATAGATTCCACAATTCTGCTTCTCCCTGGGCAGTTTTCGTATGGGTTCAGGCTTTATCTGCATGAGCACTGCCTGGGAGACTGGTCCCTTGTCAGGCTTCAACCCTATTCATACCTTTGTTCCCAAGGGGCACCACTGCTTGTCCAGCACATCTGACTCCTCAGTCAGTATTTTCATCCAGACCAATCCTCATCGACGCCTGTAAGAGCCACCCTCTGCAAAGCGCGCATCTATAGCATGCAAAAGTTGCATACTAATAGAGGCAAATGGAAACAATATATATAACCAAAACGGACAACTTACAAGCTGTATGAAAACAAGCTTAGCCCTTCACTCTTTCCTCAAAGATTACTAATACAGCTAGAAATCGAGCACTACTTGCAAGTAAACCACCTACCCGGAGCTCACACGTCTTTAAACGCTAGAGGCATAACAAGCAACCATTTAATAATTGCCCGTGACTCAGAGCACTGAATAAGCGAGGCATTTTAAACAAGTGTCAGGACAACTTTTCAGCGGCGCTGCAGCCCCCCCGCACCTCCGCGGGCTCCCTCGCAGCCCCGCTCGCTCCTCGCTGCGGGCTTTTGTTAAGTTGTTGACTGCGAGGAGCGGCTATAAATAGGGCGGCACAGGCGCCCCGGCCCGCCCGGCCCAGCCACCCCGAGTTGCCGCGCTCAAGTTCACACAAGGGCGCCAGACCCCCCCGGCCCGGCGGGGGCGCCCGGGAAGGGCGGCGGGGCCGCCGCTGCCTCCCTTTGTCTCCCGCAGGTGAGCGGGCGTCGCTCGCACACGGCAGCG